>JAYESA010000002.1:204476214-204616214 GCA_036927795.1 Iris macrosiphon | reverse complement strand
TACCCCAGCTATGCGACTTATCCAAATATCAACTTGCTTAGATCATCTCAGTCCAACACATTTCCTGCCATCCAAATATCTCACAGGGTGAACATCTATATTGAGGTTCGTGTGATCCACGAAGATCTCGCCGCCACGCCAAAGGGATTTGTGTCGCCACGATTTCAACGTGGACACACTCGCCACAATTCTTAGGTTGCGCATGAAATAGTTCTTCGCGCTGCTTCCACTGCCTCGAAGCATAGAATATCACCTTCGCCTTCCGAATGAGCACGTTTTCCAGACTAAGTTCCGAGACATCTTGTAAATCTGAAGCAAATCTGTCCCTTCCAGTATTCGCAAGGATTTGATCTGAACGAGCCGATGCTTTAACTTCACGAGCTAATTTCACAGTCGTCAATTCATATGAATGCTATTCCCTTCCAGGGCACGATGAGTCAGAGGCGATGCCATCGATAAAAAAAATCTGCGACTCTGAATCTCATCAGTTGACAAGGCTACTTCCACCATCGCTTCGATCTTCCGGCTGTATCTTCAGCTGAAGGCTATCCCAAGGATCTCCCAAATCCAACACTCAGCCAATAAGCCAAAAAAATCATTGCTCACATCTGCCCTCGACGCATTCCCAAATACGCCGCCTCAAGGGTCATTCTATGGGTCTACCATATTCATATCCGATTCGACGGACAATGTCGCTTAGGGTCAGCTGTCCCGAAGCTACGCTCGATAATTGTAATCATCACGATGGACAGTTACTATAAACCATGCTATATCTCCTCTGCAAATCCGAATCAAGATTCCAACCATCCCATCCGAGCGAACTCCCGAATCCGAGTAATGTGCTCGTTGAAACCGTCTACCATCAATCCGTCGTTCTGCCCTGAATCCATCAAATTTCTGAATTGCATGTTCGATTTTCGTACCACAAATTGCAATGATTCTCAAAACCCAAGACTTGCTCCAATTCTTATCCATTTGCCGCGTTCCACAATGCATGTCCAATTTACTCGAGCAGCACAGTGATTTGTTCCAACGTTGCTCCCACATTTAGCTATCTTCAGAAATCAATCCGCCAAAATCTTTGCCTTCCGTTGTTGTCACAATCCGTCTACGTCTTTCCGAAGAATCCGTCTATCATCGTTGCACCATTTTGCCCAAAATTTTATTTCCGCTAAACCTGATTCAACTTCTCGAGCAACAATATCCAAAATCCTTCAAGTTTGTGTGAATCAATCGCATTGTCCCTCCAAGCCAAGATCGTGTTTCATTGCTCAACCAACGGTTCAAAGGTGTTGCCCAAAATCGTAGTTCGTGCTCGCTATCATTTCGATAATCCCATCGCTTTGCTCAAGCATAACCCAAATGTTCGTTCCGATCTCATCCATCTCTTAAGCCCAACGATACTTCCATTTGCACGATTCCGTCCTTGAGTTCTCAAGTCTAATGTATCGAAGGATACCCAAGTCAAATTCTATTGCACCATATACCACTTGGAAATATAGTTGCCCTCGTGCAAAATCTGCGTCAACCAGCGTCTATCCCAAACCGACTATTCCGAGGTGATTCTGCCGAATCATAACTCAATATTCGCTTGCTCTATTTTCATTCCTTCCAACTCAGTCGATTTGCACCAACCAACTTGTATTCGTTATCCGAGTCCGTTCAGGCAATTCCAATAGATGTCCAACCAAAATATTTCCAATGCCTTGCTTAACACGTTTGATCCCATATACCACTTCGAATCAAGTCGCTACTCACATTACGTTTCCTTTCACGAATCCGAGATCCGTTCGAACCATCCCTTATGTGTGATCATGCCTTTCCCATCTTAAGTCTGACACAAAACTTAGCCGATTCTTTAACCATCAATCTCGTTAGGCAACTCGTGCTATGTTCCATTCTCATTGCTCCCAGCTATTCTCAAACCGCCTGATACTTTCGCAACACAAGCAATCGTGCAACGATTGTATTCCAAGTAGTCCAACCCAATACCCAACGGTTCCACATCTTTATTTGTACGAGCAACTCATGCCAACTTATCTGATATTTCTCAAGCCAACTCAAATCTGCCCAACCGATGCACCACAGTCGAAATTCCAACTTCTATCCAACACAATCACTTGACGAGCAACTCGTGCAAGGATCCATTCCCATCGAATGTTTCTACCCAAAACATGCTGCATAATCAAATCTCGTTAGCCAACCAACTGATCCATTGAGGCAACCAGAAACTCCAGAACGATAAGCCAAGCCAACCCAACGAAAGCCCACACTTGTTGCACAAATGCAACAACGCCAACCAACTTGCTGCACGAATGCAACAACGCCTAACGAGGCTAAGCGATCGTACGAAAACCAACCAAGGCAACCCAACACAGAATAACATGCAGCCACAACCAGCAATAATTAGACTTATTGCATGAAACATCCGATGCGGCACTGAGTAGAGTCAAGAGCTAAACGACACGCGAAAGCTATTTAGAGTTTGTGATGAAGCGAAGGACCAAGTCCGAAGAAATGAATCGGGCGCTCTGATACCAATCTGTCACGCCCCAAACTCCCGCAAGCCCAATAGTCCCCGCTGAACGTGAAATCACCACGTTGCAGCTCTCCCGCGGGACAATCGTTCTATTCGGGACGTGATGCCGTACGAGCCTGGAGTTGCGCTCGTACAAGGCGATGTTGTTAAACGCGAAAGTTATCATCGAAACAACCAAGTTACAGCGGAAGCCAATTGTGTACCAAGCACACATCAGAGTATACGCAGCGAAGCTCACGATAGGATCCAAATGAGATGCCCCGAGTCAATGCCACAAAGGCGATGCCACGGAGACGATGAAATAACTCTTGCTCTTTCTCTAGCCCACAAAGGTACTTACAGTTCATACATCTTGTCCCGTATATCCAAGCAGCGCCACTACGCCTGTGTACCTGAAATATTGCCCACAAACGTGGGTCAGTACACAACCGTACTGGTGAGCGGGGTAACCCACTCGTCTAAGCCGACACTAAGTAAAAATAGTGAATGCACACAGTTAAATGGTGATCTTTCTAGTTGAATCCTAGATTCATTTCATGGCATAGGGATGACATGTTAAGGAAAGCAGTAAAGCAGTTTAAGCATGCTAGCATTCATTCTCAAAATAAACGACAAGCAGTTTATATATAGCCGACCCGTCTAACTCAATGCCATCGTTTGCACGATAACATATCGAACCATCAGACTCGCCTCAATATCCATCCTCAACCGAAGTTATATATTCCCATCTTGAATGCACACTCTTGCCGAGGCAAGGTGGCCGCGCCTACACGATGCACAAACCAACGAAAGAAAAGCAAGCCAACTCTTATCTATATGAAGTCACTGGCCAAGCCATAAAGGACATATTCCAAGCATTACGGCGCGCCCTATCAGCCCGGGTAGCAAGCCCCGCTGGAGGTCCCGCAATGCACCGCGCCAAAGCACGAATCAATATTTCCCTCCGGATTGAAACGGCTCCAGTGCCCCGGATAAAAACCGTTTCAAGGAAATCAACACCCTGTGCACCCAGGTTGTCCGTGACATGCAAAAGGTAGGTGAGGCGAGAGGATCGAACATTCTCGCCCCACCAAGCGATCCTAAACTCGTTCCATCGATAAACCCAACCGAAGCATCCATAACCATTCTTCCAACATATCCTCCCAAAGGAGTCCAAATCTCGGCCTCAGGATTTAATCCCAAGGCACCAAAATCCACAGTGTTTCACATTGCCGCTTCCCAACACAGTGTTTCACATTGGGTGCAACACCCCACACTCCGAATAATCCCGTGGCACAATGCCCCAACAGTGGCACAATACCCTCGCCGATGCAGTTGTTCGGTTTCGAACCACAACTGCTCGCTTTGCAAGACAAAGCGACCCAGTGATACTCGTGTACGGATGCACGCTCGCTCGTCCGGATTCCCGATATTCTCGATATTCCCATTGCCTCAATTGTATCATTCCAACTTGTATATTTCCAACCGTCCAAGCATAATCCCAATATTCAACCGATCGCCTCAAATGAATAATCCAGCTATCGTATCCAACTATCCAACGCATAAACCATTCAAGCCACAATCCTACCAAGCCAACGACGCACACTCTATGCACGCCTCAGTGTAGTGCTTCCCGATGTTTCAGCCCAAGTGTACAAGCCATTACGTGTTTTCCATATTATTAGGCATGAAGGAGTAGAGGAGAAGGGAAAGAGCCCACTCACAATGTTCGAATCCGTTAGGCATCCTGTCATGCCGATATGGCCAATCCCTTGAACCCGTGGTCCGATGCAAGCGCGATCTACTCAACTGGTATGACCGTGCGAGCAGGCCGTGCTCTCCAAATCATCCGACCGATCGGATTAAGGAAGACGGCATTATCGTTTCCATCCAGCTATTCAGTACTGTTCTGAACGAACACCTGATTTCCATCGATCCCGCTAGCCATCTGCACATTGAAACCAACTCGATTAATCCTTCTTCCCAAAATCCGACATTTCAAATGTAACCAGCATTTGATTTATTCAGTCCGACTCAGCGTAACGCTCCGAGCGGTTGCGGGGCGTTACAGGCGAGGGGGTTGGCGGTGGTCTGGTGGGTGGAGGGTGGCCGGGGTGAGTGAGGTCTGGTCGGGAATGGGTGAGGGTTGGGGAGTTATATTTAGGAATTCTCCCAATGGCAAAGTTGTAATTAATGGCAACTTTAAGGGCATTTGGGTAATTTTGTATTTCAGGATATTTTTGGCAGATTTTTCTGGATTTTTAGGTGGGTCCCATGCCACCTATTGTCTAGCCAATGAGGTTATGCCACCTCACATGCATTTTTGCATAAAAACCCTTAAACTTTCATAAATTGTAAATAGGTCCCAAAGTTGGTATTTTGCGTAATTTTGCAATTTGCCTGATATAAAATACTGATTCCTCGAAATACTGAATTGTACAGAAATGAGGGGGAAAGCTGAAAAAATGTTTTGGAAAGTGTGGGGGTGAGCCTGGGCAGAGGCAGGGTCTGATTCTTTGGGTGATACGGGTCATCGTATTTATTATTTAATAAATACTGCGCACGAAGTTCACTAATTATTTAGGGGCAGTTAGGATCATAATTTTTCTACGGTGTCAATACACTAATTGTATTATATTCAGTCTAGAATATTATCGTATTTTTGTTTGGGCAAAACAGGTGCCTACTAGTCCTCAAATCTCTAGTGGTACAGAGATGGGTAAAGAGCAGAAAATTAAATAGGCATTAAATATGAACTTTTGTAACGATATTTGTGCGACTAAAACGAAGCACAAAACGAAGTATCTGAGAGTTGCACAAAATTCATAAAAATATTCTAACATGTCTAGGACAGGTATGTGAACTTTGTTTGGGAATTACAGCTAGTGTAATGCTCTAATTAATTGTGTAATGGACAGGTGCACAATCAATAGGATATAAATAAATAAAATATTGCAATAAATTCTAATTTGCTAAAAATAATTTTAAAATAGTAAAATCTGGTCGAGGGAGTTTACAGTATGTTAAATAGGAATTTTTGTGAATTTGTAGAATTGCATTGGTGGGAGAGAACATTTGGATCACACCGTCGAACTTTGACAATAAACACTTGTTTAAAACTGATCAATACACTACCAGAATAAGTCAAATTAGCGACGTCTGGAAACGTCGCTAAATGGCCTAAAAACGTCGCTAAAAAAATATAGCAACGTATTTAGCGACGTTTTAATGAAGTCGTGTTTAAGTTAGTCGCTGACAGAAAAAATGTCAAAAAATGTCGCTATAGCGACGTTTTCTAGCAATGTATTTGCGTCCCTAATATTTTTCATATTAGCGACGTTTAGCGACTCAACGTCGCTAAATTAGCGACGTGTTTGTGTGTCGCTAAATTTTTTCTATTTTGCGATATTTTGCAACACATTTAGCGACATTTTATTGACCTAACAAATACCGCAATGTCAGCAATTTAGCGACATTCAGCGACGTATTTAGCAACATATTTAGCGACATATATAAACGTCGCTAAACGTCGCTAAATGTCGCTAAATTTTCAGTAAAAAAATAAAAAAGAATATAAAATGGTTTCCAAACCAATCTTCCTGCAGTTTATGAATTCACAATTTATATAAATAGACCCGGAACAACCCTCCGTTGAATTTTCTGGGTTCGCCGACCCCTTCGTTGGAACACTCAATACCGATAAATTAACATATATTTAATATGAATAAAATAAATACACAGACTTATAATAGTTCATAAAAATAGACAGACCCGAAGCAACCCTCCGTTGAATTTTCTGGGTACGAAATATCACAAAAGTATATAAAATATCATAGTCACACAATAAACACAAAATAAAAGTATCACAGTCACACAAAAGCACAATATAAAAGTATTAGAGTCACACAATAAGCACAATAAAAGTACCACAGTTACACCATAAATATTATCCATTTTTTCAATCTTTCATGGAAATCCAATACGTTGGGGCAGAACCCAGTCCCTCAGATACTTCGCATAAGCAACGTCTAGGTGATCAATCTCCGCTATAGGTGCTGGGTGACTGGAACTCCCCCTCTGAGCTGGTGCCTGCCCAACAGTATGAGGTACCACTTCCTCCTAAACAGTAGGAGTTGCCACTTTCTCCTTAACAAACGCTTCCAATTTAACAGTAGGAGGTGTCACTTCCTCCTTAATAGTCACTTCCTCCTTAAAAATAGGAGGTACCACTTCCTCCTTAACAATAGGAGGTACCACTTCCTCCTTAATAGTAGGAGGTACCACTCTCAAGCGACGTGCACGTGCTCGGGTCATGGGTGTCATCTGGTAAGATAGATGAAAACAAAGAATATAATTGATAACAAATATAAATATATGTTATATTCCACATTAAAAATACAGTACATGTATCGGTATCGGCCATATCGGGTCGGTATCGGCCATATAGGGTCGGTATCGGCCGATAATAAATTCAAACTCGTCCTCTTTTCCAAGCTTTGGTGCCACAATGGATAGAGTTGAACGAGGATGGTGTTATATATATATATATATATATATATATATATATATATATATATATATATATATATATATATATATATATATTCAAACAACAATAATAAAATATGCGTTGTAGTTTTCTAGAGGTCTCATAATAATCTTTATTTTTGTAATTAATTTTCAAACTCGTCCTATTTTTGTAATTAATTTTTAAACAAGAAAAGTATGTTTAATTAATTTTCAAATAAGGTGGGAACCTAGAGGAGGCAACCCACCAACAATCCTATGAAATAAAATGCGTAAGGAGTACTGATATGGATTGGGTGAACTAGTTCTTCAATAACCTGTGAAAGGTTGACGATAAGGCTGACATCTTGAAGACCAAGATTTGAGTAGCGAAAGGAGTAATCTGGTTGTTTTCGGAAGACATAGCGTAGGATCGGTGTAAACTCCCTCGACCAGATTTCAGTATTTAATAATAAATTAGGATTATTTTACCAAATTAGGATTTATCACAGATTTTTTTATTTTATTTTGCTTACATATCCTATTGATATGTGCACATGTCCATCACCTAAATATTTGGAGCTTTACCTTGACTGTTATCCCTAAACAAAGTTCACATACCTCTCCTAGACATGCTAGTCTATTTTTCTGAACTTTGTGTAACTTCCAGATACTCTATTTTGTGCCTCGTTTTAGTCGCACAAATATCGTTACAAACGTATGCATTAATTAAATTCTCAGACCTGTACCCTTCCCTGTTCCAATAGAAATTAGAGGCCAGCAGGCACCTGTTTTGCCCAAACAAAAATACGTTATTATTCTACTTTGAGTATACTACATTTAGTATATTTACACCGCACTGAAATTATGGCCCTACCTATTTTTAATTAATTGGTAAACACCGTGCGCATTAATTTCTAATTAATTAATACGGTGACCCGCATCACCCAAAAACCAGGCCCAGCCTTGCCCAGGCTCACCCCCACCCCCTCAGAGCCCTCACACAGCAATTCCCCTCAGTTCTGTACATTTCAGCATTTTCAGGAATATGATATTTTTCCTAGATAATTGCAAAATTGCGCAATTTCCCAATTAATAGGACCTTTGTGCAATTTATGAAATTACAGGGTTTTATTTGTAAATTTCTAGTGTGAGGTGTCAATCTCCTATTGGAGGGTGAACCTACACCGTCCATTTGGAAGTGGGCCCCACCCCAAAATATCTACAAAAATATTTAAAAAATATCTAGATATTTAATTGTAAATTTACCTAATTACCCCCACCCCTAAACCAAATTTCTATAAAAATCCCAAAATTCCTAACCCTAACCCTAGTCGTTAGCCACCCCCCCTTTCCCTGACCTCCGCCTCCCCGCGGCAAGCCGACAGCCGGAGCATCCCCACCGCCAACCACCATCTCCGCCTCTTCTCCCCTCGAGCTCGACGCCATCCCCGAGCTCCGGCCTGACTTCTCCCCTGCGACAAGCCGATTTCTCCCCCCCCCCCGCGCCGGAGTAGCTCCGCCTCCCCCACTGCGAGCCGATCCCCCCCATCCGAGCAGCTCCTAGTCGACCGTACCCCACCACCATCGACTCCACCTCACCTCCGTCGCTCTCTTCCCCGCTCGACTCGGCAACGCCGGAGTCGAGCAGCAGCCACCCTCGACCTGGCCTTCTCCTCCTCCCCGACCGACTGACCATCCGACTGCTACAGCCGACTCCAGCCGTCTCCGGTACAGTCCCCGCCTGCTGCCAACACAACAGCCCCCACTCCGGTTCAGTTCCTCCCCCGTCCGGCCGGTTGTGCGACTCCCCCGACCCACGGTGCAGACTTCCTCCGGTCCGGCGGCTCCGGCCTGAGCACTGCCGCTCCGGTCTGCAGCACCCCCTGACCGCTCCACTGTTCAGCGTTCCCTCCCCCGACCCACGGTGCAGACTTCCTCCGGCCGGCCAACGGAAGCTTCTCCGACTGACTGAGCTCCCCCGACCTCCTGTGCAGCTCCGGTCCTGACCCACGGTGCAGCCACCCTCATCCGGCAGCGCCGCTCCGGCTATCTCCTGACATCAGCCCAGAGCTTCTCCGCCCTGTCCTCCTTTCTTCCCTCCACCTGAGCATCGATGCCTCGACTCGATCACCACCACCACCGTCAAAGTTCTCCAACGATCCCCGCTGCACATCCTGACTCCGCCGACCCAGCAGTCGACCACCCCATCATCGACAACCCGCTGCCCTAGCCCCGGACGCGGCTGACCCAGACACAGCAGCATTTCAGAACCTGGACACGACAGATTCGAATCAGGACACAGCATAGTGACTCGGACACGAGAAAACCTCGTTCCACGGAGCCCTGTTCAGGTATCCCGTTCTCTTTCCTCGTTGATCCGATTTCCATTCCGTCAGTTGTGACGCGTAGACTGTGTAACCCCCTCGATGCCCGTACGACTCGTTCGGTACATCGCGTCATGTGGCGATCGTGAACCGCGATCCAAAAACAGAAAAAACAATATCCCATTTTCACCCGGAACTGAGTACGCCCCGCCAAACGGTACGACTTGGTCGCACGCGGTCTTCACCGAAATGTGCGCGCCGTTGATACGGACGTACGAGATTTCGCAGAATTTGATTTTGATGTGCGTGCACACCGGTATCAACGCGTATCCGCCGATAACGCCCCATATCCGCCTGTTCTGGAACACGCTGTAACTTTGTGTACACACGTCGGATCGAAACGAAACTTGCGCCATCGGACTCGTAGCAATACAATGGTCCTGTGACCCAGGTTTGGTTCGATTCTGAGAACGTAGACCAAATCCCGTATCGTGGGCCCCACGGCTCCAATTGACGGGCGATTTTGTGATCGACTCATCGGAATCCAGTTTTGGATATTTCGTTGGGTTCGTATCGGCGTTCTGGACTTGTTGACACTAAGTTTGACAAATTTGGAGAACATGGTCTCTGACACATTTTTTGGTGCAAGACGGGCCCACTTGTGGAACCCGTGTTGACCTAGTGTCTAGTAGACCCTCCTAAAGTTGTGGAGTTATTGGTATGACTCCCCAGGCCTTGACACGTATTATTACACGTCACAGAGTGAGTTCATGTAGGGACGCGTGTCTCATGCGCGACTGGCCATCAGTGTGAGCAACACGTGTAACGGTATTTAGCTCAGTTGTTTATTTCTATAGAGACTTGCATCATAGTACAAGATGTCCACGTCGTGTTTACGACTTGTACATCTATATTGGACGGGGAAGATACTAGTAGGCATATGGGACACCCCCCTCCTTGTATGTTATACCTTTTTATCATGCTCCTCGGAGATGGACGATTGCAGAGCTACCCATGTGTCTGGGGGCATATGACACATATACTAGCCAGTCATGACGATTGGTGAATTAAGTCAGCATATGTCTAGCCTACATTTTCCCATATGTACTAAAGGTCTTCACATTGCATTCACTTAGGTGGTTAGCACACCCCCTTTTATTTATTCAGTATTTACTTTATGGCATGCTTCTATGTATCTTGTTATGTCCCTCTGAGGACCTGGTCCCTTTCCAGGCGTAGATGTTCATGAGTATTCGCAGGAGCGCAGATCTGGACATGTTACGTATATTCCGAGGAGGTCTTCTCTTCGAGCCTCGTGATTGTCAGATGTTGTTCTTATATGGTGTGTATCTGATTCCTTTTATATTCTATTTCGACAGTAGATTTATTTTCATCCGACTGTCATTCTTTAAATACTTATTATTGAAATCTAGTTACATGGTTATTGGTTATTCATATTTGATTTCTGCGGATGAGATTTAGATTATACCCTGTGACTTGTGATAGTTTTACCACTTGTGAAGTATTGTTCATTATACATCGTACGCAGGTATTATGATTTCTATATATTAGAGTTGCCATATATACAGGCGGCTGGCATGCTTACGTGTCCTAGTCCTACGTATTTGGGACTGGGGCGTGACAATCGGCTTAGGCTATTCTGATACCATGTGAAGAAATGATAAATATGGAAAAAATATTGCTTTTTATCATTTTGATGCGTGAGCCTTTATACAGTAGAGTTTACACCAATATTGTCTAAACTAACTCATGAGGTTATAACTGAATCCTACAATCATGGTTAGAGATAATTACAAAGACAAAATCAGAGAAAGACTAAGTCAATAACTTAATAACTTTTAGTACTTACATATGAGAACAGTGATGCAATCCTAATCTTAAATGCGTTGGAGAACGTTGAGGACATGATGGCTCATATGGGGTTTGTAGAAAATTATAATAATGGCATTGTCAATCTTCAGCTGTAAGTAGCAAATTTCTCCGTTCACATACCTAGGCCTCCCTTTGAGAATATTCGATGCATGACCATTGTTGAGAAAGTAGGACGTTGACTAGAAAGGCAAACTTTTATCATTGGGTGGATGCCACACTCTTATTAACTCGGTTCTTTCTATGATTCCATTTTACTATCTATGAGAAGATTAGAAGATGATTCCTATGGAGTGGTAGCGTGGAACAATGAAAACACAATGGAGGGTGGTTTATAAACGAAAAACGTTTGGCCATTGTTGACCAAATTGTGGTGCAAGATTTGGTAGGATAAAGTGAATCCTCTTGTTAAGACTATTCACGCTAGCTATAGTAGTAAGGGAAGGTGTATGGAGGAATGATGATCGAAATAAAGGATGCAAGTCTGAGGCATGGTTAGGAGTTTAAAAGGTAAAGGACACCAGTCCTTTACGTTAGGTTGAGGTTATAAAATTTGCTTTGAAAAGATGGAGAAATTCCAATCATGAGTTATTCCCCTCCCTTTATGTGGAAGCTTAGAATAAATGGGATGATGTGTTTGTTGGAAACAATCGCAAAAAATTATTTTTCTAAAACGATAGAACTTGGTGAGGATCGAAAAAAGTCACACAAACCTATTACGACAAAATCTACACACCCGAGCACAACACGAACACAAGAATTTTTACCTGGAAAATCTTGATAAAAAAAACTACGAGACGATCAGAGTCTAAGCCTAAAAAGTCTCCACTAATCGATCTCTTTTCAAATTAACCACTGAAACTCCGAATCACCTATCCTATGCTTAGAAAATTGCACCATTTGAGAAACTCTCTCCTTAGAATGTAATCCTCTAAGTTTAGGATTAGAAAATACCTATTTTAAGCACCCAGCTTTCGAAAAGATGTGGACCTTTGATTACGATCCAACTGTGTTAATAAAACACCCAACAGGCCACGATCACACACACACACACACACACACACACACACACACACACACACACATATATATATATATATATATATATATATATATATATATATATATATATATATATATTTCTTTTCGAAATTATGATCTTATCATCAGTAGTTCGTCTCTTGAATGAAAAATGAATTAATAGAGCTAGGATATGTGCTAATGATCAATATCATTGTGTTATAAATGAGTCATTTATGCACATCAAGAAGAGGTAGCTGCTATGTTGTTAGTATCGTGTAAAATACAATCTTATGGTACGATATGATATACTACTGTTTTCATAAATATTGGTTTATCTAATAAAATATAAATTAGGCTGATAGTTTTGTAGGTTTGTCTATTTGAGTCATGATGTAATGTATACTTAAGAATTTGGATTCTAGAACTAGGTTGAACTGTAAACGATATAACAAGTAAAAGAATTATCAAAAAATATATCAAAATTATTTTCCTAAGTTCTAGGGCTACTGTATCCTACGATATGTGATGCATGATATTGTATTAGAAAATCTAAGGTAGGTGTAGTAAAGATTTTGTTGTTCAAAGTAAGAGTCGATCCTTAATATTCTGTTCAAAGTAAAGTTTTAAAACAAATATTTGCGTTTTTTATTTTCATACTTGCTGTTTATTCAAATATGTTAGTACCATAGTAGCACAAACCTGTTAATATTTATTAGCACAAATTTTCAGTACTTGTTAGTATTAAACTTGTTAACACTATTAATTAAAGAAATATTTGCTTATAACCATTTATTTAAGCCCTGTGTGTGTGTCCGTGTGTGTGTCCATCTGTTCGGGTCCATGTGTCAGTGTGTCTCCATGTATGTACGTGTTCACATGTGTCCATATGTGCCCGTATGTGTCCGTGTCCATGCATGTCTACATGTGTGTCCGTGTTAGTATGAATCGTGTCATGTAGGATTGTGTCCTGTGTGTGTGTCCATGTGTTCGGGTGCATGTGTCAGGGTTAGGGTTGTGTCATATGTGTGTCCATGTATCCTGATTGTGTCCAGTATGTGTGTGTGTGTGTATCCTAGTTGTGTCCGAGTCTGGGTTAGGGTTTACCGAGCTGGGAGGAAGGGAGGAGGAGCGCCTGAGCGAGGGGTCGACGGAGGAGGACCACGCCGGAGGGGGAGGAGCCGTGTCTGGGGTTGCCTGTGTCGGGGTTGGGGGGTGAACACAGCCGCGTCGTAGTGGGGGGCGAGGGAGGCGGTCGAGGGATGGTTCGTCCGGAGCCGCGGAGTGGCGCCGGAGGAGGGTGGATCGCCGGTGGGGGCGCACGAAAAATAAAAAGTTGGGGGGGGGGGAGGAATAAAAAATCGAATAGACGAGGGAACCCTATATTCAGTAATTTAGCGACGTTCGCTCGAGACGTCGCTAAACGTCGCTAATTGAAAAGTTTGCGATGTTAGAGACGTCGCTAAAAATATCGCTAAAGATAAAAATAGTAACGTCAGTAAATACGTCGCTGAACGTCGCTAAATTATAAAAATCAGCGACGTTTAGCGACGTTAAAGAAGCTTATATCGACTATTCTTTTAAGAACTGAAGTACAATCGCTAAACGTCGTTATATGTCGCCAATAGCGACGTATATCGACGTTTATTTTAGGAGTTGCTCAAGTCTTCAATATTAGCGACATTTTATTATGACGTCGCTAAAAATGTCGCTAATTCATCATATTTTGGTAGTGGCAGTGCTGACATATGTATGACCATACTTTGACCGAGGTGAGGCTTAGCTCACTACACTTGAGAATTCTTGAGCATAACTCAAATAATTCGACACTTGATAGCTGACATCTGCATAGTTAAGCGATGATTCGTGGTGAGACTTAATTCACTACTCTTGATAGGATTTTTTGAGTACAACTCAAGTAATCCGACACTTGTTATAAGCCGGCATATAATGACCGATGTGAGGTTTAACTCACAACACTTGTCATTGGATCCAAACTCTTAAAAGGGATTAAGAAGTTCGACAATTGTGTATATCCAATGTTATTATATTCCGAATTTTTGAAAAAATTCAAGTAATTCGACAATTGTTATGTTATCACATGATCCGAATTCTTAAAGCAAAAAATTCGATAATTGTTTATATCATGTGTTATTTGTGGGATTGGAAATCTAAGTACCGCCCATCAAGAAAATTTATCTGATCCCGGGTATATGAAATTATTGTCAAGACAATATGTGTGTTTGTGATCCAAAAGCGTTCTCTCAATTGCATTTGCATATAGAAAAAATTGTACTGTGGATTGTGATTGTGATTGTGATTGTGTATTGGACACCCAGTAGATTAGGTTTTGTTAGGAATAAAACCTTCATATCCCAAGTTAACAATTATTTTAGTTTCTATGTCAGTAAATTTCTTATTCAGATATGACCTATTTATTGCAAATTTATCCTTATTTTTTATTTATTTTACCGTTCTTGATATAAGGGGTTGCTTGTCGTTTTGGCGACCTAATTTTGTTCACTAGGAGAAGAGGATAATTCTGAAGATGCGCTATCCTTGTATAGCGTTGACGAAGTTGATGGATGGTGGAGGATAGTCCTTTGGAATGATCAGCTTATTTTATTTTGTAGCTGAAATATGTAAATTAATGATTTTGACAACTCTGGATAAACTTAGTGTGTGAAGTTAATATGTAATATATGATAAGTTTCCTAGATACTCTATACTTTATCTTAGAATTTACAAACGACAATCATAAGTACGAATGTCAGTGTATCATATTGAAGTGTAGTATGAAGATGTATTCACGTGCCAGATTTTCGTATTTTTGAAACGGAACATGACAATTACTCTTGTCATTCTACAACAAGATTCCAATCTGTCTTTATGTCTTTGGTCTATAAATTTTTTTTCTGTAGGACTGAGAATACTGTGTTGTCACTTCATTATATATTCTCTAATGATTCAACAGTATACTTTATTTATTTATTTACTTATTTATTTATTTCTTTCTAGCAGACCTTTTTTTTATTATGAAAAGAGTCTGGACATATAATTTAATTAGCTTTTTTTGGTTGCAACATTGTAAAGAAGTGATGTGGCCCAGCATAAAAACTTTTCCCCCCCTTTTTCAACGACAGACTGGTATTGTGTGGGCTTTCTTTATTAAGAGCAACAGATATGACATCCAAATATCCCTTCATCAGCAGCACTTTTATTTATTAAAAAAAAAAACCTGTTGGGAGTGTGCTTCTCACTTCTCAGTCAGCAGTGAGTAGTTGAAGTGAAAGAAGACATTGGTGCCTCATAGTAATTAATTCAAAATTGTAATTGAATTATTGATGGAAGGGGCAAGAGATGTGCACTGCTTTCCAAGTGTTGAGATCAAAGTAAGAGCTGTAATTTATAGGGTTCTGTTCATCATGGTTATATTGCATACACTAATATGGTGCTAATATTCTAACATTAAGTTGGAAGACTTAAAAAAACAATATTGTGATTGACTTGGTCTATTGCTTCATGAGAAGAGAATACATGCTTTCATTGTGTAAAAGAATTATTATTTAGATTTAGGATTTCGTATGGTATTAAAATTTTGTATTTTGGTATTTATATTGCTTAGAAGAAAGTTTGGTTCTGGTTCCAACGGTTGATTTTAGATGACCTCTAAAATGGAGACCCACAGATCAAAATTTGAATATTATATAAGTTCCTAAAATTAAATAAAAATATGTAAAGATTATTTAGTTTTGCATAGTAGAGATTATTTGGCTTAGATTATTTAGTTTTGTCATGACCAATAAAAAATGAGAATTGTGATACTATTGTTTGCTTCTATCATGATCTCAACAGCCACACAACTCTCTAAAACTCTTGAATTGCAAGCATTCAATAATTCGACCGGAACAAGATATATCTGATGATAGACGATGCTCATGAAGTCGTATCCGAACTCTTAAGTTGCAAGCATTCAACAATTCGACCGGACACAAGATACATATGATGATACACGATGTCAATGAAGTCGTCTTCATCGAAACTGCCGTCAGGAGGATTTTATAGTTATTGAGATCATGATAAAAGCAAACAATAGTGTCGCAAGTCTCATTCTCGATTGGTCATGACAAAGCTAAATAATACAAATCACACAAATCCCACAATGCAAAACCAAATAACTCTCACATATTTTCGTTTAGTTTTAGGGTCTCGTATAATATTCAAAATTTGACTTTTGTTCTCCGTTTGAAAGATCAACCAAGTCTATCGTTAGAACGAAACTTAAACTCAAACACTCTCTCTCTCTCTCTCTCTATATATATATATATATATATATATATATATATATATTTTGACATTAACCATAATCTATTATACTATATAATGCCAAAACTAGGCTTCACCGTGAAAAATTTTTGTTCCAAAAATACCCTTCAACATATTTAGTAATTAAAAAGAATACCTACAATAAATTCCACTGACAACCATTTAAGAGATGCAATAATGACAACCATTTACGAAAATCAAAGGGTTCATGCCACTTGCTAAGTCTTTTAAATTGTTACCAAAGAATTTGAAGGGTTGAACCATTAACCTATATAATTAAAAGCAGTAGAAATAAACTAACTCATCAACATAATTCACTTCAATATACACGTGCATATATACTAGTATTATATAATCATGAATGTGGAGATAAGAAAGAATGTTGAAAAATAGAAAAAAAGTTGAAAAATTACAGTTTGAAACATTTGTAGATTAATAGAATGTTGCTAATTGTCAAATCATACGTGACGCAGTGATTAGGTTAGAATTTCAATGAACTTTGTTGGTATTAAACACGATGTTTCGTTTAGTCCACAACCCACTTTCATATTGCTGCTATTCACCATTACTCCGAAATAGTTATAGATAACCTTTGCATTTATGACAAATTATACGCCAACAATTTTGTTTTGTTTTTAATTCATTTTTCTCTTACATTTTACGTATGGATTCAAAATTCTCTGGTATCTTTTGAAATTGTGGGATGTTTACATTTTCCAGTTATATATATAGCAAACATACGAAAATTTGCATAGCAGCACTAGTGGTAGAATAGTACCACGGTACAGACCCGGTTCGATTTCCTGCTTGTGCAATAATTTATTTTCACGTTTTAATACTATTTTTCTGATATTGGATATTATTATTATTATTATTTGGTTAATTAAATAATAAAGTACACTTTGATTGGCGTGTAACTGGTGGGACCAGGACACAGGACAATACCTGTCCCCCGCATTTCTCGGGCTATAATGAAATGGGACCCACCTACCTTTTCCCTCCACTCCACTCACTCCTCGTGGTCGTGGGACAGACAGACTGTAATGTTTTCAGTCACTTGTCTTTTCATTATTTTCCCGCCTTTCCTTTTCTGTACTTGGAATTAGGATTTATTGGATTTGGAGTGGAGGAAAAAGTATCAATACTAATATTGCAATATCTACAAACAAAATATGCATGTATACATGGTATATAAGTATGGTATCATCTAAAACATGTACAGGATCTGTCAGTTATATGAACAATATAGGTTCTACTTGTTGCCCGGTCTATTATTTCAAACTTATAACTATCAATAGCTAATATTTCTAGGTGGTTCTTCTCTTTGATAATAGAAGCCATATTTTTTAACATCTTCGGACAATAATCTGTGTCTATATTTTCAGCAAACTTTCTACGATTGTCATGAAGTGTAACAATCTTGGCTCTAATACCATCGAGAAGTGTTGTTATTGGCTTATCTCGTAATTTCTTAATCCAGCTGTTGAAACATTCAGCAAGATTAGAAGTGTTAATATCTAATCTAGGACAAGTAGCATACGCTGTTATCCAATGTTCAAATCGACGACTTTCATCGTTTACACCAATAAGCCAATCGTACAACACTATGTTCTCGGCTTTAATTATATCAAACACACTCTCTGCATCCGTTTTATTATATGATCTAGCAAGCAAGTCTAACAAGCGTTGAAATACTGGTTCTTTTGTAACTTTTTTCATGTTTTGTTTAAAATGTTGAATACAAAAAAAACGAGGAGATGCAGGAAAAATAGCACGAACATCATTTATTAATCCCTTTTGCTTGTCAGATATAAATGAAATTGAACTCCAATCATTAAAACAACTTTCAAAAGATATTTTAAGAGAATTTAAAAACCAAGACCAAGAATCACTATTCTCACCTTCAGCAACAACATAAGCTATAGGATATAATTGATAGTTAGGATCGTGAGCACAAGCAATGTCACGCCCCTTAATGTTCCGTCTCGTGAGCACAACCACAAAAACCATGTCACCAGTAATACTGTCTCAAGTCTCGATACATCTTGGTTCCTCCTGGGTGAACAGAGTACATAGAGCTATGTGCTTCAGTCATTAGCTCCTGTCTCAATTCTCCATTTGGAACATATAGGCGGTTTCCAAACCTTAATGTTCCGTCTTCGTGGATGCGTAGTCCTGTCTGCATACCTGCTTCTGTCCTTTCTTTGAGTCTTCGGAATCTAGCATCGGTGGGCAATGCTTCTTTAATCTTCTCCACGAGTGATGACTGAATCTCAAGGTTAGCCATCAATCCATTCTGTCCCGGTACGATAACCTCTATCTGTAGCTCCTGTAAATCTCTCAATAATTCGGGCTGCATCGTCAAGAAATACGCCGTAGGCTTCCTGCTGAGTGCATCTGCAACAACATTCGCCTTTCCCGGATGATACTGCAGATCGATGTCAAAATCCACCATTAGTTCCAGCCAACGTCTCTGTCTCATGTTAAGCTCCTTCTGAGTATACACATACTTCAGACTCTTGTGATCAGTAAAGATTTCTACCCTCTCTCCATAAAGATAGTGTCTCCATATCTTCAATGCAAATATCACTGCTGCTAGCTCCAGATCATGTGTGGGGTAGTTCTTCTCGTGGTCCTTCAACTGTCTCGACGCATAAGCAATAACTTTCCCATGTTGCATCAAAACACATCCTAATCCGCTGCCTGATGCATCACTGTAAACAACAAAACCTCCTGACCCTGAAGGAAGAGTCAAGACAGGTGCTGTTGTTAATCTTCTCTTCAGTTCTTCAAAAGCCTTCTGGCAGTCTTCTGTCCATACAAACTCCTGATCCTTTCGTGTTAGCTTTGTCATTGGTTCTGCAATCCTTGAGAAATTTTCTACGAACCTTCGGTAATATCCTGCGAGTCCGAGAAAACTTCTTACCTCTGCAACTGATGTAGGTGTAGGCCAAGTCTCTATTGCCGCAACTTTCTCTGGATCCACTGAAAGTCCTTCTCCTGAGATGATGTGTCCCAAGAAAGGTACTTTGTCCATACAGAACTCACACTTACTGAGCTTGGCATATAACTTCTCCTGCCTCAAGGTCTCTAACACGATTCTAAGATGCTCCTCGTGCTCTTCAGGGCTCTTGGAATATATGAGAATGTCATCAATGAATACCACTACGAATTTATCCAAGAATTGATGAAAGACCCTGTTCATTAAGCTCATAAACACTGCTGGTGCGTTGGTTAAACCAAACGGCATCACCAAGAACTCATAATGCCCATACTTCGTCCTGAAAGCTGTCTTCGGGATGTCTTCCTTCCTCACCTTGATCTGATGATAGCCGGATCTAAGGTCAATCTTCGAGAATACCCTTGCACCACTCAATTGATCGAATAGGTCATCAATGCGTGGTAAGGGATACCTGTTCTTGATGGTCACGGCATTCAGTGCCCTGTAATCAATGCACAACCGTACTGTTCCATCCTTCTTCGGCACAAATAAGATGGGTGCTCCCCAAGGTGAAACACTGGGGCGAATGAAACCCTTCTCCAAAAGATCATCTACCTGTTCTTTCAACTCCACTAACTCCTTCGGTGCTAGCCGATATACTGATGAAGTGATTGGCTCTGCTCCTGGAGTTAAGTCTATTGTGAATTCTATTTCCCGATCAGGCGGTAAACCTGGAAGATCATCAGGAAATACATCCACAAATTCTGATATGACTCTTGGGTATCCTGTCTCCTCTTCTACAAATAATACCCTAAGAGTAGGCTGAACTCCTTGCTCTACTGCTCCTCGGAGAAACTCAAATTCTGGATGTCCTGGCGGTCTAAATATAACCCGCCCAAGTCGGCAATCAAGAGTCGCATGGTACTGACTTAACCAGTCCATACCAAGTACGACATCATAATCCGGCATGAAAAAGATTAGAAATTGAGCTCGCATTTCTCTGCCACAAACTACTACAGAACAAGATCTACAGACGTCACTAACCGGAATAATACCGCCTCCCGTAAGAATCCTCTTCATCCTCGGAAGGGGTGCGGTAGCTACTCTATGGGTGGCTACAAAGCTAGCTGCTATAAATGAATGCGATGCTCCAGAATCAAATAAAGCTACTGCAGGTAATGAAGCTACTATAATAGTACCTGCGATGACCTCGCCTGCTGTAGCCTCCTCCTCAACAGCTAATGGGAAAGCCTGTCCTCGTCCCTGAGCTGGACCTCTCTGCTGCTGCTGCTGCTGCTGGAATAGGGCTGCCTGTGGTGCCAGTGGTGGTCTCTGCTGATTCCCTCCTGGGGCTGGTGGTCTGACCCCACCAACTCCTGTTTGCTGGCCTCCTGCTGCTGGATAAGCTGGTCGTGGTGCAGGTAATGCTAGTCTTGGTGCTCCGTCCCGGCGTTCAGTACAGTCCCTGGAAAAGTGCTGGTTGGATCCGCAGCTCAAACATAGTCCCAATTTACGCCGGCACTCCTTCTCAATGTGTCCTACCTTGCCGCAGTGGTGACAAGTAGGAAGGGGTCTGTCTCTCTGTGCTGCTCTATCTGGCATACCCCTCTGGGTTCGCTTCGCTGAATCCCCATGTGCTGGCCTGGATGGTGCTGATGTGATAGGCCTCTTCAGATTAGATTCCCTCCTGGTGACGCGCTCCAAGCGTCGGGCTGCTGCAAGGACATCGGTATAAGAGGTAGGTGCTACCGTTCCAATCACTTTCTGAAGCTCGAACTTCAAGCCGTCAAAGAACTTCTCTGCTTTTTCTTCCTCCGTTGAAATCAGTGTTGGGGCAAAGCGGCTCAGGCGAATAAATTCTGCATTGTATTCCTCTACTGACATGCTGCCTTGGATAAGGCGGTTGAACCTGTCTCTGAGCTCTGACCGTGCAATGGCTGGAATGTACATCTCTTGGAAGAGTCTGGAGAACTCTTCCCATGTGACTCGGTCCTGTCCAAGCCTCCTTTCTTCTGCTAACCACCAGTGATGCGCATTATCCGTCAACTGCATTCTGACTGCAGTCATCCACTTCTCTCTTGGAAGTTCAGCGGCTTCCAACTAATGCTGAATGTTGGTGAGCCACTCATGAACTTCCGTTGGCCCCTCTTTACCAGAAAATGTGCGAGGCTTGAGATGACGGAAGTCGGTGATGGATCCCGTCGCTGTTCGCCTCGTTGGGGGATTTGCCTGCTCCAATGCGGATACCAGGCTGGTCCTCAGATACTCGGCCTCCTGCCGATGGGCCTCTTGCTGAATCTGTTGCTGTGCTTGCATCATAGCATACATCATCTGGAACATCTGTTGCCCGTCCATGGCTTGTCCTGGCGGGAATACTGGCACCTGGGGAGTGAACTGTGGTGGAGGTGGGATATCATCTCTCCGGAACCTTGGATTAGGCTGCCCGGTTTGATCACTCTGCGATGCTTGTCCACCATCCCCTGGTGTCACTTCGTCTCCATAAGTAACCACAGCGTCGTGTGGTGTCTCCAAAGGGATATCATCTCTGTTCCCGGAATCCATTGCTCTGCAATCAAAAGATAAACTATGAGAACGCTCAGAGGAATCAATACAGGATGCAGTTCAAGTAACAATTTTGAGTTCGATATAGAGTTCAACAAATGGGTTAATGATGGATGAGATCCTATAGTTCATACTATCCTTAGGGCAGGCTGGTCCGGTCCCTAAGTTGAAACCGAACTATTTAGTCGTAGACCTGCATGGGCCACCACAAAAACCATGTCACGCCCCAGTCCCAAAATACCGTGGGACCAGACGCGTGGCAACGGCCAGCAGTACGCACCGATGGACCAACTCACTATAAAGGATCCATCAGGGCATACTTAAGCTGTAAAACAAGTCTACGACAATCAAGGTACAACTAATCTCATCCACACAAGACATAAACATGATCCACAGAATAAATAAGGAATGTAAATCATCAGCAAGTCTCACACAGTACTTCGGGGAACAACCCGATAAATATCTAGTACAATGGTTCATCTGACCAGAATATGAAAGACTGAAATAAACAATAAAAGCTGAGCATAAACAAGGATGCTCAAGAGAAGTCTTCAGCTAAGACCTCGTCCTCGGATGGTGGTACAACTCCTGGATCAGCTCCTGCTCCGGTCCCGTAAACCTCGGGATAAACCTCGTCTGCAAAATCTGGGGACAAAAATCCGGATCCAGGTCCTCAGGGGACATAGCAAGGTACAAGAAAGAACATGCCAATAAATACAGATAAGCAGTGCAGCAAATAAATAACTAAATGAACAATGGGGTAAATATGTAACCATCTAAGTGTAAATGCAAGTGAGAGCATCACTAGTCTCAGGCTGAGCCACTACAAGCTCTGTGTCGGGGAGCCGGTAGCGGTAATAACCGGTAGTGGGTCAGGCTCTGCTACGAGAACCTGCGACCTCTCAATAATAGAAGATATACATAAATACAGCCTGTAGCCTGTGTGTCTCTCCCCACCCCATGTAACCACGCATATCATGACCACAACGTCTCATGCCCATGTCAAGCGCGATCATAGCTAAATGCAACCAGTCATAAGTATCTAATAATATAATGTCCATGTCCTGTATCCTATACAGAATCACCACGAATATCTCGGGAAAATCCTGTCTCATGAATAGTGTCAAGTGTCCTGGGTCATATGGTACTTGATAAGACAAGTACGAGAATATAAAGTGTCACGGATGTCCATCTCTAGATGACCGTACCCAACACTGCGTACAGTGTCGACACCCGACTGATAATCGGACGCTAAGTACGTCACACGGTCCTAGGTTGAGCATGCACAGCAATATATATAAAACAAGGAAAATAGATAACTAAACTGCAGAGTTTGGCAAGGTACACTTGCCTGATGTCCGAATATCAACAACTGTCCTGGTATCTGTGGATCCGGTGGGAACTACTCCAAAAGCTGTAATAAATATCACCAACAGTCTCAGAAGATGTCAAATAGCTGGAAATGCCTGTCCTTACGTCCAATTTGGACACAGGGGCAAAAAGGTCATTTTCGGGCCAAAGCGGGTTCCATATGTGAGCCACTTTGCACCGAAAAGCGCGTCTGGGTCAAAGGTCTCCAAATTCCGCAAACTCAGTGTCTACAAGTCAGGAACGATGATACGAACCCAACGGAACTTCCAGAATTGGATTCCGATGAGCCGGTCACAAAATCACCCGTCAAGTGGAGCCGGTGGGGCCCACGATACGCGATTTTGTCAATGTCCTCAGAATCGAACCAAACTTGGCTCACAGGACCAGCGTATTACTACGGATCCGATGGCGCAAGTTTCGTCTCGATCCGACGTGTATACACGAAGTTACAGCGTGTTTCAGAATCGACGGATACGGGGTGTCGTCGGCGGATACGCGTTGATTCCGGGGTGCACGCACCTCCAAATCGACTTCTGCGAAAACCCACACGACCGTATCAACGTCGCGCACAGTTTGGTAAAGACCACGTGCGACCAAGTCGTCCCGATTGGCGGGGCGGGCTCAGTTCCGAGGTAAAACAGGGCGTTATTTTTTCCTGTTTTGGATCGCGGTGTACGACCACTACAAGACGCGATGCACCGAGCGAATTGCACGGGCACCGAGAGGGGTATACAGTCTACGCATAGCAATCGACAGAATTGAAAACGGAGTCGCGAGTTGGGAGAAATCAATACCTGAACAGTGCTCCGCGAATTCTGTTTTCCGCGTGTCCGAAAGCCAATTCCGTGTCCTGGTTCAGAATTTCTGCTTCCTCGTGTCCGCGGAGTTGCTGTGAGGCGGAGGAGTCGCACTCGGGGTCGCTGTGCTCGCGGCGGAGGGGTGAGGCCGCGCTCGGGGTTGCTGTGCGACTCGGCGGCGGGGTGAAGCCGCGCTCGGGTCGCTGTGCTCGCGGCGGAGGTCGACGAGCGGGTGGGGGTCTCTGTCGAACGGCTGTAGGCGGCACGTCGAGGGGATACGGCGGACACGGAGGTCGATGGCTGCTGTTCCCAGCAGCGAGTCGGGGTCGAGGGGAGTCGCGGCGTCGGGGACGAACTGCGGCTAGGGAGGTTGATCCGGCGGCGGCGGCGACGTCTCGAGCAGGGGGGTTGATGGGAGGCGTCGGAGTTCGGCTTGGAGTCGACAGCGGGGCTGGGATTCGGCGGTGTCGGGGTCGAGGGGAGTCGCGGGCGATGGGGATGAGCGGCTAGGGCTCAGGGTACGACGGCGATGGGGATGAGCGGCTAGGGTTCAGGGTACGACGGCGATGGGGATGAGCGGCTAGGGTTCAGGGTACGACGGCGATGGGGATGAGCGGCTAGGGTTCAGGGTACGACGGCGATGGGGATGAGCGGCTAGGGTTCAGGGTACGACGGCGATGGGGATGAGCGGCTAGGGTTCAGGGTACGACGGCGATGGGGATGAGCGGCTAGGGTTCAGATGGCTGAGCACGGAAAACGAGGAGGGTTTTATAGGCTGCTACAGTGTTGGCGGCCGCCTAGGGTTTGCAGCGGATCGGGTTTGGTCTGGGTTGGTTCGAATTTGGGTTTGGCTCCCAATCCAACAGCTAAAGGTCCTCGATACGTTGCTCCGGTGTCCAATAAATTCACCGAAAAATGCCATGCGTCCGGTTTTCCATTTTACCCAATAAATTTCTATTTCCAGAATATTTTAACTCCATTTAGTCACACTTAAAATTATTTAACCAACAATCACCTTAGCTTTTAAATTCCAGAAGAACACCAAAAATACGGGAAAAATTGTATTAACTTTTATGTCTGAAATTTAGGGTGTTTACAAGCAATAAATAAGATACCTTGATATTTAGACAAAAGAAATGTCGCATCAGTACTAATAATTGGTAAACATTCACTTAAAAATCCATCAATACATGACTTAAAACAAATAAAAATTGGTTGGAAGCTATTGTTTTCGGTAGTTTTAATAAAACATGTACTACCTGGATTTATCTCCATAATTCTATAACAATACTCCTCAAGACTAGCGTATGCCTCATCATAACTACCATTAATTTCAGCTAATGCTGTCTCTCGGGCTCTCCATGCTTTTGAATAACTAACTTGTATACGGTGCTCCCTATAGATATCTTTAACAATTTGTGATGGACTGTATGACTGGTTATCTCTAATAATGTCAATTATCATGGTCTTAATCCATGAAGCGGTAGCTAGTCGATGACGTCCTGTACTAAGTCTTCCTAAACAAGAATGACGATTTTCTAATGTACTAACTTTAACTATATCGCCATTTCCAATAGATTTGACATATACTCTCCAATTACAATTCGGTTGATCACAACTATATATAATTCCACGAGCATTATTCATAAGACTAGCTGAACAACTAAAATTATATTTAATTGCTAAATTACTTATAAAGCTTCTAAAGTGAGAACGACTAGGAAATGATTGTCCCTTAAATAATTCATCAGTGATAGCTTTTACAACATCATCATCTACCGTATAATCTACATTTTCAACTAAATCATCACTATTTTTATCGTCGTTGTCACTATCATCATCATGGTTAGATTCATCTGATGAATGACCTTCTTGGATAAATGAAACTATTTGTTGAGAAGAACTAGCACCCGAACTAACATGCTGATATTCAGAAAAATATTCATTATTTCTACTATCTAAGGTTGCTGCTACTTTAATAACATATATTTTTATATATCGTGATTGTGAATTAATCTCAAGAATATAATTTCATGCATCTTCACTATATATCAAAAAACAATTAGAACAGAAAATAGACTTCAGAATAAAATCATAATGAATAGAACAACGTTCAATAATATGATTACGTATATTTTCAAAACTAATATTCGGGTAAGTTGAAAAAATTATACTTTCTCCTCCTTCGTAATTTAACCCATTTACTTTACCGCCGTGTGAGCATACAATTCTTACGCTACGATCCATGATGGTTGAGAACTTTTGCTACAGAAAACAGGAGGAGGAAGCTGTGAAAATATGAGGAGGAGTAGGAGGAGGAGAATGTGTTGTGTGAGGAGTGTTTGGGGGGGGGGGGGTGGTGGTGTTTATAGGGGTTGGAGGGAGCCGTTGCCCAACGGGGGGATAGCCAACGGTGCATGGCCCGCCAACTGAGTTGGCGAGCGGCCCCTCGAGGAGGGTGCCCCGCCAACTCAGTTGACGAGATTCTCGCCAACTCAGCACCTCGCCAACTGAGTTGGCGAGTGGTCCCCCCCTCTGCAATTTTCCCAAACTTTTCCCGTTTTTTATAAATATATAATATTATATTACTTTAAATGAAAAAATCCGTTTGGTATCTGCAAACTAACCAAACCGGGAAAACTTTGGGGGTTTATTGGATTTGATAGTTACCAATCCACTTTTAGGATCTTTTGTATATCTTTGAATTCATTTTCTATTTTTTTTTCTTGGAAAATAAATACAAGTTTTTTATATCCATGTTAGATTAGATTAGGATATAAAATGAGATTGTTATTGTCTAAACAAAATATTCAAATAATATTTCTAGAAAAGTAAAACTATTTTCAAGAGGGATCGACCTTAGAAATTATTTTCCCACAGCAATAAAAATATGCAACCTCTCATATTCTTCCCTAATAATCAATCATAGACATACCAAATAAGAATAAGAAATCTAAAACCCATTCCCAAGCCTCCAAAACTTGAACCAAACGCACCTTTACGGATTAATTCTGAGACTAATTCCAATTTTACGGTTTCATTTTGAGACTAATTTTAAGTGTGTTTTTTAATATTTAAGTATTTATTTATTAATTTCAAAATATATATATATATATATATATATATATATATATATATATATATATATATATATATATATATATATATATTTGTGTGTGTGATGTGTTATAGTTTAATTGATTGGTATAGTGGAGGATATTACTAGTGCGCAAGATTCAAATTCCTCAAAGATTGTTTATTTTTGTCACAAATTTTGCAAAGATTCTTTTGGAGAATTCAGAATCTGGATTAGTCGTGGGCATAGTGGCACTTTAATAGTGAATTTTGTTAGTCCCTTGCCGGATCAAAGATGGTAGAATGCGTGCTATAGCAGAGCAGCTAGCGAGACCCGAAGGTTCGCTCTTTACTGGAACCCAAGTTGTCGACGAGATCAGAGATTCACACAAGAGTTCCTCATATGATATTTTTCGATTCCAACGAAACACGAACCAAGAACAGGTTATAAACTGGCGTCGAAGAAAATAAAGATTACAACAAGCAACAAGTAAAACGTTCTTCTCTTTAAGTTCGCAGACGCTACAATGAGAAAGAACGAAGAAAAGAAACGACTGAAGAAGAGCTCCTTGCTGGGGTGGTCAAAAACATCGTTGCTCAAAGCAAGATTCGCCGTACAGACGATCTGTCCCCATGGAACGCTCAATGTCACCTTCGAAAAAAAATACTCGAAAAACACCATGTGAGAGGGAGACAATATGGGCCGCATATGATCAGCTGGTGTTCTCGATTTTTTCATCTATTTTCTCTCTCCTCAAATGAAAGAGGAGGTTCTCTATATAAAGAAGAAAACAGCACCTATGCGGCTTGAGGAAACTCCAGGCCGCATTAGCGCTGACAGACTAGATCCCCCAAATTCGGGTGTCAGAGCCGTCGACGCCGCAAGTCACGTTGCACTGCACGAGACAGACAACGCCGCCAAACGTCAAAAGTAGATACTCGTGCCGCCTGACACGCTGTACTGCACGAGGCAGACAGCGCCGCCAAACGCCGAAAGCAGGCCCTGTCCCCTCCACGTCATACTCTCCTTGTCTCATGTCGACCAGGTCGCAAGGCCCTGGTCGCATGAGTACAGGCCGCATGGGCACCGAGCCGCATGAGCTCCTGGCCGTATGGAAACTGACCGAATAGTCACCGTGCCACATACGCTCTTAGCCGCATAGCACCTGAAATCAAAGCGCCAGACAGCATGCGCCATGATGCATGCGTCCGAGCTAGCAACCGTGCATGCAACTCGCGCAAGAAAAGAGCACATGAGCACCATGCGACGATGCTGACGTGCTAAGTGCGCCAACAAAGTGCCACTTTGCGCCCTTGAGCACGAGTCCGAGTCCGAGTCGCTAAGCCCCTGCGGGATTTTTCTCCCGAGGTAAACTTCCCAAAGGTGGTGACAAAATAAAGATTATCATAATGGAGTTCACAATTAATCCCTCTAGGAAAGTCAACCCACATGGGCCTCCACCCCATGTGCATATACCAATAGTAAGCATAGCTATATATTGAGATATACACATTGGTGGTTTTCCAATATAGGAATAAAACTCCCAAAGCCAAGTGAAAAATACCAACATTCCCCCACATATATCACATTATATGGTTGAGCGTTCCTCACAATGACTGCCATCATGCATTAGGATAGATGTCGCCGACGACTTGAATCTTTCCACATAGGTCAAACAATAGTACGATATAAGAATGGACTAAGCCTTGAATTCTGCACCATAGCTGCTATTCTTCCCACTCACACAATGACCTCAGTTGTGCCATCCGGTCGTACGTTAAAGGCCCTTTGCTGACCTGGTCTCAGTGTATGTATGTTGGGATTCTATAAGCTTTCCCTTAAGAGACGGCCTATATTTCTATCCATACACTTAGGTGAGTTCTTCCACTATAGAGAGTTTATTATCCGGCATGAAGTATTGCGCTTCTGTGCGGTGCTACGCCGCATGACATGGCCGCCCAAGGCCGAGGATCCCCCTCTTGTGGTGTCATACCATTGTAGCATGAGGACATAAGCCTCTTAGTAGTGTCGTTACTACACACAACATGGAGCCTTGCGCTCCTGTGCGGTGCTATGCCACTGTGACATGGCTTAAAGCCAATGTTCACTCCCTCATGTGGTGTCACCCACTATAGCATGAGGTCACATGCCTCTTAGTAGTGTTGTACTACCTCCCAGCATGAAGTCTTGCGCTTCCGTGCAGTGCTACGTCGCTGTGACATGGCTTGAAGCCGAGATTCACTCCCTCATGTGGTGTCACCACCTGTAACATGAGGTCACTTGCCTCTTTGTAGTGCTGTATTACCACTCTCTATTTTATTTCAATATTAGGCTACCTGCCTATGTGCGATGCTACTGCCGCTGAGACATGGCCCGAAGCCGAGGTTCACTCCCTCGTGTGGTGTCACGCCATTTTAGCATGGTTTACAAGTGCCTTGTAGTGCTGAAACTACTTGTGCTTCCTATAACGCACGCCGCACATTCACTCTGCCCGATAGGTCATTAAGGCGTCAAAGCCATCATCCCCCAGAAAATGTTATGATCAAGAACAAATAGTCGACCACAGTGGTTCCGGGTACGTATCCCACAATGTCCCTGAGGACTACTTACCTGATATTCTCCTGGTGAATAGTCCACCCTTGAACCAATAGCTAGATGCCTGGTAGATTTTTCTTTGAACCAATAGTATAAAACAAAATGGTAGTATTGCAGAGACGCAATACCAGAGGTCCTCCAAGCCCATATCTGTTGTGTCCTTGACTATGTGCGATGTTACTGCCGCTGTGACATGGCCTGCAGCCGAGGCTTTACCCTGTCGAGGTACTTCATAGTGGTGTCACCCCACAGTAACATGGAGTACTTCGCTCCTTTATAGTGCTTGACTCTGACTATATGCGGTGCTACTGCCATTGTGACGTGGCCCAAAGCCGAGGCTTTACCATGTCGAGGTACCTCATGGTGGTGTCACCCCATGGTAGCATGGAGTACTACGCTCCTTTATAGTTCTTATAATCAGCTGGCGCTTGAGGCCAATAATGAACGAATTTGCCAGATTTACCAGACTCCGATCTTTAACCACTCTAATGATCCACGTTAGCTGCGCTCATTCAGTGTTCTGTACTGGCTTGTTGTGAATGAATCCGCCATAATCACCTGGTTCCGAACATTAACCACTGTAATGATCTACGCTAACTGCTCTCATTCAGTATTCTATATTTTATCCACATAGTTTTCTTCAGACCATTAAAGAGATTAATAGATGCCACTGCTGCAGCTTCCTGGTTTTTACAGTATGTCGGCATCTCTCGAATCTGTGTACTAGCCATAGGATGACCATAGTTAATTTTCCATAAGATATCGTTCCATAGTTAATTTTCTGCAACTAATAGTGCATAGAACTCTGAGAGTAAAGACTGCTTCTTCGACTTCCACGATCTAGCAGCACCACTACTCGCGTCCTCCTGTGGATCTTGCACTCTTCTTTCTTGAGCACCAACTGGTATCACTGAAGCCTTCCAACATATCTGGATAACTGCTATAGTGCAGGATATACCACTGAGTCCACTTGATAATTCTGACGACTCTCTCCACAGCTTCTAGTGCTCAACAACACACATACTGCTCGTGAACTGACTCAACATCCCTATAATGATAGCTGTATCAGGTCTGGTGGTACTCGCAGCTTGAATTATTCACCTGATGATGCTTGAGTACACCAACTATCTGATGCTTTTCCTTGGATAAGGCTTCATCTCCATGTCACACCTGAGGAGTATCGTCTCTGATACCCTAAGCGTGTGATCTGCTCTTCATGCACAACGCTTATGACTGAGAAAGCCCCCTGGCATCCGGATTATCTTATATCCTTAAGGATGATATCTGCAATCCCATGTCCTGAGACTGGACGAAAGGACATCTTTGTTCTAGTGACATTTCTATATCCAAATCTAGGATTTAGCGAGTCGTCCATATAGATACAAAAAATGAGTCTTTTCTTATCAGTAAACTTTGTGTACACACACATGTCTATCTCGCTGATCCTACGACAACTTTGTCAAGATGACTTATCAAACTTCTGCTGCCACTACCTAGGATTTTTTTCAGGCCATATTTGAGATATCACCAACCTGCAGACTGTCTTCAAACCTGAATGACAATAATTCTGACTATTGTCCGTGAATCTCTTATGACTGTCTTCCTCCAAGACTCGTTGTCTTTCCTTCATCTGATAAACAATCAGCTTATGAATAACATCTACGGCAATCATTATCCTGATATATGACACTTCAATGAGGTGCCACAAAACTCATCCCTGTATCTGAGAAAACCCTCTAGGCTACAAGCCTAGTCTTGAACTCAACTGTTCTACCTGCTTCAATTTTCTTCTACTGAAGATATATATAAGCATATGATAGGTTTAGCTCCTTGAGGCAAATTGATCAACATTCAAGTGTTGTTATGGGGTCAATCTCTTCATGGACTTCCTCCTCCCAGCAGACCGAGTCCCTGGCCTTCATCATCTCATCATTGGTAAGTGGTATGACCTCCATATGTAGGTGATAAGATCATCTTTAGTCCTTCGACCTTCTGAATTTTCTAGCTGACTGCTCTTCGAGTTTTGGTTCAAATGTTGTCTCTTAAAAGAAAACTTCTTCCTGGACTACGTCTTCTTATACAGAAGTGCCAACAACTCTGGATGATACGGTCCTCCGAAAAAACCCCACAATCGAACGATCTTCATGTGGATTTGACTTTGAACCAGAGTTACATCAGAAGTGACGAACGGTACTAAGGACCTGACCGGAAGTGCAACCTTCTCCCACAGACAATCTAGAAGGCCGTTTGAACAACAATATAGAAGTCATCATTACTGTTAACTACTCGTCCTTCCTATCTTCACCTTCAATGAACTGGGAGAGTACGAAGATATCGTTCCATAGTCAATTCCATATTGTAGGCTGAACGATGCGAATTCAAAGAACGATGCATATTCCATAGTTAATTCCATGTTCTAGGCTGAATGATACGAATCCAAAGAACGATGCATATTTCATAGTCAATTCCATGTTCTAAACTGAATGATCCGAATCCAAAGAACGATGCATGTTCCATAGTCAATTCCATGTTCTAAGCTGAATGATGCAAATACAAAGAAAGATGCCCTTCGTCTTGATAACTTCTGAGTCTATTGAGTTATAGACCGACATGACGCTCATCTCCAAACTTGATGTCCCCGAGGTTCTTGAACGATTAATCCTTCGATTATGAGAATATACGCGAACGCGTTTTCCGAAAAATCGTCAAAGAAAGAAGTGATAAACTTTACCTCGGCCCTTTGTGGAGAATAGAAGTCACAGATATCTGAGCACACCAGCTCCATAGGATCTATACTTGTAGTCATCCGTCTAAACGGCTTTCTGACTACCTATGTATGAACATAGCCATTACGTCTCTCCACCTCCTTACCCCCACATCTTGGAGATATCCATTAACTTAGACATCTTTGTTGAAAAAGACATGTCTTAGTCAGATGCGTCATAACTCAATAAGAGCAATCTCCTCATCAAGTCGGAAGTCCAGAATCATCATCCTGATCCCTAGATCTTTTGCTTGACACTTGTTCTCCATAGAGACTATCTTCTGAGATAGTGCTCTTCCTTGGTGAACAGCTATTTTACCGAGCGTGCGTTTCTGAATGCACCAGTGTCTACCCACCAGTCAGTAACCACGCTTGATAACTCAACCTGCATAATCATAGCAGCCAAGTTAAGTAATCAAAGAAACCATTTTTAGCTATACCTTGCTACATTGGTTCAAATTGGTTCTGCTTTTAAGCTCCAATTTCAGCCATGCGTCAAGTCCTGTCAAGAGCAGTGAACTTCATGCGCAAAGCCCACCATGCGCCAAGTCATGCCATGCGCATAAGCCTCTACGCGTCCTGCATGCACATAAGCCCCCATGCGTCCTGCATGCGCCTAAGACACTATGCAGCCAGATCTGCTATGCGACAGAACCTCCTTCAATGTGCCAAGAGTCTGCCATCTGCCAAGAGTCTGCCATGCAGCATGAGTCTTCTATGCGGCAAGATCTTCATGCGGCAAGAGACTGCTATGCGTCCAAGTCTTGCCAACCGCCAAGAACTGTCATACGCTAAGTCTAGTTATGCGCATCTTGTTGTAATCCTCACAGCAATACTAATTTGATCAAAGATTGCTAACCATGACAAGAATCAATAGAGATTCAGAGTTAGCTGATTGGGCAGCGATGGCGTGTATCAGCCTACTAATGTAGCATCAACAAGCACTTCAACGCAGATTTCTTCGGTTCCTGTCGAGTGGTGCACGCCTCTCCATCACTATTCTTCAACAAGCACTACTAATTAACTGCTAATGCGGTGCTCCAACCTTTTATTTATTTATTATGCAATTAGTGAAGCAGACTACATTCGTTTGTTTGTTTGTTTTTTTATTGTCACTTGTCCAAGTTTTATACTTTACTTTTAAGGTTTTAATTCTGATTGGTTCTTTGCGCTTAAAGTAGCATCAACTGCTGATGAGCATGAACGTTAGGGGAGGAAGAGTCACCGATTGCGTAGAATAGGCTTCTTGGTACTCTTGACTTAATTTGTTTAATTTGATTGATGCAAGTTGCTTGATTAATAATTAGTCATAATTAAAAGATGACAACTTTGGACAATGTACTTCAATTAAATATGGGTGCTAATGTAAAAGACTATCTATGTTAAAATTGTACTATGCTACAGCGATCACAATCTTGGCCTGCAGACCACGTATCACCGTCCCATTGGGAGGTCAACCGGGAACGGACTAAGCAAATAAGGAGGAGAGGGGCAAGACCGCGGTCCAAATATCTTTTTCGATTAAAATTAGGGTTTGGTAAAACGCTATAATGATCGGTCTATGCGAGTGTCTAGCTTGTGAAAAATATTGACTTCCACCTTTTACCCATTGGAGGAAGCATACATATTGATTAATATTGTTTAAATTTAATAATTACAGAGTAGAAAATAATATACCACATGACAATTTTAGAACACATATAAATATAGTTATTGAATATATAAAGTAATATTACATATTAATTATATATTCATGTCTTGGTCATATTTTTTACATGAAAGGCAGCACACAGTCTAAGACTACCACCTATATAACCTAGGACAACAAGACTAACAAATCAACATTTTAACCTTGACAATACCAGGGTGTTCTTATCAAGTCAAATACATGTGCATTCAATAAAGAGAGGACAATTTCATAATATCAAAGTGCATGAAAATTGGAATATATCCTCTCAGATGATTTGTGTTTGATAATGAATTCATAGCACTGTAAATACACAAGTTCATGATATAATAGTAAGAACTATGATCTATATATATGCTTATGCTAGGTAGTTGATTTTGAGTTAAGACTACTACAACAAAAACAAAAACAAAATTTTTATCCCAAAGTTTCGAGCCGACTGTTTGAGTCCATTTTTCTATTCGGTTCTATTAAGGGCCATAATCTATAACACTAACAAAATATATCTTTTTTTTTTTAACATTTCATATAATATTTTTATATGTCTACCTCTAGTCCTAGTGGTTCCATTAACTATTATATTATTCCTCCTCCTTACGATAACATATTGGTCTATATATGTTCCACGCATATCCAGAACATCTAAGATGATTTTCTCTTATGTTGCCAACAATTGGTGCAATCTCCAACTACCCATGAATACTTCATATTTTATCATATCTATCAATATATTATCGCTCATTAAAAGTACCATTCTTGTTTCGGATACACTAACTTTGTGGACTGATTCCGAGCTAAGAGAACCATGGTGCAGAAAACATAAAATGAGTACTTTACTTAGTAATTTATTTTCTTAATCATTTTCAAATTCATGAATAGGTAATAATACACAGGGACGGATCCAGAAATTTAAAATAGAGTGGACTAGATGTGGCCTAACTCAGAGAAAAAAAAATAAAAATAAAAACATATGAAAAAAAAACGGAAGAAAAAAATATCCCGACTAGTTTGGTACACACCCTAGCCAACCGTCCATGATAATGGAGAAATTCTCGTATGGGCCTAGCGCAGTGCACCATTCCACTTTCCAACCGTTAGATTGCAGGAGGATGTGTGCGTGCACATATCCCTATGGCAATTTAACGGTTGGCATGAAAATGACGCACTGCATCCAGTCCATACAATAATTTCTCCTGATAATGAAGATAAGTTAAACATTATTATTTAATTAATGAGTTCCTTTTTCTCGCTCCGTCAGTGTGATACCAGTTCGGCTGATTGAAAATAAATTAAAACTATATAGGTGAATGAGCAAAGTATTTCTCAATCCGAGTCCCTACTTTTTGTGAATGCAGGCGAACGCTCCTTGAAGGCTGCAGTGTGACCTGGTCATGGTTCGCCTCTAAACTTCTCTTATTATCTCCATCACTCTCATGACTGTTTTCATAACATTCAGAGAGATTTCAGTATTGTTTTCTTCAAAGGAGGACAAATTGTGACTTCGTCAAAGTCAATAGATTGTGTTAAAATTGTTTTATTAAGCCGTGTCCGCGATCATTGAATCGATGACTAATCTCTACCATTATAATGCAGCTTACCATCTAAGTCGTATGTATATCCTTAATGATTAATATAATAAACTTAAAAAAAAAAATTTAACTACCGCATATGTCATATCCTTACATAGTTAAGAAAATTAAAAATAAATAAAAAATCTTTCTAACTACCTAAACATATAACAAATTCTAAAATATATTCAATGTTTAAACTAACTATATGATATTATCTAACTTAAACACATATCCAAAATTCTAAAGATATATACATAACAAATACTTATTAAAATATATCCAAATCATATTTAAAATATTTTAATATAATTTAAATTTTTATCTAATTCTTTAATAATAATATAAAAAAAATTATTCTTTGTTGTACGTGCAACGCACGTGAACGTGACTAGTTTGATACAAGAGCCCGGACTAAGCATTTCTCAAAGAGACAAATATAGTATGAGAAACTTCCACATATTTGATACTAGAAACAACCAACATTGGATAAACAAAACCGCAAGCCTTGATCACAAGCTTTATGATCTTTAACGCATCCATGTTCGTATTAAAGATCCTACCTCCAATTTGGTTTCATATGTAGCTTTATTGCATGTGTCCAAACCACCTCAGACGATTTAGACATTTTATTTTCAATTGAAGAAACCTTTAATTTTTCTGAATTCACACATTTTTTATCCAATCTTTTATTTTGGTAATCGCCGTCGAGCCCCCCCCCCCCCCCCCAGTTGTTCAAACATTGATATCTATATATTTTTGTAAATTGTGAAGGTACTCGTGAGTTGTATAATTGAATGCTATTAAATTAACTTTCTCCCTGTTTGGAGCTATGTCTAAGTTCAAAAATATAAAGGGTACATCAGGATGTGTTATGAAGTAACCTTGAAACACAGAAAATTGTTAAGAGGGGAGAACACCTAAATTTTGCAAATAATTTAAGGGTACTACTAACTTCTGATGAATATATGTGAATTATAAAATCATGATTAGAGGAGACTATTAGACAGACCATTAAGCACCATGTGCCATGGAGCACACATAAAAAAATTATCACCAGAAGGAGCTAACTACATTTTATATACAAATTCAATGATGAGTTAGTACAATTAAGTTATTTGCCTTGAATGATGTTGACCACATTTTAGTACTTTGTGGGGATATAATTAAAATACTGAACCACTTTCCTGACATTGACAATTTAAATTTAAGGCATATCGGATATTTTAAGACTGATGTAGGAACTCGAGTTCAATTTTATTATTCGAAGCAAAATAAACTCTTGAATAGACCCTTATTAAGCAAAATAACTTAGACTTGGTCCAACTGATTTACGTGTCTTTCGATCAATGAATTGAGTATATACATCCTAATCCCAATATTGAATGTGGAGTAATGAGGATATTTAGTGATTATGTAGATGAACAAAAAGATTTATGACAGAGAACACACATTTCTTATTACAATGTCAATGATAAATATTACAAAAATATTGCTTATTAGCGACGGTCATATCCGTCGGCAACACTCAATTGTCATTTTATGTAAACACACTAGAAGATATTATAAACTCCAAAGAAATCCGGTTTTGGGAAACTTAATTTCAACTCGTTGGGGTTCAGGTAGTACAAGTCACTAACTTTACCAATCTATTTTGACCCCCCTTTAATTAGATGCTAGGTGTGAATAAAATTTCACCAATCTATTCGCATGTAACCAAGTTACGACTATTATGTTAGTGTAGGTGTATCGAGCCTAGGGTTTTATCTTATTGATATTTACTGTTGGGGTTAGTCCATTTAATAATCCGATTCCACTCGTTTCATATTAGGATAATCATTTCATATTTTAGTGGAGGTGGATCGAGCCTAGGGTTTTAAATCCCATGCTTGTTTCTATATCAATATTTGGTTAATCATTTATTGAATGATATACTGTTAAGTTATTGGAGACTTATTTAATCTCACATCGGATAGAAAATAAGGAAGAGGCTAGCCTCCGCCTATATATCTGTACCCCCATTCTTGGAAGTAAATCAGTCAATTATTTTCTCTTTACATGATATCAGAGCTAATGAGTGGAATACCTTTTCCAAAAAAAAAATTAAAAAAAAAATTTGGAAGGTTATACCACTTCTTACTGACCACAAGAGCCAGTTGAGTTCGGTATCAAGCCGATGAGTGATGGTGTCTCAAAGGGAGCCGACAGTCAGGGGGAGCTGAGAGTATATAGTGAGCATGAGCAGCAGCAATAGGAGCAGCATGAGCTTCCTCCTGATGTCCCTATACTAGTACCAACAAATGCTGATGTCCCAAGTCCCACTTCTCCAGGACCTTCTTCGGCCATTCCATCTGAGTCACGTGATAACAATTCCTCCCCTGATACTTCTAATCCTCCTGTCTTGCTTCGTAGAACTTCTAGAGTCAATGCTGGAAAACCTCCAGCTATGTTTGGCAGTTGGGATACTGACATTGCATATTACATTTCATATGCATCCCCTCCACCTGCATATAAGTTCTTCCTTGCATCATTAGATTCAGTGCTTGTACCTAACAACTGGCAGATAGCTAAGCAATATCCTAGGTGGTAGAGTGCCATGCAGGAGGAACTTCAGGCCTTGAAGCAGAACGACACATGAGAGCTGGTACCATTGCTAGATGAAAAGCGTATTGTTGGATGTAAATAGGTTTATACTGTTAAGCAGACTCCAGAGGACAAGATTGACAGGTACAAGGCCAGATTGGTTGCTAAAGGCTATAGCCAAACTTATTGTATCGACTATGACGAGACATTTGCTCTAGTCGCAAAGATGAGCACTGTGCGAGTGTTGGTGTCATGTGCTGCCAACTTCAATTGGCAACTACATCAGTTAGATGTCAAGAACACCTTTTTGCACGGGGATCTCCAGGAGGAAGTGTATATGGAGATTCCACCAGGCTTTGCTATTTCACAAGCAAAGAAAAATGTATGCAAATTGAAGAAGTCTTTGTATGCGCTAAAGCAGTCTCCGAGGGTATGGTTTGATAGATTCAGACTTGCAGTCTGTGGTATGGTACAATGGATATTATACTATGTTTTACAGGCACTCCAAGACTCGTATCACTGTTCTTGCAGTCTATGTTGATGATATTGTAATTACTTGAGACGATACTGAGGAGATCCTACTGCTGAAGAAAAGGCTTGGAGAAAAATTTGAAGTTAAGTATCTGGGGCAGTTGAAGTACTTCATAGGAAATGAAATTGCAAGGTCAAGAAAGGATATAGTACTTTCTCAACGAAAGTACGCTCTGGACCTTCTTTCAGAGACATGAATGCTGGGTTACAGGTTTGCTTCTACTCCTATCGAGCAGAATCACAAGTTGTGTGCTGAGGGTGATGATCCGGTAAGTAAGGAGCAATATCAAATATTAGTTAGTCGGCTTTTATATCTATGTCATACGAGACATGTAATACTTTTTTTGTGAGTGTGGTGAGTAGATATATGCATGATCCCAGAGAGCAGAATATGGAGGCAGTTCGTAGAATTCTGAGGTATATTAAAGGAAGCCCAAAAAAATGGTTATGGTTCAAAAGTTCTGGACATATGAGAATTGAAGGCTACTGTGATGCCGATTGGGTGAGTTGTATGGACGATCCAGGTCCACTACAGGTTACTGTATTTTTGTTGGAGGAAATCTTGTATCTTGGTGCAACAAGAAGCAAGATGTAGTATCTATGGCAGTTAGCATATACAAGATAATGTGGGTGAAGAGCTTGTTGGATGAGATACATTTGTTTAGAGGAGACTCCTGCAACTTTGGTGTGACAACAAATCAACAATTGATATTGCAAATAATCCAGTTCAGCATGATCGCACCAAACAAGTGGAGATTGATCGGTTCTTCATCAAAGAGCGGCTGAATAGAAAAGTTTTGACTTTGAGATATGTGAGATCAGCGGAGCAGTTAGCTGATTATTTAACTAAATGTTTAGGTCCTAGAGAGCTTGATACCTTTTATAACAAGATGAGGATGATTGATATCTATCGCCCATCTTGAGGGGGAGTATTGAGTTATGGGAGACTTATTTAGTCCCACATCAGATAGAAAATAAGGAGGAGGCTAGCCTCCTCCTATAATATGTACCCCCATCTCTTGGAAGTAAATCAATCAATTATTTTCTCTCTACATATACATATATGGTGTACTTGTCCAAGTGGTAAGTGTAGTGGAGGATCTTGCAAATGGGCAATGATCGAATCCTATTTATCACCATTTCTTCAAGTTATCCCTTCGAGCCTAGACCCCATACTATGACATGAAGATCGTACTATGAAAGAGAAGATGAACTCTTTCATTTTTAACAGCAGGACATCTGAACTACTCCAGGAGCTACTATGTGACTGCCTTATGTCAAGTTTCCAAATACCAAGATGTGACGTCTGATGATAAGTTTCCTAGAGACAAGTATAGCTGAAACTTGATAAAAAATAATTACACTAGAGCTACCTACAAAGTGATTAGCCATTATAGAACCAGAACTCATTGAGCCACATACAAAGCAAGTTAGGAAGCCAAAGATCTTTAGAGATGGATTCATCACCTAACACATGGAAGCCTATCCACTTAGCTTTGATGAAATGATGAAGACTATAGATGCTCTTTTTATAGAAGAAGGTAGTCAATGATGAGATTGACTCCATAATATCCAATAAACTTGGGTGTTGATCAATCTACCTGAAAGATCAAAACCAATTCGATAAAAATTGATCTTCAATTTGATTAGAGTGATATAACTGTAGGCAAGTTCAAGGCCAGACTTGTGGTGAAAGGGTTTTCTCTAAAGTAGGAATCTACTACTTTGACAAATATGCACCAGTCGTTCGGATGACAATTATTAGGATGTTGATCACGCTTGCTGTAATTCACAAAATGGCAATTCATTAAATGGATGTGAAGACATCACTCTTGAACAGAGACAAGACTAGAGATATAAATAAAGCAACCAGAAGAATTTGTCTTCAAAGGACTTGAAGATAAGGTGTGCAAACTGGTTAAATTTTTCTATGGTCTGAAGCAAACTCCCAAGATATGACACGAGAAGTTTGGTAAGATCATCAGATCTAATGGATATATGATCAACGAAACTGATAAGTGTGTCTATACTAAATTAGAAGACAGAAAATGTTTGATTGTTTGTCTCTATGTAAACGACATGCTAATCTTTATTATGAATTCATATAGTATTTTAGAGGCCAAGATGTTCCTCTCCTCCAAGTTTAGATTGAAAGACTTGTTTGATGTGGACGTCATCCTCTGGATAAAAATCATCCATACGGTACTAGCATGGCTTGCTTTATGGAAAACTTTTTGCATCGATAAGATGATCAAACATTATGGATATCAAGATCTTCTTGAGATCTATATGCCATATAGGTGTGATTAGAAGCTAAACCTAAACATTATAAAGCCTCTCAGACAAATGAACAATTCATGCATCATTAGAAGCCTTATGTATGCAATGAGTTGCAATAGAGATGATATATGGTTCGTATTGGGGATGCTGAGTCAGTTCACTATCTAGTAATCTATAAATGTAAAACTGAAAGCTATTAAGATGGTCAATAGATATTTGATGAGGTCTCAGAAGCTTGCACTACATTACAAAGGCTATCAGACTGTATATATGGCTTCAACAATGTAAGTTTGGGCTCAGAAAAAGAGAACAAAAGGTCCACTAGAGGTTTTAACTTCTCTATAAATGGAGCTTCTATATCATAGATGTTGAAGAAACAATTATGACATTTCGATGGAGTCTGAGTTCTATGCACTAGTACCAGTAGATGAGGCATAATGGTCTCTAGAACTCACTACCAGAAAAAGTCAAATTAGCGACGTCTAAAAACGTCGCTAAATAACCAAAAATCGTCGCTAATTAGGTTTAGCGACGTAATTAGCGACGTTTCAAAGCAGTCGGAAAAAACCAAGTCGCTAAAACAAAAAACGTCGCTAAACGTCGCTATGCCGACGTTTTTTAGCGACTTTAATGTGTCGCTAAATTTAGCGACGTTTTGCGACGCCAAGTCACTAAAAAGCGACGTTTAGAAAAGTCGCTAAACGTCGCTGATTAGCGACATCTATCGCGACGTTACACCGACGTCTTTAATGACCTGACTATACTGCCATGTCAGCAATTGGCGACGTTTAGCGACGTAATTAGCGACGTCCTTAGCGACATTTTACAGCGTCGCTACTTAGCGACGTAATTAGCGACGTAATTTAACGTCGCTAAACGTCGCTAATAACGTCGCTAATTTTTAAAAAAAAATAAAAAAAATAATGTGCATAAGCAAACATTGGTGATTCCCTGCAGTTTTATATCATCTTCATCATACACACCAACATGATTCAATCTAGTTAACTATATAATCCAATTAAATTAAAGACCACAAGAAGTATCAATCTAATTAAATGTGGATAACTATATAATCCAATTAAATTAACTAAAAAATTAAAGACCACAAGAAGCATCATACATCATGTCTATTGTTGAAGTATCAATAATTCATAAATAATAATAAAAATAACTATACTACTACGGATCTGCAGGAGGCTGACCAGCGGCGCGCTTGAAGGATAACAACTCCTCATACTCGTCCCGTGGAATCGACACCGATGTCGATGGAGAAGGCAGTGACATCGGTGGAGGCCGTGCCCGCTCCAAGTCTGCGAGTCGCTGGTTGTAAGAATCCAGGGTAGATAACAGCCTCGTACTGCTATCACCCATTGAATCCTGCATCCTCGTCAGGTTCTCGCCCATCGATAGCCGTGACGCCTGCATCCTCGTCAGCTTCTCGCCCATCGATAGCTGTGACGCCTGCAGCTCCATGATGTTGCGATCATTGGAGGCTCTAATATCATTTATCAATTCTCGTAGCTCCGTCATGCTGCGGTCGAGCATATCCAATCGTGCGATGAGCATCGGATCGTCCGCCTGTGGCTGGGACCGGGACCGGGACTGGTCCTCCATACTTCGCAGCAAGTCATCACGGAGAGACGCAATCTGACGGTCAACGGCCTCCTGGACTCTGGCCGACGACTGCGAGGGCTGCGACTGCGAGGGGTGTGTGGAATGCACAGCTGTCGGGGAGGCCCTAGATGACTGCGTCGCAACCAGGGCGCCATAGGAGCCCGTACCGTAGTACGTACCCCTCTGGAGACCACCAGCTGCGGTCACCCACAGGTCGTCCGCCGACGGAGATGGACCGGGCTGCGACAAAGCACCAGCCTCTCCAGGTGTAGGTGCACTAGCAGTCGCCCGCTCACGAAGCCTAAGATACTCGGCCTAGAAAAGGTTTGAAAACTCAATAATTGCCTAAGTTATATTAAAATAAACACAAAGTAAAGTAATACTTACATAGGTCTCTGAGGCCCTCTCATCAATGAGATTTTCGTCCTTGCGATGGGTGGCCAAGAAGACGGTCACCATGTTTGCATCCTCACCCCTCTGTACCTGTTAAAAATATATTTTTTATTACTAAACTTAAATATTTTTTCCAAGTACCATTTTATGGTACTTGGTACTTATATTAAAATAATATATTTTAAAAGAAAAAATATACCAAACGACGAAAATGTTCCGTCATCGGAATCGAGCCACCACACCACTTGGCAGCATTCTGCCTAGCCGCCTTGGCCTTCTTAGACCTTTCCTTGTAGCTCGGATCGTCGAATCTAGCCCTCATCGCAGTCCACTGCTCAGGCGTGATCCAACCTTGGATCGGTTTTCCAGCACGATCACGAGCCTTCTGGTCATCCAGAGCATCTCGGATAAGCTTGGCGGCAACGGTAGGAAAGAGCCGCTCGATCAACTCGGCCCAGTGCGGAGGAAAAAAATACGTTTGCTACAATAAATAATTCATGCGGTTTGAAATACGTCGAGCAAAAGTTTGTAATCTCCTCGAGAACATAAGCTTCACAAATAGAGCCTTCAACCCGTGCCTTATTTTTCACCTTTCTCTTTAGGTGATTCAGATGGCGCTCGAAGGGGTACATCCACCGATAACCGACAGGACCACCAACACGTGCCTCATAGGAAAGATGAATTGGCAAATGCTCCATAGAGTCGAAGAATCCAGGAGGAAATACCTTCTCGAGCTTACATAGTGTTACCGCAATGTCCCTCTCTTGCTTTTCTAGACGATCGACGAGCAACTTAGTACAACAAAGATCTCTGAAGAATATGCTCAGCTCTGTCAATGGGTCCCAAACGACCTGCGGTAAGAATTCTCGAAATGCAATCGGAATTAACCTCTCCATGAATACGTGACAATCGTGGCTCTTCATACCTACTAGTTTGTTCTCCTTGAGGTCGACGCATCTTTTCAAGTTCGACACGTACCCGTCTGGAAACTTTAGACCCTGAATCTACCTACAAAGTCTACCTTTATCCTCTTTATCCAGTGAGAAAACTGACTTAGGTTGTTTTAACTTTCCATTCTCCTCCTCTATCAAATGCAATGCAGGACGTCTACATATGTCTTCTAAGTCCAACTTCGCCTTCGGATTATCTTTCGTCTTCCCCTTTACATCCATTACAGTATTAATTATGTTATCAAACACATTCTTCTCGATATGCATGACATCAAGGTTATGTCTGATCAGATTGGTGCTCCAATATGGCAGATCCCAGAATATACTCCTCTTCGTCCAGTTATGGCTGCGACCAAATCCGTCACACTTGTACCCCTTAGCAGGCTCTTGGATAGCACTTGGTAAATCTTTTACCTCTTCCCATATCGTGCATCCGGGCCACCTTGGCGGTGGATTGGCCTTCTCCACAACTCCCGCACGAAAAGTATTCCGATTCCTCCGGTACGGATGATCCTTCGGCAAAAATTGTCGATGACAATCGAAGAAGCACGGTTTGCCTCCGTGTTTCAAACGGAAAGCCTGAGAACGGTCCATGCAATACGGACATAAGAGACGACCATGGGTGCTCCATCCCGATAACATTCCATAGGCCGGAAAGTCGTTGATGGTCCACATAAGTGCTGCCCTCATCTGAAAATTCTGCTTTCTAGAAACATCGTACGTGTTGGCACCGACTTCCCACAGCTGATTCAACTCATCTATCAAAGGCTGTAAATACACATCGATGTTCCTCTTCGGATTGTTCGGACCCGGGATAATAACGGTTAGGAACATATACGGAGTCTTCATGCACATCCAAGGCGGTAGATTGTACGGAGTGACGATCACAGGCCAACACGAATACTGGGAGCCCGAAAGTCCGAATGGGGTAAAACCGTCAGAGCAGAGCCCCAATCTGACATTACGCGCTTCCTCGACAAAATATGGATACTCTCGATCAAAGTGCTTCCATGCTTCTCCATCGGATGGATGATCCAATACTCCTTCGATCTGTTTTCGCCTGTGCCAACTCATGTTTTCTGCAGTCTCCTTAACCATAAACAACCGCTGCAACCGCGGCGTCAAAGGCAAGTAGTGCATCGAATAGGTAGGCTTCCTTGCACCGACAGACTTTCCTCTAACAGTGGCCTTGTAGCGATCAGCACCACAGAATCTGCACGTATCTTCATCCTTATCGTCTTTGTAGTACAACATGCACCCGTTGCGACATGCATCGATTTTCTCGTATCCCATCCAAAGCGATCTCACCATCCTCTTAGATCGATAGAAGTCTTTAGGCAACTTTGCACCCTCGGGCAAGATCTCTATAATCAAATCGAGCAGTCGATTATAGCATTCTTGCGACATGTTAAAATTAGACTTGATGCTCAATAATCTTGTAACCACCTCCAACGGTGAATGATCCTCACAACCAGGATATAGTGGAGTCCTTGCATTCTCAAGCAACTCCATAAACTTTGCAGCATCGGCATTCGGTGCCTCCTCAGCTGCATCATAATTGTCCGGATTGAAACTAGGTCCTGCCGCATCATAATTGTCAGGATTGAAACTAGGCCCCGTCGCATCATAAACCATGTTCACCAACACGTCGTCATAAGCATCGTGGTCTTGGACATCCATATACGGCTCCACATAGGGCTCCGACTCTGATGCTAGAGATACAAGTTCTCCGTGCGCGGTCCACTGATAGTAATTCGGCGTAAAGCCCTTCGAGTATAAATGATATGTAACTTCCACTTCAGGATAATATTTCCTGTTGCGACATCTCATACACGGACACTTAATTTTGGTACCGTCCATGTATTGAGGGAACGCCTTTGCGAACTGCAGGAACTACTGTACACCCTCAATGAATTCATCCCGCACACCGCACATGTCATCAGGATGACGGTTGTACATCCACGAACGATGACGCAGATAGTAATTCATATCCATTTCTAGAAACTTCTGCAAAATTGACAGTATGTATCATATAAATCATTACATGCAAAATTAACCGTACTATAAAAATCATAACTGATATAATACATATTTTTATTTATCAAAACTGCAGCTGCCCCCAACCTCATAGTACTATGAACTGCACTATAAGTGTGCAGTCAACACTACAAATAGTGTGTCATACTATAGAACTGCAGCTGCCCCCAACCACACTCCTAGGTCAGTGTCCGTTATGGGAAAAGCAGTCATGGCATTGCACTAAGGCACCTGGTGCTTGAACAATTTTTGCATCAAAAGTTTCCCAAGTACACGGGCTATTGCTCTATGAAATGGATAACCCCATGCATTGTGGCTGTACTCACTCACATTTACCGGCAGATTACTGTACTCCCTTTAGTAAAAAAATCTAACCCCCCAAACTGGCACACTGATACACACATACACTCTTAAGAATTCTGTAATCAAAACTCACCTGGTACCAACAACACCTATTAAGTACTCTAAATTCTATACTTCATATAAACACTCCATCTATACTCATATAAACACTCCATCTATACTCCCAGATCTGGGATACACCTATATGAATGCTCAACCTTCACACCTATTACTTATTCTCTTCAACACATATATTCACTCAAACACCTGACTAATACACCTCTTTAAATCAGTCACCCACTGCTACTGCTTACCTTCTTCCTCAATATTTGATTACCCCTTATCCCGAGCCACACACTCATGTGTGCACTATAGTATCACTATGAATACCAAATCTTCTCTCAGATGTTGGTGTTATATCTGACACTTGCCCTCATGTCCTTCAAATCATACGAGTTCAAACCCCATCTCAAACACATCCAAATCCTGCCTTGCACTAGTTGCTGACTGGCTCAGTAAGTTGCTGCACAAGGATGCAGTATTTACACTGTATTAGGACCCCCTCACACCTGCCTGCAGAAGCTAACAACCAACTACAATGCACCTAAACCTTAATGCACACTATGTTCAGCTGTGCAGTGCCTCCCCAAGTTGCCTGTTGCACATTGGGCTGATGTGCCTCAAGTCTCCCCCTGTTCACTGCTAGTAAGCAGTGCTCACTGCTGCTGTTACCTCTCTCGTCGACTTGGGCCAGTCGGCCCTAACCCTAACCCTAACCCTAACCCTAACCCCATGTCAACAAACCTAACCCTAACCCTAACCCTAGGTCCTGATCAGTGTCTGTGTTAGTGTGTGTGTGTGCCGTGTCTGTGTCTGTGTCAGTGTCTGTGTGTGTGTCGTGTTTGTGTCAATGTCACATGTGTCCTGTGAGAGAGAGAGAGAGAGAGAGAGAGAGAGAGAGAGAGAGAGAGTAGGGTTTACCGGAGTAGTCGCGGTGGAGAGCGGGTCGACGGAGCGCGGGGGGGGATTTTTTTTCTTTTCGAAATTTCAGCAGATGGGGAAAAATGAAACCGATCCCTAATTAACCAAATTTTAGCGACGTTTAGCGACGTCCAAAAAAAAAACGTCGCTAATTTAAATTTTAGCGACGTCAATGCGTCGCTACACACGTTGCTAAATATTTTTAATATTAAGGTCGCTATATACGTCGCTAAACGTCGCTAAATTAGACATATTAGCGACGTTTAGCGACCTAAACTGAACTTATAGCGACTTATCTTTTAAAATCTTAATAAAAGTCGCTAAACGTCGCTAAATGTCGCCATTTAGCGACGTCTAGCGACGTTTTAATAAGGAGTCGCTAATTTTTATATTATTAGCGACGTTTCTTTTGACGTCGCTAAAATACGTCGCTAAGACCGCTTTTTCTAGTAGTGACTCATGTATGATCTTCCTTCGATTATCAGCTTCCGTTTATTCTGATCTAGTACTATGACAACCAAGCAGCTGTAGTAGTGGCATTAAATGCATTCTTCAATAAAAAAAAAGGAGGAGTGACATGAGACTACGACACACATCACTGAATAAGCGCAACTCAGATAGTGTCATTAAAGTGATTGATGTGCAGAGCAAGGAGAATCTAGCGGATCCTTTCATCAAGGGCCTCATGGTCCAGTTTATCGAGGACGTAACATAAAAAATGAGCTTGAAAGAAGTTTGATGTACCATCTATATTACTCTACCATAAAATGATTTGTTATTAGTTCAAAGAGAAATATGCTAGCTAGGTATCTCCTTTTGGGTTCAAGAAAAACTTAGAGACCATGATACATTTATTTCAGAGGTTGATCGATGTGGCCAAGTGGGTGAGACCTATAACCTCTGTATCTACTTTGTGCTTTGTTAATGAGCAAGTCCTGTGAGGATGTTGGCTTCAAGCTTGTATGAGTTATCGAGCATTTCGAATGCTCTTTGTACATGACAGAAAGCACAAGTAGTGTGACACTACAAGAGACTTTGACCTCTGAGATTATGGATCCATGTCATTATGTATGGCATCACAAAGAGATGCAAAACATACTACAAGAGACTATCATCTCAGGCTTTAGTGGAATGACACCACATGAGTTAGTGAGATCTCAAGTTCAGCTCATGTCATGGTGGTGTAGCACCGCAAAGAGGCAGACAACCTCATTGTTTGGAGAGATTTGAATTTCCAAGGAAAAGAACTCACCTATGCGTATTAATAGAGAAAAATGTTGTCTCTTACAGGTAACTTTATAGATGTACTAAAAGTATACATAAAAAATCAAGTCAGCACATGACCTTTAAACATTCGACCAAAGGCAAGGTTGATGTAATCGTGCAATTGAGGAGAATGGTAGCTATGAATACTGAATTCAGGGCTTAATATGTTACTATAGCTCTACCACATACGAAAATATTCAAGTCAAAAGTGACTTATATCTTAATGCATGAAATACCGTCACTACGTGGAACACTCAACCTCACAATGAAATATGTGGGATATTTTTGGTGTAAGTCCATTTCATTCCATATTAGGACAAACCCCATGTGTGTATTCCAATCTTTTAGTTAATCATTTATTGAATGATATATATATATATATATATATATATATATATATAGTGGAGGGTTTTGCAAATGGACAGTTTGCCTCCCTCTTTCAACATTTATTTTTAATCATTATTTCTTCTATTTATCCCTTCCACCCTAAGGTTCCAAAGGGGTTAACATGAATTTGGACTCAGATGAAGAATACAAAGTGGCGCTTTGATTACACATTTTGTCCTTCGCGAGTAGTTTCGCAGGTAGCTAATTAAGGACACTTAATCTCAAAAGACTAGTTGTTAATTAGTTACAAACATCAGGTATGTTCAGTTTCCGGAATTACTCCTGATTGAATACTCTACTGTTATAAGTTTTTTCAGATTCGGAACTGTTGATCCATGAAGAAGTAAGCATTTTTCTTAAAAAGTTGGTTTGATGAAGCAAAAACCAACTCAAATTGTATATGAACTGAAACTGTACAAAAGAGTGTACAAGCACTAGTAAACTGTTAACCGTTTACTGTTCGTGATTTCAACCCCCAAATATTGGAAGTTTATATATATATATATATATATATATATATATTACCTGACCTATTTACATTCCATGCATAACCATGTCTAATATTGAGAAATTCTGATATTATTTAGAAAAAACAGAACGATTATAATTATTTAAATTAAATTAATCTTTTGTATTTCAAATAGATCGATGAAGAATATAAGTAACAATATAGTAGCTACATATAAAACATGAGAACTTTCATATGAGGTTCTTGAGAAGTTTAGATTTTAATACACACTGAACCTCATAATTAGACCTTCAGTAGTATCTTTAGAAAGATGGTTAAGACTGTCGATTCTTTCATCATCCCACTCTATCTTTCATCATCCCAGTCTACATAAGAGCTTATATTATAATACTAAAGGTTTGCTAGGCAATTGTAGAGGTACTTATTATGAGATATTTTTAGAGTACCGGTTATGAGCAGTTACGAAGAGATCTGATTTAGGATGGTTTTAAGTTGCAACTTTTAAACCAGTTAACCCATACTTGGTAATTCATTAACGAGCGATTCTGAAAGTTTTTTACAAGAATAAAATTATTTATATACCCATATATAAACAAACGTTCTCCCAAAGTTTTAATTTTGATATAGAGCACGGGGAACTACCATTCAGTCCACGTTTGATCAGGAGGTAGAAATTCATATTTGATCAAAATTATATAAACACATGAAATAATAGAAACGTCTGTATGAAAGTATGAGCGAAAGATTTTAAAAACTTAACGAAAAAAGTAGCGGTAGTTTGGAAGAAGAAGAAGAGAAACACAAATGAGAAACAAAAAATAGGATAAAGTATTAGTAATTATAATTATATATTTTTGGTGATGATATAAATAAAATAAAATAATAAAATCGTTCAAAACTTATCGATTTGGGTTGTTTATTAAGTCACCCAAAATTATATTATACCGAATTTAGGAGATTTTTGAGCCGACCAAAACTAATGCCTCAAAAAAAATTAACAAGCAGAAAATTTTAAAACATTTTCTGAACTGTCGGTTCAAAAATATTCCAAAATCTATAAAAATACCGTTACCAGACAGAACCTAAGAGATGCAAAAGAGTGGTATACTTATCACAATTAAGCATTCCATTACTATACTTATCACAAATTAAATATGTATATTATTTTTCCTTTTTTTGACATTTTTTTTCTTGACTTGAGATGCAAAAGAGTGGTATAATATTCCTTCCTGTGACTACGTATGCCCCCCAACTTATTTATTTATTTATTTTTTACCAATATCTTCCTTTCTATACTATGCAGTTTCCACTTTCCAGATCAATCAAGTTGCTAACAACCATCAGATGATTAAAGAAGAGTTAATTAATCATAATCACATGGCAACAGAAGAAAGTAAGTAGTCACAAAATCATTTAGAAGATTGTTTAATTTTGACTTCCCATAATTCTAACATTTCATGATGTCCTTCAAACACACACACAGTCTCACAAATAATTATATATGTATGATATACATATCTTTATATGTCCTCTAACCCTAATCTGTTAAGCTCAAGATGACAAATTAGTACTACATCATGCTTTTAAATCATTGCCACCATTTCCTGCACTCACTCCTACGAGTTTTTAAAGAAAACAAGAAAAAAGAGAAAAAAAATACTTACTAAAGTGGCCATAGAAGTAAAGCTGAAGTAAGTAACTCGAGCTGGTTGAAGTTGTTCTTATTTTAGTAATGAGTCCGGGCATGCGGTGCCCATGGGAAGGCATCGTGTCCGAGCTGCCCTCCTCCATTGCCCATGAGATTCGGTGGCAGGTTGTACATGGGCATCGCCGTCGGGTCGGGCAGCCCAGCCCCGATGCCCGACGGGGATCCGACCCCAATTATCGGCCCTTGTCCGCCTCCGCCGCCGCCGCTGCCGGCCGGAGCTTCTTCGTCCTCCTCGAGGGGCAACCTCTCGTAGGTTGCATTCGAGAAGGTCGCCGCGATCACCATGACCGGCCCCGCCGCCACCAGAGAGCCCACCACGCTCCCCCCGACCACCTGCCCCTGCCCGCCGGACAAGTAGACGGTCAGCCCGGTCGAGCCGGGCGGCGCGGGGCCCGGCAGGAAGGCCCCCGTGAGGGACAGTATCTCGAAGCGGCCCTGTAGGGCTACGGCCGACCCCGGGGCGGCCGGCTGACGCAGGGTGACGTTGGCGACGGCGCCCGAGCCGCTGAGGACGCAGACGCCGCGCTGGCGGCGCCTCGCGAAGTGCGCGATGGACTCGGCGACGTCCGCGCCGCCCGCGACCTCCATGACGTGGCTGCGGAGCGCGTTGGGGCTGTCGCGGGTGACGAAGATGGGGGGCTTGGGCTTGTTCTTGGAGCCCGGGGGGCGGCCGCGGGGGCGGCGGGTGCCGGCCTCCACGGCGCCCTCCCTGGGCTCGTCGCTGCCGTTGTCCTTGTCCTCCTCCTCCTCGTCCCCCGCGGGGTTCGGCTCGGAGCTGGACTCCTTGGGAGGCATGTCGACTTTCGGGGAACTAGCCGATCCGCCCGGCTCCGCTCCCGCGAGGCCTAGGTGCCCAGCCCACCACCGGTTCGCCATGATCAGAATTCTCTTCTCTTCTTTCCTTTTGTTGTAGCTATAGCAAGACTTTCTTGTGTGCAGTACTTGTATATGTATATGCATACATAAGCAGCTATATAAATATATATTTGCTAGTTGCTAACCAAGGGAGAAAGGGGAGGTGGTGTGTTTGGATTTGTTTAAAGAATAGAACAAGTCAAAGGGAAGGAAGGATGCATCTATCATGCTGCTGCTTCTTCTTCTTCTATATTTCCGTGATCTTGACTTCAAGGGAGTACGTATGTGAATTCGATCACTAGCTCCGGCTCTAATGTGAAAGAGAGTGTTTGTGGGAGGAGCATATTCGTTTTGCGTACTTCAAATGATGGGAGGAACAAAGAGGGCCAACTTGATCAAAGATAGATAGATAGATAGGACGTTTGTTTGAGAGAGCATAGAGTTTGGATTTGCATTGTGTATGGATTGATTTTAAGGTGTTGAAGAATTGGTGGGGTGTGGGTGAAGCTTGCTAGCTAGCTAGCAAGTAGAAAGCATTTGCATTGTGCAGTTTGCACTTTGGTTGGAAGTAGAAGCTGCACTGCTAGCTAGCCTCTGGAGAGAAGAGGGAGAGAAGCGACTAGTGTTGGAAATTTAGGGTTCTCCTTTGGTAGGACCAGGTACGCGTGGGCAGGTGGATAGCATGTCCCTTTCTTTCTCAATCTTAATACTTCCTTCCCGGCATTCAAGAAAGAGAGATGGATTCGAGTTACTTTTGTTTTCAAAGTTTCTCCTCTCTCTTTTTTTATTGTTTTTTATTTCATGCACTATTGCAGACTTCAAAAATTTAATTTCCATCAACAGTTAAAGATAATTGTTATTTGTTCATGTTTTCGTGTTATGTATGCACCTATAGTTGGTTATTAGTATGATATGTGTTATTCATATGCAATTGTCGATAAAATTTAATTATAAATAAAATATAAAAAAATTTGAGTTATCCTTAACTTTATTTATCATATTTAAGGATACATTTTACAGTTTTTACATAATATATAACAGTCTCCACTTTTGACAGAATCTGTCCAAAATAGACTGTCAACCAATTTGACCTAAAATTTTGGACTCAAATATCCTTCCCAATGTACTGTCTTCTCTCCCTCCTACCTCTTACTACTGCCCTCCACTGCTCGTCCCCGCCGCACGCCTCCGCCTCCACCACCGCACCCCCTCCCAGCACTCGCCTCCCTCTCCCTCCCCCGTCGTTGACCCCCCTTTCCCGCGCTCACCCCAACCTCCCCGCGCTCGCCCCCCTCCCTCCCCCGTAGTCGACCCCCACCCTCCTCGCCACCGTCCCCACTCCCCGCGCTCGCTCCGAGCTCGGCCCCACCTCCCCGCGCTCACCCCCCCCCCCCTTGTTTGTCGCCCCTCCCAGCAATCGACCCCTCCTCCCCGCCCCCACGAGAAGAAGCAACGAAGAGGAGGGAGGGGGGGCGAGCGACGACGGAGGAGGGAAGGGGGGGGGGGGGCGAGCGAGGGGAGGGTGGACACTAGCGAGGAGGGGGGAGGGGTCGACGGCGGGGGAGGGAGGGGGGGGGGGCGAGTGCGGGAAGGTGGGGACGAGCAAGGGGTGAGCGCAGGGAGGGGGACGGTGGCAGGGAGGGTGGAGGTGTCGACGGCGGGGGAGGGATGTGCGGTGGCGGGAAGGGGTGGTAGGGCGCGGTGAGGTTGCAGGTGGAGCGGCAGAGAGGTTGGGTCGAAGGTGGGAAGGTTGGGGCGGTGATGGGTGGGGGAGTCTGGCGCGGGGAGGTGACGTCGGTAGCGGGGGGAGGGGGTGCAGCCTGTCCGCGGGAGGGAGGATTGTGAAAGGGATGAGTGGTAAGAAAAAAGACAATGAAGATGGACACTTTGGTCAGAATTTTTGAAACAAAGTACTTGACCATTTGTCCTAGACAATTTTTGTCAAAAATGAAAGATCTTGTATATTATGTAAAAATTGTAGAATATATCCTTAAATATAATAAATAAAGTGAAAAGTAAGTCAAAAATGTTCTAGACTATTTTTTCATCCTTAGCTCATAGACAAGTCAACTTTTCCTTTGCAGTAATTTACTTTAGGGACAAACATGATTCTTTTTCAAACATTATATATTACCAAATATCCATTAGAACTGAGAGCAACTGACCAGTAATATAAGTGAAAATTGTACCACAAAATCAATTGCTATGACACTTCTCTTCTTCCTATATCTTCTTCTCTCTTCTTCATTCCACTGAAAGTGAAGTTGTTAATATTGCTCGCTCTAAACATAAAAGTGAGAAAACTTCTCACTTGTGACAATGTGCAAAGGAGAGGTGTTTCTCTTTACAATAGATTTGTTTTGTGTGGCTCCTACGAAGAATCTAGTTTCCACATCTTCATTGAATGTGACATCCCGTTGTCGGAACTACATTTTTAGAATTTTGGAAATTATAATCCAAGCACCTTCTCCTTTCTATGATTGTGCTTTCCTGACTTTGATATATATTGTGTGTTTGGTAGGAATGAAATCGAAAAATCTTCAAACATTTTCAAAAATGTTTCTATTGATGAAAGGAAATTTTAGTAAGAATTTTGAATATTATATATTCTCTCTCTTGGAACGGAGATATCGCATCCGATATTCAAAGAATTACTCCAAGAATTAATTAGATTTTTGTTTGCTTTGCTAATGGTTTTACCATTTAGTTCTCGAGAAGGTGTTTTGGGCATTGACTATCTAGCTGTTCGGATGAAAGTTTTTAGATTTTAGGATTATTTACACTAATTAATCTAAGTTTTGGACTTATTATACATAATATTTCTATTTTTAAATTAATTATATTGACCATCCTTATATTTTATGTTTATTACACAAGGTACCATATTTTAAGATAAAAGAAAAAAGTTATAACATAAACTAATTTTTTTTTCAAATTTTTTTTTCTAAAAGGAGGGTTGTCAGTGTAATTAGTTTAAAAGTAGTGGTATCGCGTGTAATAAGCCTAAAACTTAAAGGTAGTTAGTGTAAATAATCCTAGATTTTTTTTTGTAATATTAGGACATTAATGAATTTGCTCTATTTACTAAAGTCCCATTTGGTTCACTACAATGTAATCGTAATTGTAAAAAAATCGAATAAAAAAATGTATCTTTTATTCAATTTTATTATGATTACGATTACATTGCAGTGAACCAAACAAATCCTAATTTTATTTCACATATAGTAATAAAAATTTGCTTTTGGTTTTTAGCAAACTGGGTTCCCCTGACTAATCTTTAGTTTTTTAAGAATTAATTTATTGACAAGATGGTTTAAATTGCATTGGTTCTTTTGAGTTACTTTTATGATAAGAAATAGAAATAATTCATATCACATTTATGATGTGTCGCGGGCACGAAGGCCGTGCGATCCATCGAGTTATCATGAATCATCAGAACGACGGACGGAGTCCGCGTTGACCTTTTATCTAATAAATACGTTCCTTCCGAGAGTCGGAATAAGTCGAACAAGATTTCAAATTTTAACAATCTTTCTCTGCTAGGACAACTTCTCAAGCTCAACGTGATCTCACAAAAAATCGGAGTTACAGATGACCGCCAAAGGACCGGCTCACAATAAAGATCCAAGACAATCAAAATTAATTTCGAATAGGATAATAAAATCCTTCGGACCGGCCTTGTTTTATGATCACTGAATACAATTTTCAGAAAGAAAAAGAGTTCAAGAACTTGTACCACGTACTCGGAGAACCTGTCATTTCTACAAAGGAAACAAGGAAAGCCATCTATATATATATATATATATAAACTGGATTTGTGATTTTGATCTCGTCTGAGTGCCATTAGGATATTTGAAAACTGATCTTTCCTTGCTTCCCTAGGAGAGATTGAAAGCCATATATATATAATGCAAAACTTTAAACTAAAAGTTACGTAGTTGAATAAAATATCTTAATATTTGTATTATACTGGGAAAAAAAAAAACTTCTAAGGGGTCATTGTTTCGAATCTTCAAGGATCTGAGGGAAGATATATCTAATAAACAGTAGATGTCAATCAACAAAGTATTGGATCATCCTACAGAACACCACTATCTAAAATGGACACTACAAAAATACTAAAATATAGCAACGGATATCAGCGACGAAATATTATCCAACGTTGGTATAGAGACGAAATATCGACGGAATAGCGACTAATATATTTATATAAGAAACATATATTAATTTTCGTCGTTAGTCCGTTGCTGTGGTGTCGATTTTTTCTCAGCGATGTACTAGCGACGAACAGATTCCGTCGTTGCCAAACGTTAAAATTCAATATCCCGGTTTCATTTTTATTTTTTTCCAAACTCTTTCTCTTTCCTCCGCGACCGCGACCCCCCTCTCCTCCTCCGGCGTTTCCCGACCTCCTCTTCCCTTTCTCCGGTGACTCCCGACCCCCTCCTCCTCCTCCTCCGATGTCTCCAGCGACCCCCAACCATCTCTCCCCTTGCTCCGGTGACCCCCCCCCCCCCTCTCCTCCTCCTCCTCCTCCTCCTCCTCCGGCGTTCCCCGACCCCCTCTCCCCTTACTCTGGTGACCACCGACCCCCTCTCCCCTTACTCTGGTGACCCCCGACCCCCTGTCCTCCTCCTCTGACGTCTCCAGCGACCCCCGACACCTTCTCCCCCTGCTCCGGTGACCCCGCGACCCATCTCCTTATCCTCCGGCGTCTCCAGAGACCCGGCCCCCTCTCCCCTTGCTCTGGTGCGACCCCGAACCCCTTTCCTCCTTCGTCTCCGACGAACCCCTCCTCCTACTCCTCTAACAGCCCCAACCCGAGTAGCCATAGGCAAGTCGGGGAGCCCTAGCAGCAGCAGCCTCATCTCCATTCCCTCTCCTCCTTCTCAAATTGCAAGTCGATGAGCCCTAGACAAGTCATCTTCCTCTCTCCTACTTCAATTTTGTTCATTTTCTTTAATTTTGTTCATGTTTGTCAATTATTATGATCAATTAGGTATATTTTGTATTAGCTCAAAAATTAGGTTGAATATTGTTGTAATTAGTTCATTATTTTATTGATTGTCTCATTGGCATTATATAGCCTTACAGTCATTAATACAATTATCTCAATCATTATGACAATAATTTCATAATGGAATATCCTGTGACATATTCTGGCATCCCAAATATGTCCTCAGGATATTCCCATGTGCTTATACTATACTTAAATATGACACCCAACATACCATATCAACACTCTCCCTCAAGATAGGTGAAAGATATTCACTAAGCCCATCTTGTCACATCCTCTAATCATGCTCACTGAGGCGAGTCCCTTGGTTAGTCCATCTGCTACTTGATCCCTGGTTGGAACATGGCCAAGCTCCAGTAATCCACTATCCAACTTCTCTTTGATGAAGAATCTATCAATCTCGATGTGTTTGGTCCTGTCATGCTGTAATGGATTGTTGGCGATACTAATAGCTGACTGATTGTCACACCACAGCTTCATCTTGGCTCCTTGATCCAGCTTCAGCTCCACCAGCATATTCTTCAACCATAGCAGCTCTGCAACTCCCAAGGCCATAGCTCTGTACTCTGCTTCAGCTGTCGATCTGGCTACCACAGACTGCTTCTTACTCCTCCAGGAGACCAAGTTACCTCCTACAAATATGCAATATCCCGAGGTAGACCTCCTGTCATCAGCACAACTAGCCCAGTCAGAATCACAATAGCCCTCGATGCTCACGTGATTGTTCTTCCTGAATATTAGTCCCTTCCCGGGAGCACCTTTTGTAACACCCCGTTCCGCTCAAGCGGACTGCCATTTCAAACGGCAATTGTGCAGCTGTCCCGACCCGCTTTGCCTCAAAGAGAATGCAAAGGATATCCAGACTTGTCCCTACAGGAATCCGGCTTAGGCTTTCAGAGGCTCGCTCAGACGTATCGCTCTACCGAGGCGAATCATTGCTAAGGTGGGTGGCTACGGTGAACTTGTCTTTGCTTAGCCAGCACACATAAAATCTGAAATATTCATGCTAGTCGCTAGGTGATTCACCCCATGTATGCTAATAAATCCAACGCACCTAGCTAAGGGAATAATCCCAACTTGTATTGCTTGCTAGAAGATGGAAATAAAATACTGATTATATTCAGACCCTCGCATGCTAAGTCCCTTAACGGTTTCACTTCTCGGCTTACCTTCGGGTCCGAGCAACGTGCCTGCTTATGTTCCCTTAGAAACGCATGCTTGTCTGTTTGAATGTTGCCTTGTTTTCATCCAAACCCCGGAAGACTACTAAGTAGTCGTTCCGTGCCTGAACGAACCTGCAAGTATCCGTGTTCACGTGTTCTCGTGTACTCACGTAGCCTGCTTGGCGGAAAACGTAATCATGTAGCCTGCTTGGCAAAACTCACGTAGCCTGCTTGGCGAAACTCACGTAGCCTGCTTGGCGGAAACGTAATCACGTAGCCTTCTTGGCGAAAACGTAATCACGTAGCCTGCTTGGCGGAACTCACGTAGCCTGCTTGGCGAAATAATGGAATTGGAAAAGACCCTGACCTGCATGTCGCGGACAACTCGGAAACGAGGTAAAGTTCCACGGACGGTTCCGGGGCACTGGGGACGATCCGATCCGGATGGAACTCATCGTTCAGTCTCACGTTCTAGGACAAGATGGTTTGTAGCACTCACGTTCTTGGCTGCATTCCATCTTCGTCACAGACTGAATGCACGTATAGTCTCACGTACTTGGACAGGGTGGTATGCGGCGCCTCACGTTCTTACACGTAGCAAACCATCCTTGTCATTGACTAGATTGGTCCTTTATGGCTATGTCAGCGACTCATGTTCATATAGATAAGTCATCCTCGCTTAGCGGCTATCCGCGTGCGAGTCACTGCATCGCATTAATGAACAACTGAATACCTGAACGATCATGTTAAAATGACCCTCCTGTTTGCATATGCTATGCCTCCTGAATGTTATACTTGCCCGTGCTTGAATTAACGATGTTTGCTTCAATGTTTGCCTTGGACAGGGAAGGAGATGGTAAGTTGGTAAGTCTCGCCGTGTTTCCTCAAACATCGCACGGCGCACTGCCCGACACGTTAGGCTATTCAATGTTTGCATGAAACTGGTCCTAAGGCAACTAGAAAGACAACTTAATAGTTGGTGCACGAAACCTGTATTACGTGTTTGGATTTGTCGAGCGGGCGAGTAGCTTCCCCACCAGTGCATTCAATGTACTGTTAATCCACCAGTTTGTATGCAGGGTGCGGGAGAACCTCGTTCGGTGCGGATGCCTCCAACGTGCGTGCTAAGGCCAGGAGTTCCCTCTGAAGCCTTGCAACGGTGCGTCCGGAACAGAAGCACATATACAAGACATAATATTGTGAACATAGCCCGAACTCGCCTGATCATCGCCTGTACAATCATCCATAATTGTAGCCACTTGGCACGCTTTTACTGTTTTAGATAGAGAGGCTTGAGCGACTTGTAATCTCGGCTATACGCCGCCTGTAACACTTGTTCATATCAATAAAAGAGATTGCTTTACTTCAACTTGTGTTTCAATGCTTCCGCTATATTGTCAACTCAGAGAACCTGTTATAGAATCGCTATGCGTTCATGACTCTGCTGCACTCGGACAATCTGTGCGACTCTGTGGCTTAGAACTCTTATCGCCACCCAATGAATCACGGCCTTGCACGGGCGTGGATCACGCTCGTGCGGCATCACGTCCGGATGGGTCAAAGCGATCGTTCCGCGGGAGCGCTGGCGAGGGTGATTCCCGCCTAGCAGGGACGGCCGAATTTGCCTGCGGGAGATCGGGGCGTGACACCTTTCAAGTACCTCAGAATCTGGTACACTGCATCCATATGACCCTTCCATGGGTCATGCATATAGCGGCTCACCACACTTACTGCAAAGCAGATATCAGGACATGTGTGGCTCAAATAGATCAACTTGCCAACCAGTCTCTGGTATCTGTCCCGATCAACTAGTTCTCCAGCCTCAGCATCAATCTTGAACCTCTGATCTATTGGTGTCGCTGCAGGTTTGCACCCCAACATTCCAGTTTCTGTGAGAAGGTCCAGTGCATACTTCCTTTGAGAGAGAACAATCCCCTCTGCTTCTCGAGCAATCTCAATCCCAAGGAAGTACCGAAGAAGGCCGAGATCCTTCGCCTCGAATTCCTTGCTAAGCTTTTCTTTGAGTTGGGCGATCTCCTGCTCATCATCTCCTGTGATAATCATATCGTCCACATACACCGCAAGCATGGTGATGTGGCCTCCACTCCGACGAAAGAATAAAGTATGATCAGCATTGATCTGCTGATATCCCATCCCTATCATCGCCCTTCTGAATCTGTCAAACCATGCTCGAGGAGACTGCTTCAGTCCATAGAGGGACTTCTTCAACCTGCAGACCTTGCCTACTGTCTGATTGGTGCCAAATCCTGGTGGTATCTCCATGTACACCTCCTCCACTAGATCTTCATGAAGAAATGTATTCTTCACATCCAGTTGGTGTAGCTTCCATCCACCATTCGCTGCCAGAGAAATCAGAGTCCTGACAGTGCTCATCTTTGCAACTAGTGTAAAGGTCTCGTCATAGTCGATGCCGTACATCTGACTATATCCTTTGGCTACTAGTCAAGCTTTGTAGAGCTCAACCTGTCCATCTGGGTTCTGCTTTACGGTAAAGACCCACTTGCATCCAACTGCTCTCTTCCCCTCTGGCAGTCTCACAAGCTCCCAAGTGTGGTTCTTCTCCAGAGCTCCCAACTCCTCGTGCATTGCCGCTTTCCACTTTGGATCGTTCTTGGCAACCTGCCAATTGTTAGGTACAGTAATACTATCCAAAGATGCTATAAATGCTCCATGAGAAGAAGGGATATGGTCATAAGAAACAAACTGAGCAATATCCCAACCATATCTGTTTGGAGAATTTCCTGCATTGCTGCGAGTGGTCCTCCGTACAGATAGTGGTGTGGGAGGAGTAGAAGTAGGAGAAATGATATCTTGTGAATGAGGGGGTATCACCTGAAGGGGGGTTGGTATCGGTGCCTCAGGAGTTGGGACGAACGCAGGCATAGGACTTGGCACTGGCACTGTCGGTACTGGTCCTGCAATTTGCTTCTCTCTCCTGCTGTAGGTAAGTAACTCTCCCTGAGCCGTAGGCCTAACACCTTCACCTTCTTGTCCCTTCTCCGTGCCTCCATGCCAAACTTCTAAATCGGTTACCACTAAGTTCTCCATCTCCCCCTCTCGCCTAATACTGGCAGTATTAGGCGTGTTGTGCGAAGTTCCGTCCTAGCGGTAGTATGGCTCATGCTCCCGAAAGTGGACATCCATACTGACAAACTTCTTCTTCTCTACTGGACTCCAGCACACATACCCCTTCTGGGTCGCCGAGTAGCCTACGAAGATGCATTTGACCGCTCTAGGGTCAAGTTTCCCAACTGATGGCCTGTTGTCCTTCACAAAACACACACACCCAAACACATTCAGTTGGAGTATCCCACTATTATTGCCTTGCAATACCTCACATGGGGACTTCCATCCGAGGACCTTCGAGGGCATCCTGTTGATGAGTTGAGCTGCTGTCAACACTGCATGCCCCCACAGACTCTGTGGGACATTCATGTCGATCATCATACTTCTTGCGACCTCCAGAAGGTGTCTGTTTTTCCTTTCTGCAACTCCATTTTGTGCTGGTGTGTATGCACAAGTGGTCTGATGCTGTATTCCGTGTGCTGACAGGTATTCTGCAAGCGTCCTGTTGGTATACTCCGTTCCATTGTCAGACCTCAGTACCTTCACAACTGCTTTGTACTGAGTCTGGACATGCTTATGGAAATTTCGAAAACAAGCAGGTACATCATTCTTATTTTTCATCAAATATAACCAGGTAACACGAGAAGCACACTCAATGAAAGAAATAAAGTACTTATAACCATTCATAGTGTTAGTAGCACATGACCCCAGACATCAGAATGTACTACCTCAAAAGCAAAAGTGCTCCTATGACCCGTGCCAACATATGAGCTCCTAGTAAGTTTTCCTAACTCGCACACATCACATACTAATTTCTCTTTATTTGTTTTTGCATAAATCTCTGGATACAACTTACTTAGAGTATCAAAGGAAGAATGTTCCATCCTCCGATGATGGAGTATCAAGGTATCCTCAGTCCTCTGCTGCAGTCCTTCCATGCCAGCCTTCTCTGCCATAGATACCAATGCTGAGTCCAGTCCTTCTCGATCTAGGTACCACAGTCCCTCATGCCAAGTGTCAGTCCCAAGTCTTCGTCCTATCCCTTTCTCCTGGAAGGTCACCTTAGGAATATCAAAAGAAACAATGCATTTAAGTTGGAGGATTATAGAACTAATGGACAAGAGACTAACTGGAAAGGATGGAGCATGTAAAATATTGGATAATCTTACTGAATCTGTATAATTAACAGTACTCTTACTGACTACTGGCTGGAAAGTGCCATCAGCTGTCTGAATGTTGTCTGTTGATGCTAGGTGAGTGTAGGAAGAAAACTCACTAGCATTCCCCGTCACATGTCGAGATGCTCCCGAGTCGATAATCTAGTCTGATGATTTAAGGGAAGAGATAGACGCAAGAGCAAGTGTTTCGTCAGTACCTTTTGATGGATGGGCATACATGGCAGCGTTGCCCCTAACAAATAATGAGGTGGATGCCTCCTCTGTTCTACTCCTCATGTCTCCCAGTGCCTGGTCCTCCACAGTAAAGGTGTCATCAGCTTCTCCGTTCCCTTCTGATATCAGGAGGTTCGCCCGATAACCTCCTCGGCCGCCTCGTCTACCCCCTCGACCACGACCACGTCCTCCATTATATCCTCGTCCGTCGAACGGTCCTCGTCCACCACCTGAATCTCCCTCCCTAGGTGGTTTGGTACAAGCATACCGATGATTACCCATCTCCCCACAGTTGTAGCACTGCCGGTTATGCTGTCAGGGCTCTCCCTTAGATCCTGTGTTACCTGAGCTGGTGATCGCTAGTGCTGACTTTGCTTCGGGGGGACCATCTGTCCCGGCTTGCAGCCTGATGCGTGTCTCCTCCTGGATCATGGATGAGATAGCCTCCTCAAGGCTAGGGATCTTTGGTTGGGCTAGAAGTAGGGCCGTCCTCTGTGCGTAAGCTGCAGTCAGCCCTTTGAGGAACTTTATCGTCCTTTCCTGCAGACACACTTGTCTCTCCTTACACTTAGGGTCCCCGCAGCTCGCCCGATCTAAGGAGTGATCATAATCCAACCACAAACGCTCCAACTCCGTGGCATACTCCTGCACCGTCTTCTCTTCCTGTACGGTGTCATCAATCTTCCCCTTTATCTGGAAGACCCGTAAGTTGTTTTCCACACCATCATAGGTCCTTCTCAACTTCTCCCACACATCTTTCACCATCTCAATACCATCTACTGTGGCGGCAATAGACTGGACTAAGGAGTTGAGAAGCCAGATGTAGATCATCATATGAGTGGACTTCCACTCATCGCGTCCTTTCGAGCCCTCGCCCGGCTCTGTCGCCTCGCCCGTCAGGAACCCCTCCATGTTTTTTCCTGCGAGGGTTCTTCTCACCCACCGTGACCAACTCAGATAGGTGGCTGGTCCATCTAATTTCATATCGATGGAGGAAAGCTTCAACTCCGGCGACGTTCGTGTCGTGTTCTCACCAGCCGACATCGTCAACAACTTTATCAACGTCGCCAGCTCTGCAGAATCTAGCTTCTTGATGATCTCCTCCATCGATGCGTCGTCTATCCAATCACGTCACGTCCGCTCCACCACTCACGCTTGTCCTCGTCGTCCGCTCCTAGATCCGAACATGTTCCCCCTTTTTTCAGATCTAGGCATCCCTATTAGGCGCTGTCTCGTGCTGGTGCGGAGGAGGCGGCAGCACGCATGTCACAGCCGCCGTCGCAGTAGCAGTCGCAGCAGCCGCAGCAGCAATAGTAGCCGCAGCAGTAGCGGGACGGGGCAGCAACAGCGAAGGGTGGCCTGCGAAGGGCGGAGAAGGAAAGAAGGGGGGCATGGAAGAGTTCGGTGGAGGAGATCTAGGAAATCCTCCTGTGGGTTTGTGGAAGCTTGGTGACAGCTAGGGTTTGTGGAAACTTGGCTTTGATACCATGTTGTAATTAGTTGATTATTTTATTGATTGTCTCATTGGCATTATATAGCCTTACAGTCATTAATACAATGATCTCAATCATTATGACAATAATTTCATAATGGAATATCCTGTGACATATTCTGGCATCCCAAATATGTCCTCAGGATATTCCCATGTACTTATACTATACTTAAATATGACACCCAACATACCATATTAACAAATATATATATATATATATATATATATATATATATATATATATATATATATATATATATATATATATATATATATATTATCGATTTATATCACGGACACACATATTGAAAAAAATGCAGACAAATTGACTTAGAAGAAGATTGACAAATTGAATATTACATATATAATTATTTTGATTTATATGTGTATCCTTAGACATACGTAATTCTTAATACGTAGGCTTGGGCGTATCCTAGAATATCAGAAATATAATATGTGACATTCAAAAATCCGTATCGGTATCGATTTAGTCATCGGCCCTAAAATTGATACGGTTATCACTAATTTAACCTATAATGAATTATTAACATTTTAGAGTATTGGTATTGGTATCGGACCATTACTATGAGTAACAATTATTACTAATTTAACCGATACGGTTATCACTAATTATTAATATTTTAGAAAATATATTTTATACTTTAGGCATAATTTTAAGTATTTTTAGTGTTATTTCTTAGTATTATAGTCGTTTATAGTTATACTACAGGGTACTAAAATGAATAGTAATTGGTATTTCCAACCTTACTATGTTATGGCATGTATCGGCCATATTCAGATGAGTGTCGAGGAGTTATGGTTTTGGATACGTGTAAAACACGAAAAAATATTCAAATATGGTCTTTCCAATAGCGCATTTAGTTCTTTATGAGACTTCTTCATCAAGTATCATAACTAACTAATCCTTTAGTAAATATCCTAACTCATCTTGTATCTAATCCATATATGGTACATGCAGAATCAATGAGTCGATACTTAGTTGACCGATCGTGGATGTACAATCGGCGACATGAGAGTATGATTGGTTTGACAGATGATTTCATGACGGACGTAGAAAAATTTCTCAAATATGCCAGTAGTCAACCTTATTTCATGGATGGGAGGCTCAACAAGTGTCATTGTGTCAAATATAATAATATATAATTTAAAGAGGTGGATCTCGTGAGAGAGCATCTCTACAAGAAGGTTTCATACCGAACTATAAGGAGTGGATGGCTCAAGGAGAACTTTTTTTTTGCAATATTATCACTCCTTCTTCAATACAAAGGTAGAAAATGTAACGCCCCGCAACCGCTCGGAGCGTTACGCTGAGTCGGACTGAATAAATCAAATGCTGGTTACATTTGAAATGTCGAATTTCGGGAAGAAGGATTAATCGAGTTGGTTTCAATGTGCAGATGGCTAGCGGGATCGATGGAAATCAGGTGTTCGTTCAGAACAGTACTGAATAGCTGGATGGAAACGATAATGCCGTCTTCCTTAGTTCGATCGGTCGGATAATTTGGAGAGCACGGCCTGCTCGCACGGTCATACCAGTTGAGTAGATCGCGCTTGCATCGGACCACGGGTTCAAGGGATTGGCCGTATCGGCAGGACAGGATGCCTAACGGATTCAAACAATGTGAGTGGGCTCTTTCCCTTCTCCTCTACTCCTTCATGCCTAATAATATGGAAAACACGTAATGGCTTGAACATTTGGCTGAAACATCGGGAAGCACTACACTGAGGCGTGCATAGAGTGTGCGTCGTTGGCTTGGTAGGATTGTGGCTTGAATGGTTTACGCGTTGGATAGTTGGATGCGATAGTTGGGTTATACGTTTGAGGCGATCGGTTGGATACTTGGGATTTTGCTTGGACGGTTGGAAATATACAAGTTGGAATGATACATTGAGGCAAATGGGAATATCGAGAATATCGGGAATTTGGGCGAGCGAGCGTGCATCCGTGCACGAATATCACTGGGTCGCTTTGTCTTGCAAAGCGAGCAGTTATGGTTCGAAACCGAACAACTGCATCAGCGAGGTATGGTGCCGCTTGATGGGGCATTGTGCCACGAATGGGGCATTGTGCCACTGAGACGGCATTGTGCCATGGGATTGCTTTGAGCATGGGTGTTGCACCATTTCAGAATACATTGCTGTAAAGCGGCAATGTGAAACACTGGGTATTTTGGTGCCTTGGGCTATATATATTGAGGTCGAGAGTTTGACTTCTTGGAAGAACATGTTGGAAGAATGGTTATGGATGCTTCGGTTGGGTTATCGATGGAACGAGTCTAGGATCGCTTGGTGGGGCGAGAATGTTCGATCCTCTCGTCATACCTACGTGTGTCTGCATGTCACGGACAACTTGTGCAAAGGTTTGGCACTTTTCCCGAAACGGTTTTTATCCGGGGCACTGGAGCCGTTTCGATCCGGAGGAAAACATTTGATTCGCGTTCAGTCGCGATGCATTGCGGGACCTCCAGCGGGGCTTGCTACCCGGGCTGATAGGGCGCGCCGTAATGCTTGAGATATGTCCTGTATGGCTCTGCCAGTGACTTCATATAGATAAGAGTTGGCTTGCTTTACTTTGGTTGGTTTGTGCATCGTGTAGGCGCGGCCACCTTGCCTCGGCAAGAGTGTGCACTCGAGAGTGGGATATAAACTTTGGTTGAGAATGGATATTGAGGCGAGACTGATGGTTCGATATGTTATCGTGCAAGCGATGACATTGAGTTAGACGGGTCGGCTATATATAAACTGCTTGTCGTTTGGTTTGAGAATGAATGCTTGCATGCTTAAACTGCTTTACTGCTTTCCTTAACATGTCATCCATATGCCATGAAACGAATCTAGGATTCAACTAGAAAGATCACCATTTAACTGTGTGCATTCACTACTTTACTTAGTGTCGGCTTAGACGAGTGGGTTACCCCGCTCACCAGTACGGTTGTGTACTGACCCACGTTTGTGGGCAATATTTCAGGTACACAGACGTAGTGGCGCTGCTTGGATAAACGGGACAAGATGTATGAACTGTAAGTACCTTTGTGGGCTAGAGAAAGAGCAAGAGTTATTTCATCGTCTCCGTGGCATCGCCTTTGTGGCATTGACTCGGGGCATCTCATTTGGACCCTATCGTGAGCTTCGCTGCGTATACTCTGATGTGTGCTTGGTACACAATTGGCTTCCGCTGTAACTTGGTTGTTTCGATGATAACTTTCGTGTTTAACAACATCGCCTTGTACGAGCGCAACTCCAGGCTCGTACGGCATCACGTCCCGAATAGAACGATTGTCCCGCGGGAGAGCTGCAACGTGGTGATTTCACGTTCAGCGGGGACTATTGGGCTTGCTGGAGTTTGGGGCGTGACAGAAAAACTCCACTCTCATAGATAACTTTGAATATTGACCGAGAAATCTGGCGCGTGCGTTGATATTTGATGCGACATGTCCAAGTTTTGATCCGGAGGATCCTAATCCTGATGCGAAAAAATTCTATGATATGTTCAATAATGCTGATACTCCATTATACCTGGGTTATGATTCTCATTCTTTCATGTCGGTGGTGATGCGGCTGTTGAACCTAAAGTCTGATTTTAACTTGCCGCATGAATGCTACGACCGGATGTCACGTCCCAGTCCCAAAATACGTAGGACTAGGAAATGTTGTTTTGCTCGCAGGTTGTGACCGTGGATTGGCCTGCGGGGCCACACAGCAGCAGCCCACTGGCCCTCCCCCTGCTGGCTTGGGTCCACCACCGGACCCTCGATCAGTGGGAGGTTACCACGTGATCCCGCGGGCCATTCCGCGGTCTCAATCGACGGGCCAAATAGTGTCGTTCAACTTATTATTATAGGTAAACCAATAAGCAAATGTGACTATTATTTCATCCAATTTTTTAAAATATGATGAAGCTATACATAAAAAAAACTTAAAATTATGCAAAAATATCTAAAATATTTTTAATTTTTTAATAATTATTTGATTTTCGAAAATTGAAACCACCAATCATGTTGATACCGCCGATCGCAATACTCATAGGAAGGATTCGATGCCAATACTGCTAACATTGCTAATATCATTCAAACTTTTTTCCTAGTAAATCCCAAAAAAATTTCATATATGTAACCCATCCCCATAAATGAATATAGGTATCTTCCATAATAATTGGTTCTCGCTATTAATACTTCATAGTTGCATGCATGCATGCAGTTGTTGTTTTATTTATACAATTGGCCAAGATGTGAATGGTATTCTTGCTATATGCTACGGTATAATTTGAGTAGTTAATTCCAAGTAGATGATTTTAAGAATACTACGTCACTAGCTAAAATTCGGTTTCATGGTTAAGGAACCGATCGAATTAGCACTACCGATTAAAAAAGGAATTAAGCACCTCAAACAAGCTGCAGACAGAAAGGAATTAACCTAATTAAATAAAATTATATAGTGATATTCGGCAAGTAATGTGCAGCCGGCCGGCCTTAATTTGGCCCTTCGATAAATAATTATATATATAGTTGAAGAGAATCATATATAGATTAATTAAGCATGAGTACAATTAATAATCCAAAGGAAGCTTATATCCACTTGGCAACATAGGCTAATTTCTCAAGCTGTCAAAGGCTAGCGAGCTTAGTATCATGTATAGCTAGCATTCGAGATTTAGCATGCATATGTATATAGTTTAAACCAATCGAATGGAAATGAATATAGTATTAGTAATTTTACTGCATATATAAAGTAGTACTACATGGTTTAAGATTATTCAACAGGGATTTTGTCTGTCAGTTTGTCTGTTTCCAATTCTTCATAGCTTAATGTCAGATTCGTTAAACACATGAAATATTACATGGTTTAAGAATTCAACTCATTAATATTGATACATAAATGTATGCTAAGCTTCTTGGAGTGTCGGATAGGTAAGAATCTTACATTCCATTTGTCACAAAGAATCACATTAATTTCCATGGCTGAAATGTGGGAACGTGATGACAAGAAAAAGCAACATAATTAGTTATAAATTTTTAGTTTGCAACATATATAATAATAGCCTGAACCTTTCGTATCTTTAAATACCTGAAAACTTTTATATTAGCAACTAAATATTCTAAATTATTAGGCCGTTAGTAAGTTATTTAGTTATATTTATCGTCACTTTTGTCTTTTTAAGATTATTTTTTCCCTAATAGTGGTAAATAACCAAAAAAGTTAAAAAAATTATCCTTGTAGTCACTCCCGCCTATGGTTGTATTTGAGTGGGTGGAATTTTCAACCTATGTGGAGAATACGCTGGAATGCAACGAGCGACATTCGTGTATCGAAAAAGTTCGAAAAGTGCATAGAGCGTCGTGTATTGGAACATTTATGGTAAACAAATATTATATTGGATTTTTATCTTTGACTTTAATTATATATTTATGATTGGATGTTTCATATATTAACTTTCCATATAATTGGATTTCCAATTTATAGCGAACTAATTTATGATTTGATTTTCATTTAATATATGATTGAATGTAATTAGATTTTCATAAATATTTTTGGCTTTGTAACCTCCCATATTTTCTTAGATTTTTTTTTTATACTTATAAATAGAAATTTGTCGTAACGAGAAGAAATAATAGTATTGTATGCTAATAATAACAATAATAATTAGAATACACTTGTAATTTTGTGAGAATTTTATTTTTAAAATACTACGTATAGTTTTGTAAGAATAATAATATAACTCTAAGGTTCATATAGCTCATGGAGACTCATACTAGGACTTATAATCATTGTTAGGTTATTTTGAAATTTCTTGAATTTTTCTATAATTTTTGGATAATTAAAACCTAGAAAAAATAATTTTTTAGGGCTTCCAAGATTAACAGTGAGATCATACTTGTATATTTTTCTACCAAACACTTATTTTAGGATTAAAATACTTAAATATATTTTTTATAATTTATTTGAAAAATTTTGGAATTTATTTGGATTTATTTGATTTTAAAATAGGTTAATAACTAATTTTTTAGGACTTCTAGAATTTATTTTACAAGCCAATGAACATAGAATGGACCCAAATATTTTTTTAGGGTTTATAATAGCATTATATATTTTCCACAAAAAAATTAGAGTTTTTAGAATATTTTTAATGTTTATTTTAAGTTAAATTGGTATAACAAATTTTTAGAGCTTATAGTAATTATAGTAGGAAACCTATGAATATAAAACTGCCACAAATATTTTTTTAGTGTTTGTTGGTTCAAAATATATTTTCTGTATTTATTTCAGATTTTTACTATTAATATTAATATTTACTTTGAGTTATTTAGATTTAAAATGACTTTAATAAAGTTCGGATAATTCAAATCAAAAACAAATAATATAAACAAACCACTAAACCAGATTCTGACAGGTGTTCATTATATTCTCTTTTTTCAGTCGCTGACTGAGGTGCCCCGTTCCCCTATTCGGGGAGCGCGGCTAAGAAATACTAATCGGTACCGTCCGATCGGGATAAATTGAATCAAGAGCTTATCCTCGCTATGGATTTTCTTCTTCGGAATCAATTTCCATATTCAGTGGACCGTGCCCCGAGGATGGACTTAGCGGCAGAGTCAAGAGGGACCTCTCCGCTGCAAGTTTTCTTGCCTAGTTTTCGTTGTCGCCTTGGTGCTTTCGTGCTTTTGAGTTAATTTTCGGATTTGCGTTTTCTTGAACGGTTTTAATGGGTCAGAATACCACCAAGATACAGGAGTTGAAGCGCCAACTGGGCGCGGCCTTCTCTATGAAGGATTTGGATGCAACAAAGGCTATTCAAGGGATGAAGATTGACCGAGAGAGAGAGAGAGAGAGTCCAACCTGCTATACTTTTTCCAAAAGAAGTACATTCACCGAGTACTTCAGCATTTCGGGATGGACGGATAGAAGAAAGTGAGCTAACCCCCTTGCGGCTCACTTTAATACTACTAAAAATTGCGGGATTAGCGACGCTTTTAGCGACATTATTATAAAATGTCACTTTTTTTTCAATTTAGTGACGTTAATATAAAATGTCGCAGTTAGTCGCTAATAGCGACGTTTGGCGTCGTTCAGCGACATGTTTTAGTAAGTTGGAAAATGATGTCGTTGAAGCGCCGGTAAATGTCGCTAATATTTTAATATAGCGACGTTTAGCGATATTTTGTATCCAAGTCGCAGTATATTAATATATTAGCGACGTTTAGTGACGTCTATTTTAGGCGTTGTTAAATTATTTTATTTAGGGTTCAGGATTTTATTTCTACCCATTCTCTCGAACTCTTACCGAAAAATTCAAACCCCCCTCCATCTTAGTCCCCCCTCCCTCCGGCGAAGTCCCCCCCCCTCGCACGGCTCCTCCTCTCCGGCGCGGCTCCTCCCCTTACGCTGCTGCTCCCTCACGCGTCTCCTCTCCGACGATGACCTTGGGCTTCTCCTCCTCCTCCTCTAGGTAAACCCTAACCCTATCTCTCTCTCTCTCTCTTTCACATATACGGATACGATATTTGATAGAGGATATGACACAGACATAGACACGATATGGGATACGATACAGACACATACACTGACACGATAGGTCACTGACACGATAGGTCACTGACATGATACGGGAATGAGAATCATAAGAGTATTATGGTAGTTTTGGTTGTGATATTTGGTATCAAGAAGTTGTATATCAATTGGCATGTGAAGATGTTGATATTGTGTATGATAGTGTTAGTGTGTAGAGTTTGTGTGTGTTGTGTTGGTGCTAGAGTGTTATGTATGTGACAGAGAATCTATTATGTTTAAGAGTGTGCACTTAGTTGTGTGTTCATGAGTGTGTATGAGGGATTTTGAGAAAGGATCACACAACAGCTATACATATTGTATAATAGAAGCAGTAGGTATTTTTCCAGCAGAGGCAGCAAATGTGTTATTGTACTCTGCAGGTGCAAGTAGCACTATCCTGCAGATTTTAAGAGCTTGCAGCTGTGCTAGTGCTTGGTTCCAGAGCTGTAGAGGGTGCTGCAACTGTGTCCTATTTTGGGGTTTTATTGCATGCCTGTAGTGCAGTGACTTGGAGGGTGGAGATTTCATGGTTAAATCTGGGTGATACTGCAGATTTCATGGTTGTCAGCACTTCAAGTGCAGTAGAACAGTGGCAACAAGCAATGCACACAATAAGTGTGTATATGTGTGTAGCAGGGTGAGTGAGATGTATGCGTATCATGTGATACATGGATAGGGTAGTGTATGTGTAGTAAGTTGTGGGTGAGGTTTGTGTAAGTGAGTGATAGTATATTGAGTGTGTGTTGTAGGTGTATGTGTGTGTATACAAGTGTGGGTATCATAAATATGGATACCTAGATGCTAGGGATTGGGTTCAAAGGAATGTTAAGTATGAAAATGTGTCCAGAGTGCAAGGTATGGGTACCAAGACAATGAACACGTGACAACAACTATTTAATAGGGTTTAAAATTAGAGTTGTCCACATGTCTACTAATTTTTGGATAGTTACGAATTATAAAACGGACACTCATGAACCACGATATGGATACTCACGCATCATAACTCGAATACTCACACATCAATAGAAGTTGTTAATTACTTTGATGAATATGTGTATCCATCTTTGCATCCATTTGAATAATATACTTGAACGATGTCTATTCATATTTTTTGAAGTATCTAGAAATGGATCTGAATTACTACATACGTCATCGTTCGTGGATGTACAACCTTCATCCTGATGACATTTGCGATCAGCGGGATGAATTCATACAGGGGGTGGAATTGTTCCTGCAGTTCGCCAAGGTGTTCCCTCAGTACATGGACGACACAAAAATTAAGTATCCGTGTGTGAGATATCGCAACTTGAAATATCACTCAAAAGTGGATGTGACATATCATTTGTACTCAAGGGGTTTTATGCCAAATTACTATTAGTGGACCTCACACAGAGAACTTGTATCTTTAGCATCTGAGCCGGAGCCTTATGTGGAGCCATATATGGATGTCCACGACCACACTGATTACAACGACGAGTGCGTGAACATGGTTTTCGATGCTGCCGGGCCTAGTTTCAATTCAAAAAATTATGATGCAACTGAGGAGGCACCTAATGTTGATGCTAAAAAGTTTATAGAGTTATTGGAGAATACAAGGACTCTATTATATCCTGGTTGTGAGGATCATTCAGTGTTGGAGGTTGTTACAAGAGTGTTAAGCATCAAGTCCGATTTAACATGTCGCAAGAATGTTACAACCAACTAATGAAGTTGATTATAGAGATCTTGCCGGTGGGTGCTACGTTACCTAAAGACTTCTGCCGGTCTAAGAGGATGGTGAGATCGCTCAGGATAGGATACAAGAAAATTGATGCATGTGGCAACGGGTGCATGTTGTAATACAAAGACGACAAGGATGAATACGTATGCCAATTTTGTAGTGATGATCGCTACAAGGCAACTGGTACAGGAAGGCCTCCCGTTGCAAGAAAGCCAACCGATTCGATGCACTACTTGCCTTTGACGCCGCGGTTGTAGAGGTTGTTTATGGTGAAGGAGACTACAGAAAATATGAGTTGGCTCAGGGGAGAATAGATTGAAGGAGTGTTGGATCACGCTTTTGATGGAGAATCATGGAAGCATTTCGATCGAGAGTATCCTAATTTTGCTTCAGATCTGCGTAATATAAGATTGAGACTCTCGACCAACGGTTTTACCCTATTGGGACATTCGGGCTCCCAGTATTCATGTTGGCCTGTGATCGTCATCCCGTACAACCTACCGCCTTGGATGTGCATGAAGACTCCGGTTATGTTCTTAACCGTCGTTATTCTGGGTCCGAACAATCCGAGGAGAAACATCGATGTGTACTTGCAACCGTTGATAGATGAGTTTAATAAGTTGTGGAAAGAAGGCAGCAACACGTACGATATTTCAAAAAGGCAGAATTTTCAGATGAGGGCAGAACTTATGAGGACCATTTACGACTTTCCGTCTTATGGCATGTTATCATGATGGATCACTCATGGTCATCTCTCATGTCCGTATTGCATGGACCTCACTAAGGTTTTCTGTTTGAAACACGAAGGAATATCGTGCTTCTTCGATTGTCATCGATAATTTCTGCAGTCGGATCATCCGTTCCGGAGGAACAGGAATGTATTTCATGCCGGCGTTACAGAGAAGGCAAATCCACCTCCAAGGTGGCCCGGAGATATGATATGGGAAGAGTTTAAAGACTTACCAAGTGTTATCGAAGAGCTTACTAAGGAGTACAAGTGTGATGGATTTGGTCACACTCATAACTGGATGAAGATGAGCATATTCTGGGATATGCCATATTGGAGCACCAATCAGATCAGACATAACCTTAATGTCATGCATATCGAGAAGAATATGTTTGACAACATAACTAATACTATGGTGGGCGTAAAGGGGAAGACGAAAGACAATCCTAAGGCCAAGTTGGACTTGGAAAAAATATGCAGACGCCCTGTATTTTATTTGATAGAGGAAGGGAATGGGAAGTATAAGGAGCCTAAGACATATTTTTTACTGGACAAGGAAGATAAAGGGAGACTATGTAGGCGGATTCAGGGGCTAAAAATTTTAGACGGGTAAATGTCAAATCTGAGAAGATGCGTCGACCCGAAGGAGAATAAACTGACGGGTATGAAGAGCCACGATTGTCACGTATTCATGGAGTGGTTAATTCTGATTGTATTTCAGGAATTCTTACTGCAGATAGTTTGGGATCCTTTAACAGAGCTTAGTATATTCTTTATAGATCTTTGTTCTACCAAGTTGATCGTCGATCGTCTGGAAAAGTAAGAGAAGGACATTGCGGTAACAATGTGCAAGCTTGAAAGAGTGCTCCCTCCTGGATTCTTCGACTCCATGGAGCATTTACCAATTCATTTTTCCTATGAGGCACATATCGGGGTCCATGTCGGTTATCGATGGATGTACCCGTTCGAACGTCAACTGAACCACCTAAAGAGAAAGGTAAAAAATAAGGCAAGGGTCGAGGGTTCTATTTGTGAAGCCTATGTCCTTGAGGAGATTACAAACTTTTGCTCTATGTATTTTAAGCCGCTTGTTGTTACTAATAAAATAAGAGCTCCGAGAAATGATGACGGATATCATGAATCTAATGATACAATATTGAAAGTATTCAATGCTTTCGGTAAGCCTTCGGGAAAAATAATGAAGAAAAATCTGAATGACGATGAGCTAAGGGCTGCTCAGTTGTATATATTACTCAACTACGATGAGGATAAAGTGGATAAGCTAGAGGGGTAATGTCACGCCCCTGTCCCAAAATACCGAGGGACCAGACGCGTGATAATGGCCAGCAGCACACACCGATGGACAACCCAATTTAATGGATCCATCGGGGCATGCTTAAGCTGTAATATAAGAATAAGTAGGTTCAATGATACAAGTCACAGTCTAAGCTAATCTCATCCATAACAGATAATCACAGATCAAATGCAAGAATAATGCAAATAGGAATAACTAACAAATCTCAATAAAAGTGTCTCGGAGAACAATCCGAGAACAAGTCTGATACATCAATACAATAGACTGGAAAATAAAGGAACTGGAAATAGAAATAAATGAGTATCTCAAGGCAATACCCAGGAGATGTCCTCTAGCACAATCTCGTCCTCAGGTGTCGGTACAGCTCCTGTATCAGCTCCTGCTGCGGTCCCGTATACCTCGGGATAGATCTCGTCTGTAAATCCTGGGGACATAATCCGGATCCAGGTCCTCAGGGGACATAGCAAGTGTCACGCCCCAGTTCCAAAAATGTCAAAAACTAGGCCACGTGTCACTGGCCAGCTGACACGTCACTAAGGGCTTAATCCATTTTGAATGGACCCAAGGGAACGTGCTATGCTGTCCTAAAATACTACAAGTATAACACAGTCAAATCTATCTCATCCACAGGAAAATGTCAGAAAAGCAAGTGCTGAATATATATAAACTGAGTCTGATACAGTACACAACTGGTGAGAATACAAGCCTACTACAAAAACTGATAATAGCGCAGAAAAATCAGATAGACTAAGTAGCGTCTATCTGAGCAAAACATCTCCATCTCCAGGTGGCAGGCCTCCAGGGTCAAGCTAACTCTGAGGGTGTCTCCTCGAGCTCCTCCTCGGTAGCACATCTGGCCTCCTGATCAGGGCCGTACACAGTGGGGTAAAAAGCCTCGTCTAGATCTGGCAGGGAACCAGGTCCTCAGTGGGACGTAACAAGATACAGGAAATAATATGCCATGTATGTAAATACTGAATAAAGAAAATAAATACAGGGTGCTAACCATACTAAGTGAAAATGCAAGTAAAGATCCAGTAGTACGCATGGGAATGTGTGGCTAGACATACGCTGACGTAATTCACCAATCGTGGCGACTGGCTAGTATATGTGTCGTATGCCCCCTGACTCAAGGGCACTCTGCAATCGACCATCACTGGTACGAAGGTATAAAACATTATTGGAGGGGGTGTCACATACGTCCACTAGTTATCTTTCCCATCCCAATGAAACTAAATGTCAAGTCGTACATTTCCTGAGTCATTCTAATCCGTGATGCGGGTCACACGTACTGGTAGCTAATCAAATACGCAGCTCACATCCATATATGTAATGCAACCATGTTACGTGTTCCCGTGATAGGGTCTAGGAGAATATTAGGATATTCTCTCAGCTGTTGGTGAGTCTGTAATATCGTGTCAACATAACAGTTGACTGTACCCAAGGCAGTCTCAGGTGATCATGGTATATGAATTTCAGAACAAAGTAGATATCAACAATTTAATTTAAACAATAACTTGGCAAGGTATACTTGCCTACTCCCTGGTAATGTTGATAACCTGATTTCACAGTCAGGTTTGAGAGTGCTGGTGACAGGGGGTCACTGGCTGTGCTGAAGTTGGTTTCTGTTAAAACAGATCGTGTTTGTGAATATCTTGGTTGCAAATAATAAGTATACATTTATCTATACTTATATACATATATATAATATAGATATAGATATAGTATGTATATAAATATAGTATATATAGCAGTATATATATATAGTATTTAAAGAACAGACAAATACAGGTAAATAGTAGTAGGGTATATCCTCTGCTATATATAATAATATAATATAATATTATCAGGGTGTATCCTCTGATATAATAATAAATATAATAGTCAGGGTATATCCACTGAGATATATATATATATAATAAATAATAATCAGGGTATATCCACTGATGTATATAATATAGGTAAATTGAAATGGCAGTACAGAATTTAAATACATATATATTTATGTACTATATTATATAGTATAGTATATATAGATAATAGAATGAATTGACAGTGCAAGAATTGTAAATGTAGATATATATATATTGGCTGTAATATCCAGCACAATAATATATAATATTATAGATATATAGATATATGTAATTAATTGAAATGACATTGCAAGAATTAAAATATATATAATATATATAAGCTGTATTATCCAGCTGAATAATATATATAGATAATATATATATATATATATATAGATAATATATATATATATATATATATATAGTGCAGGAAATATAATAAATGCAGAAAATAAAATAAAGGAAAATGCATAGCATATGCATACATATATACTGTGTATATTCACAGTGAATAATATCTTTATTATATAGTACATAATATATATTTAGATATATATATTATATACATATATATAATATATATACATAGTTATATATACATAACATATATGGTTATATATATTATATACATATATATATATATATACATAGTTATATATATATATAAATATACATATATAGATACATAGTATACATGTATAAATATACACATATATTATATATTATAGTAATTTAAATGTATATAGTATAATATACTGTATTTATATAGTATAATAATATAATACATGTATATATACATATATATATCATATATATACATATATATATACATATACATATACATATATACGTATATACATAGATATATAGGGTTAGGGCTTATACCTACTGGCAGGGGGGGTCCTACACGGTGTCGCCGGCGGGAGGACGGCGACGGAGGCAGCCGGAGGTGGCCGGAGGAGCTGTAGCAGCAACAGTGACTGCTAACGGCAACTGCAGCAGCAGCAGCTTGTGCAGGGGATGGCGGCGGCTGCGACGGAGGGGACGGCGGTGCAGGGTGGGGGAACGGCGGAGGGAGGAGTGGCGGTGAGGTTGGTGGTGGTGGCGGGGGTCTACGGTGGATGTGGTGGCGGTTAGAGGCGTCGGGGGTGAGGGTGGCAGTAGCTAGGGTTAGGGGGTGGTGGCTGCTGCGGGGGCTAGGGCGGCCGGAGGGGATGTCGTGGGGAGGTGAGGTGGTGGTGGTAGGTAGGGGAGGTCGGGGCGAAGCGTTTGGGGATGGTGGCGGTGGTCGGCGATGGCCGGAGGCGGCGCTGGGGGTGAATGGGAGTGGTGGTGGTGCTGTGGACAGTGAAGGAAGGGGGAGGTTGCGGGGGCTGTGGCCGGCGGAGCAGGGCGGCGCTGGTGGTGGGGCTTGGCCGGAGGGGAGAGGGGGTCAGGGCGGAGGGTCGGGCAGGGTTTGGCCGGAGGTGGTGGTCGGAGGTGGCCGCTGTGATGGTTTGAAGAGGGGGGGGGTCGGGTTTTATAGGAGTTGAGGGAATGGCATTTTTGTAAATATTGGGAAGTTTGAGGGTAAATGGGTAATTCTGAATTTGGGATATTTCCAGCAGATTTTTCTGGAAATTATGGGTGGGTTCCACACACCTATGGTCTAGCTAATAGGATTAGGCCACCTAACATGCAATTTTGCATAAAAACCCCTAACTTTTCAATAATTGCATAAATGCATGAATTTGGTATTTTGCGTAATTTTGTAATTTACCTGATTTTAAATACTGATTTCCCGAAATTCTAAATTGTACAAAAATGAGGGAAATAGCTGGGGAAAATGTTTTGGACAGTGTGGGGTGAGTCTGGGCAGGGGCAGGGTCTGATTCTGCAGGTGATACGGTCATCGTATTTATTATTTAATAAATACTGCGCACGGTGTTTACTATTTATTTTGAGGCTGTTAGGGTCATAATTTTTCTACGGTGTCAAAACGATAATTGAAGTATAATTAGAGTAAAATATTATCGTATTTTTGGTTGGGCAAAACAGGTGCCTACTGGTCCTCAAATTTCTAGGGGTACATAGATGGGTAAAGAGCAGAAATTTAAATAGGAAATAAATACGTATGTTTGTAACGATATTTGTGCGTCTAAAACGAAGCACCAAACGAGGTTTCTGGAAGTTGCACAAAATACAAAAAAAGTAGTCTAGCAAGTCTAGGGCAGGGATGTGAAATTTGTTTAGGGTTAACAGCTAGTGTGATGCCCTAATTAATTGTGTAATAAATAAGTGCACAATCAATAGATTATATAATAAATAAAATTTTAAAAAGTTGCACAAATTCTAATTAGTCTAAACTAATCCTAAATTACTGAAATCTGGTCGAGGGAGTTTACAATCTACCCTCCTTAGAATATTTTGTCCTCGAAATAAAAATAACCATATAATGAGAATGAAAAATTAATTAAGGACATATGATGATTAAGGAAGATTGAATTTGAAATATTGGACATACCCTTGTTTGAAAATAGATGAGGATAACGCTGTCGAATATCCTCTTCCCGTTCCCAGGTGGATTCACCTGGTGCATGATGTCTCCATGCAATACGAACAAGAGGAATAGTCTGACCTCGCAGTACTTTCTCGCTACGGTCCAGGATCTCTATAGGCTCCTCCTGGTATGATAAGCTCGGTCCGATGGTGATCTCTGAATAGTCCAGCACATGACTCGGGTCTGGAATGTACCTCCTCAGCTGAGATACGTGGAAGACGTCATGTACTCCTTCCAAGGTCTGAGGTAGAGCTAGCCTGTAAGCAACTTCTCCGACGCGATCTAGCACATCGAAGGGTCCAATATACCTTGGACTTAGCTTCCCTCTTCCTCCAAATCTGATAGTTCCTCTGGTAGGTGAGATCTTCAAGAACACATGCTCCCCTACTTGGAACTCTAGAGGTCTGCGATGAATATTGGCCCAGTGCTTCTGTCTGTCTTGTGCAGCTCGTAGGTGTCCCTGGATCTTCTTTACTTTCTCCACCGTACGAATAATCAGTTCTGGCCCCAGAATCTGTCTCTCGCCTACATCACTCCAGCATACTGGGGAACGGCATTTCCTTCCATACAAAGCTTCAAAGGGAGCCATTTGGATGCTCGCTTGATAGCTGTTGTTGTAGGAAAATTCCACCAGATGTAAGTGATCTTCCCAGGATCCGCTGAAATCAAGCATACAGGCTCTCAGCATATTTTCTAGAGTCTGGATGGTGCACTCTGACTGGCCATCTGTCTGCGGATGATACGAGGTGCTGAACTTGAGGCGGGTACCAAGACTCTCTTGCATACTTCGCCAAAAGTAAGATGTAAATCTCGTATCCCTGTCAGATATTATACTGACTGGTACTCCATGCAGACGTACTATCTCTTTCATGTACATATCTGCCAAGACTTCGGTAGATTGTCCGACTCTGAAAGGTAGGAAATGAGCAGACTTAGTGAGTCTGTCTACAATTACCCAGACAGCATTACGACCACTAGGACTTCTTGGGAAGCCCGTAACAAAGTCTATCGTAATGTGTTCCCATTTCCACTCGGGTATTGGGAGGGGTTGAAGTAGACCGGCAGATCTTTGATGTTCAGCCTTGACTTGCTGACACACCAGGCATTTAGCCACAAAGCGTGCTATTTCCCGCTTTATTCCATGCCACCAGTAATATTGTCGCAGATCTCTGTACATCTTTGTGCCTCCCGGATGTATAGAGTACGTTGAGCTATGAGCTTCTGACATTAGCTCGTTACGAAGTTCTCCATTTGGAACATAAAGACGATCACCACATCTTAGAGTCCCATCTTCGGGTATGCAATATCCTGTCTGGATTCCAGCTTCTGTTCTTTGGCGAAGCCTCTGAAATCTTGCATCTGTTGGTAGAGCAGTTTTGATTCTTTCCACCAAGGTTGATTGCAGCTGGTAGTTTGATAACTGGCCGTCAAGTCCTGGCATAATGACCTCTATTCCCAACTTTTCTAGATTTCTCAGCAGATCTGGTTGGGTGATCATAAAGAATGCCGAGGGTCTTCTGCTTAGAGCATCTGCTACCACATTAGCTTTCCCAGGATGGTACTGTAGATCAATCTCAAAATCCGTCATCACTTCAAGCCATCGTCTTTGCCTCAGATTTAAGTCTTTCTGAGTGTAGACATATTTCAGGCTCTTGTGATCGGTAAAAATCTCCACTCGTTCGTCGTATAGATAGTGTCTCCATAGCTTCAGGACGAAGATGACTGCGGCAAGCTCCAGGTCGTGAGTGGGGTAATTCTTCTCATGAGTCCTCAGCTGTCTTGAGGCATAAGCTACAACCTTTCCATGTTGCATTAAGACACAATCAAATCCTTTTCCGGATGCATCGCTATAGATGACGAAACCTCCGGATCCAGATGGTATTGTCAAAATGGGGGCTGTAGTCAGACGCTTCTTCAACTCATCAAAAGCTGTCTGGCATTCTTTAGTCCATAAAAACTCCTGCTCCTTGCGGGTAAGGCGAGTAATCGGCTCCGAGATTCTTGCAAAGTTTTCTACGAACCTCCGGTAATATCCGACAAGTCCTAGAAAGCTTCTCACCTCTGAGACATTGGTCGGAGTTGGCCATGTCTCCACAGATGAAATCTTTGCTGGGTCTACCGAGATGCCTTCTCCTGTGATCACGTGTCCAAAAAAAGTGACACGATCAAGGAAAAATTCACACTTGCTCATCTTAGCATAAAGGCTCTCCCGTCTCAGCGTCTCTAGTACCAGTCTTAAGTGCTCTTCATGCTCCTCGTGGCTCTTCGAGTATACCAGAATGTCGTCGATGAAGACTACCACGAACTGGTCCAGATATTGATGGAAGACTCGGTTCATCAGGTTCATGAATACAGCAGGTGCATTAGTCAGTCCAAATGGCATCACCAGAAACTCATAATGACCATAACGAGTCCTGAATGCTGTCTTTGGAATGTCTTCTCTGCGTACCTTGACCTGATGATAGCCTGATCTTAAGTCTATCTTCGAGAATACCACGGCTCCTGTTAGTTGATCAAACAGGTCGTCAATTCTCGGCAAGGGATACTTGTTTTTGATTGTTAGAGCGTTGAGGGCTCTGTAATCAATACACATGCGATATGTTCCGTCCTTCTTTGGTACAAACAGTACTGGTGCTCCCCAGGGTGATGCACTAGGACGAACAAATCCTTTGATCTGTAATTCCTCCAGTTGAAGCTTCAGCTCGTCAAGCTCCTTCTTTGCCAGTCGGTATACATTGGAGGATACTGGTGCAGCTCCGGGAATTAGCTCAATAATGAACTCCACTTCTCTGTGGGGCGGTAGGCCTGGCAATTCTTCTGGAAATACATCCGCGAACTCTGCTATAACTGATGGAAGTGCTGTCTCCATCGCCATGTAAGCTCTAGGAGTCTGGCCTACTCCTTGCTCGATGGTACCTCGGACATATTCAAACTCCGGGTGATCTGGGGGTCTAAAGATAACACTACCTTTACGGCAGTCTAAGATAGCATCGTTCTGGCTTAGCCAGTCCATGCCTAAGACAACGTCGAAATTTGGCATTGGAAGTACCAAAAATCGCGCTCTTAGTCCTCTACTACAAACAACTACCGGACAGTTTTCGATAATGTTGGTAACTGGAACAATACCTCCAGTAAGTATTTTCCAACACTTGGGTAGCGGGGAAGTGGATAGCTTGTGTATGGCTACGAAACTACTGGATATGAAAGACAAAGTAGCCCCAGAATCGAATAATACAGTTGCAGGTAATGATGCAACTAAAATGGTACATGTTATAGTTTCCCCTTCAGGCTCTTCTGCAACGGCAGCTAACGCAAAGGCTTGTCCTTGCCTTTGTCCTCCGACTTGTTGTCTGGCCTTGAACTGGGCCTCCTGAGTAGGCAGAGGTGCTCCTCTCTGATATCCTCCTGATGTGGAGGGAAGCATCTTCTGAGCTTGGGCTCCTGGCTTCTGCCCTTGCTGAGGTGCGGCATCTCTGCGTTGTGGGCAGTCTTTGGCCATATGATTTTTAGCTCCACATAGCAGGCATAATCCAAGCTTCTTTCTGCAGTCACTGGCCCAATGTTCTTTCTTGCCACAATAGTGACAAGTCGGGAGCTCCTTCTTCTGGTAAGGCCCCGTCGTCTGCTGAGTCTGATATTGGGGACGACGTATAGGTCCTCCTGATCCTTGCTGATTCTTGGCCGAGAAGGTTGGATTTGAGCGTCTAGCTCCTCGGCCAATTGCTTCTTGCTCCCTCGCTTCGGTAAGAACCTCGTTGTAGGAGATTCTTGATTGCATTGTTGTGTATCTCTGGAGCTCATAGTTGAGGCCATGGTGGAATCTTTTAGCCTTCTTCAGCTCGTTCGGGATCAGATCAGCACCAAAACGACTCAGTCGACTAAACTCCGCGTCGTAAGCATCGACAGTCATGTTTCCCTGCTCCAGGTGCAGGAACTGGGAGTATAGGGCATTCTGGACTGTCGCGGGGAAGTACTTGGCATTGAAGTGCTCCAGGAATTGTGGCCAAGTTTGGTCTTTGCCGACGCTGCGCTCTATGGATTCCCACCAGTGATGGGCGTTGCCAAGAAGTTGGCCCCTTACAGCGGTCATCTATAGGTCGGGGGTGAGTTGCGATCCTTCTAGCAGCATTTCGGTGTTGGAGATCCAATCGGAGATCTCCTCAAGAGTTTCGTTGCCTTTGAAGTCTCTCGGGCTCATCTGGCGGAAGCCTCGAACTGTGCCCGCTGGTTGGACAAGTGCGGGTGCCGGAGTAGTAGCTCTCTCCAAAGCCGTCATCAACGTCTGTCGCAGAGCTTCAGTCTGCTGCCACTGAGACTGTCTCAGGGCCTCAGTCTGTTGCCACTGGTTCTGCAACATAGTCTGTAGAAACTGCAATATTTGAGGTTGACCCTCAAGTTGTGGCATTAAGATTGGCAAGGCTGGAGGTGGAGGCAACCGTGTCTCCGCCTGCGGTGTTGTCTCCTCGCCAGAATTCTGGTGATTGGACGGGGTTCCTTGGACACTTGGCGAGGTGTTTGTGGCTTGGTCAGCCCCATTATTCGCAGGTTTTTCGGGTATGTCCATATTTCTGAAGAAAATAGAGTAATTAAAAAAAACACAAAAGAGATAATAATTGATAATCAAGCAAGATACAAATATATATAATAAAAAAAAAAAAATTTAGAAATGGTGTCAGTGAGGATGAGACCTAATGTTTCTATCCTATTGCAGGCTTGCTGGGCATGTCATCATACCACTAGCAATGTAAAGATAGACCTGCATGGGCCACCACTAAAACCGTGTCACGCCCCAGTTCCAAAAATGTCAGAAACTAGGCCACGTGTCACTGGCCAGCTGACACGTCACTAAGGGCTTAATCTATTTTGAATGGACCCAAAGGAACGTGCTACGCTGTCCTAAAATACTACAAGTATAACACAGTCAAATCTATCTCATCCACAGGAAAATGTCAGAAAAGCAAGTGCTGAATATATATAAACTGAGTCTGATACAGTACACAACTGGTGAGAATACAAGCCTACTACAAAAACTGATAATAGCGCAGAAAAATCAGATAGACTAAGTAGCGTCTATCTGAGCAAAATATCTCCATCTCCAGGTGGCAGGCCTCCAGGGTCAAGCTAACTCTGAGGGTGTCTCCTCGAGCTCCTCCTCGGTAGCACATCTGGCCTCCTGATCAGGGCCGTACACAGTGGGGTAGAAAGCCTCGTCTAGATCTGGCAGGGAACCAGGTCCTCAGTGGGACGTAACAAGATACAGGAAATGACATGCCATGTATGTAAATACTGAATAAAGAAAATAAATACAGGGTGCTAACCATACTAAGTGAAAATGCAAGTAAAGATCCAGTAGTACGCATGGGAATGTATGGCTAGACATACGCTGACGTAATTCACCAATCGTGGCGACTGGCTAGTATATGTGTCGTATGCCCCCTGACTCAAGGGCACTCTGCAATCGACCATCACTGGTACGAAGGTATAAAACATTATTGGAGGGGGTGTCCCATACGTCCACTAGTTATCTTTCCCATCCCAATGAAACTAAATGTCAAGTCGTACATTTCCTGAGTTATTCTAATCCGTGATGCGGGTCACACGTACTGGTAGCTAATCAAATACGCAGCTCACATCCATATATGTAATGCAACCATGTTACGTGTTCCTGTGATAGGGTCTAGGAGAATATTAGGATATTCTCTCAGCTGTTGGTGAGTCTGTAATATCGTGTCAACATAACAGTTGACTGTACCCAAGGCAGTCTCAGGTGATCATGGTATATGAATTTCAGAACAAAGTAGATATCAACAATTTAATTTAAACAATAACTTGGCAAGGTATACTTGCCTACTCCCTGGTAATGTTGATAACCTGATTTCACAGTCAGGTTTGAGAGTGCTGGTGACAGGGGGTCACTGGCTGTGCTGAAGTTAGTTTCTGTTAAAACAGATCGTGTTTGTGAATATCTTGGTTGCAAATAATAAGTATACATTTATCTATACTTATATACATATATATAATATAGATATATATATAGTATGTATATAGATATAGTATATATAGCAGTATATATATAGTATTTAAAGAACATACAAATGCAGGTAAATAGTAGCAGGGTATATCCTCTGCTATATATAATAATATAATATAATATTATCAGGGTGTATCCTCTGATATAATAATAAATATAATAGTCAGGGTATATCCACTGAGATATATATATAATAAATAATAATCAGGGTATATCCACTGATGTATATAATATAGGTAAATTGAAATGGCAGTACAGAATTTAAATACATATATATTTATGTACTATATTATATAGTATAGTATATATAGATAATAGAATGAATTGACAGTGCAAGAATTGTAAATGTAGATATATATATATATATAGGCTGTAATATCCAGCACAATAATATATAATATTATAGATATATAGATATATGTAATTAATTGAAATGACATTGCAAGAATTAAAATATATATAATATATATAAGCTGTATTATCCAGCTGAATAATATATATAGATAATATATATATATATATATATAGATAATATATATATATATATATAGATAGTGCAGGAAATATAATAAATGCAGAAAATAAAATAAAGGAAAATGCATAGCATATGCATACATATATACTGTGTATATTCACAGTGAATAATATCTTTATTATATAGTACATAATATATATTTAGATATATATATTATATACATATATATAATATATATACATAGTTATATATACATAACATATATGGTTATATATATTATATACATATATATATATACATAGTTATATATATATGTAAATATACATATATTGATACATAGTATACATGTATAAATATACACATATATTATATATTATAGTAATTTACATGTATATAGTATAATATACTGTATTTATATAGTATAATAATATAATACATGTATATATACATATATATATCATATATATACATATATATATATATACACATATACATATACATATATACGTATATACATAGATATATAGGGTTAGGGCTTATACCTACTGGCAGGGGGGTCCTACACGGTGTCGCCGGCGGGAGGACGGTGGCCGGAGGAGCTGTAGCAGCAACAGTGACTGCTAACGGCAACTGCAGCAGCAGCAGCTTGTGCAGGGGATGGCGGCGGCTGCGACGGAGGGGACGGCGGTGCAGGGTGGGGGAACGGCGGAGGGAGGAGTGGCGGTGAGGTTAGTGGTGGTGGCGGGGGTCTTCGGTGGCTGTGGTGGCGGTTAGAGGCGTCGGGGGTGAGGGTGGCAGTAGCTAGGGTTAGGGGGTGGTGGCTGCTGCGGGGGCTAGGGCGGCCGGAGGGGATGTCGTGGGGAGGTGAGGTGGTGGTGGTAGGTAGGGGAGGTCGGGACGAAGCGTTTGGGGATGGTGGCGGTGGTCGGTGATGGCCGGAGGCGGCGCTGGGGGTGAATGGGAGTGGTGGTGGTGCTGTGGACAGTGAAGGAAGGGGGAAGTTGCGGGGGCTGTAACCGGCGGAGCAGGGCGGCGCTGGTGGTGGGGCTTGGCCGGAGGGGAGAGGGGGTCAGGGCGGAGGGTCGGGCAGGGTTTGGCCGGAGGTGGTGGTCGGAGGTGGCCGCTGTGATGGTTTGAAGAGAGGGGGGGGTCGGGTTTTATAGGAGTTTAGGGAATGGCATTTTTGTAAATATTGGGAAGTTTGAGGGTAAATGGGTAATTCTGAATTTGGGATATTTCCAGCAGATTTTTCTGGAAATTATGGGTGGGTTCCACACACCTATGGTCTAGCTAATAGGATTAGGCCACCTAACATGCAATTTTGCATAAAAACCCCTAACTTTTCAATAATTGCATAAATGCATGAATTTGGTATTTTGCGTAATTTCGCAATTTACCTGATTTTAAATACTGATTTCCCAAAATTCTAAATTGTACAAAAATGAGGGAAATAGCTGGGGAAAATGTTTTGGACAGTGTGGGGTGAGTCTGGGCAGGGGCAGGGTCTGATTCTGCAGGTGATACGGTCATCGTATTTATTATTTAATAAATACTGCGCACGGTGTTTACTATTTATTTTAAGGCTGTTAGGGTCATAATTTTTCTACGGTGTCAAAACGATAATTGAAGTATAATTAGAGTAGAATATTATCGTATTTTTGGTTGGGCAAAACAGGTGCCTACTGGTCCTCAAATTTTTAGGGGTACAGAGATGGGTAAAGAGCAGAAATTTAAATAGGAAATAAATACGTATGTTTGTAACGATATTTGTGCGTCTAAAACGAAGCACCAAACGAGGTTTCTGGAAGTTGCACAAAATACAGAAAAAGTAGTCTAGCAAGTCTAGGGCAGGGATGTGAAATTTGTTTAGGGTTAACAGCTAGTGTGATGCCCTAATTAATTGTGTAATAAATAAGTGCACAATCAATAGATTATATAATAAATAAAATTTTAAAAAGTTGCACAAATTCTAATTAGTCTAAACTAATCCTAAATTACTGAAATCTGGTCGAGGGAGTTTACAGCAAGGTACAAGAAAGCTCATGCCAAAATAAATGCAGTGCAGCCAATAATGAAATAAATAGGGTAAGTATGTAATCATCTGTGTGAAATGCAAGAGAGAACATCAATAGTACTCAGGTTGAAACAACTACAAGCTCTGTGTAGGGGAACCGGTAGCAGTGGTATCATGAGATGGTCTAGCTCAGCGGGAGACTGAGTAACCGACATAACATAATCAACCTGTAGCATGTGGGTCTCTCCGGCAATAGATGGAACAATAAGAAAATACTAAATAACCAGCTAAGTGATATGCAAGCTGAGAGCAGCACTAGAACTCAGGCTGACGCCGCTACAAGCTCTGTGTCGGGGAGCCGGTAGCAGCAGTAATAATGAGTAATGGGCCAAGCTCGGGCTTCAGAGTCTTGTGCCTCACAATAATAGGGGTGTATATATATGGTCAGCCTGTAGCCTGTGTGTCTCTCCCCACCCAATGTAACCATACGTCTCATGTCCACGATGCCTCGTGTCCATGTCACGCATAATTGTAGCTAAATGCAACAAGTCATAAATATCTATGGATATAGTATATCTGTCAAGTCCTGTATCCTATACAGAATCACCACGAATATCTCGAGAAGATCCTGTCTCATAAAAAGTGTCAAGTGTCCTGGGTCATGATGTACTTGATAAGACAAGTACGGAAATGTAAAGGGGTCACGAATGTCCATCTCTAGATGATAATACACAACACCGCGTACGGTGTTGGCACCCGACTAATAATCGGACGCTAAGTACGTCACACGGTCCTAGGTCAAGCATGCACAACAATAAAGCAAGAAAATATGCAACAAGAACTGCAAAATTGGCAAGGTATACTTGCCTACTGATGTATAAAAAGTCAAGGAATAAGTAGCAAAGCTGCAGGATTTGGCAAGGTACACTTGCCTGTGGTCCGGGCTCCAACTGTAGCTCTGGTCTCCGTGTGATCTGCAGGTACTACTCCGGTTGCTGAAATAAACATCACCATTAGATTCAAAAAATATCAAATAGCTAGAAACGCCTGTCTTTAAGTCCCATTTGGACACAAGGGCAAAAATGACATTTCCGGACCAAAGCGGGGTCCACATGTGGGCTACTTGCACCGAAAAGCGTGTCAGGGTCAAAGGTCTCCAAATCAGTCAAACTTAGTGTCAACAGGTCAGGAACGATGATACGAACCCAACGGAACTTCCAGAATTGGATTCCGATGAGCCGATCACAAAGTCGCCCGTCAAGTGGAGCCTGTGGGGCCCACGATACGCGATTCTGTCAACGTTCTCAGAATTAAACCAAACTTGGGTCACAGGACCAGCGTATTGCTACGAGTCCGATCGCGCAAGTTTCGTCTCGATCCGACGTGTGTACACAAAGTTACAGCGTGTTCCAGAACAGACGGATACGGGACGGTATCGGCGGATACACGTTGATTCCGGTGTGCACGCACATCCGAATCAACTTCTGCGAAATCCCACACATTTCGGTAAAGACCACGTGCGACCAAGTCGTCCCATTTGGCGGGGCGTACTCAGTTCCGGGGTAAAACAGGGCGTTGGTTTTTCTGTTTTTGGATCGCGGTTTGCGATCACCACAGGGCGCGATGCAGCGAGCGAGTTGCACGGGCACCGAGAGGGTTATACAGTCTACGAGTAGAAACTGACGGAATCGAAAACGGGGTTGCGAGGCGAGAGGAAACGATACCTGAACATGGCTCCGGAAGATGAGGATTCGCGTGTCCGAGTCGTGTCTCCTTCGTGTCCTGCGTCCTGTGTCTGCGGTGTCTGTTGTGTCCTTGTGTCTGCGGTGTCTGCTGTGTCCTTGTGTCTGCGGTGTCTGCTGTGTCCGAGCTAGGGCATTACCGTGTCCGGGTCAGGGGTCAACGTCGGAGCTGGCTGAGGTCGGCGGATACGGCGGAGGCTGCTCGGTGAGGCTCGAGGCACTGCTGGCCGGGGCGGCTCTGACCGGAGTGGCTAGAGTCGGGCGGCGTCGGCGCTGGAGGGCTGGAGGGGTTCGAGGAAGAGGTCGGGGTTGGGTGCTGGTCTCGGCGGTCGTGGAGTTGGTGAGGATGGCGGAGGAAGGAGGAGGCGGCGGCTTCTAGGGTTCGAGGTCGGCGAGGGGAGGATGAGGGAAGGTGAAGGTCGGGTGGTCGAGGCTGGTGGAGAGGAGGGGAGAGGGAGACGACCGGGGAGGAGGAGGCGACGAGGATGGCAGGTGGTCGTGCGGGCTGAGGAGGGAGGAGGCGGAGCTACAGGGGTGTCCTGGCGGAGGAGACGGCGGTCGACGTGGAGGAGGGAACAGGGTGTTAGGGTTCAGGCGAGGGTTCCATCGGCGGAGGGATGAGAGGGAGAGGGTGTGCGGCGGCGGAGGAGTTCTGGGTGATCGAGGCGGAGCGGGCTAGGGTTCCGACAAGGTGATCATCGGCGCTGGAATAGGAGCGAAGTCAGAATTGTTTGCGGCGGCGGTGGGCACGGAAATCGATGCTAATAAATATGGTTGCTACAGTAATCCCGATCAGATTAGGGTTGCGGCAGTTAACGAGTTTCGGGTCCGGGTCGGGTTCGATTCGGATCCGACCCGACCCGTTAAGGCTGGGCTTGGTTCAGTGAACCGGGTCTGGGTGGGTTTGGTTTATTTCAAATAAACCCGGTTTATTTGAGGGTTTAATTGGTTTATTTTATAAATAGTTTTTAGGGCTTTTAAACTGCTTCCGGAGTCCAATAAATACGCAAAAAATTACCCTATGTCTGGTTTTCCATTTTACACTATAAAATATTATTTCTATAATATTTTAATATTAATTAACAGTAATTAAAAATCATTTAATTACCAAAGGCCTAGGTTTTAATTACAGAAAAATCCCAAAAAATCCAGAAAATTGTGAAAAACCAAATTAATAATTACTGAAAATCAGGGGGCTTACAGGTAAGTAATTAATATGTCAAATTTAAGTCATCTTAATGTAATACTATACGCTAATATTGTTACACTAATCGGACGATATTTTATTATTTTTAGCATATTTAATAAATATATGACGTCGATGAGGCCAAACATAACTGATGAAGAAGTAGAACAGAAAATGAGACTTTATTTTCCTTCTTGGTTGAGTTCATATGTAAGAATCTTTTTATTTATGAACTTGCATAATATTTAACAGAACGTTGAACTTAATATCATTTATTTCGTATTTAGGTCGATCGTCCCTACACAACACTCGAGAATAAGTCTATTGGAACTCTAGCCAAGGGACTAATTTATGCCGTCAAAATCTGGCCAAGCTACTGTGTAAATGGGTTTAGGTTCAAGTCAACAAAAGCCCCGATAAGAGACAGTTTTTTGGATCTCGATGCTATAAAAAATAGTTGTTTGTGTATCAGATCTTCGAGCTACAAAGATGTCGATCTAGGCAATAATTTCTATGGCGTCTTATGGAAGATTATGGAGTTGACATATAATTATGCAACAGAGCTTACTAAGATCGTGTTATTCAGGTGTGATTGGTTCGATCCGATCAAAGATCAAGGTTAAAAAATAGACAAGCATGATCTTATGGATATAAACTACCGGCGTCGATACCAAGGCTATGAACCATTTTTCCTATCAAGTCAGGCTCAGCTCATATACTTCACAACTTATCCTAAATGTGGATCAACGAGGTCGAACTGGTGGGCAGTATGCAAGATAAAAGCTAGATTACCTTTGACGTTAACGAAATAGCTTATCAGGAGGATAAGCTACCTATTGTAACAAATATTGTAGATGTTGAATCAATGAAACTTGCTCATTACACGTCTAATCGTGTAGAAGAGGTAGAATTATCCGTAAAAGAAGACGAAGTAGATGAAAGTGAAGATGGGGAGGAAGAGAAAGAGGAAGAGGAGGACGAGAAAAATGAAGAAGATAAATTTTTAGAAGAGTATTAAAAATAAAATAAAATTTATTTAGAACTCTAGCCATGTACTATATTTTTAAGGTGGAATGTAACATCTATTTTAACTATATGGATACATATATTTATATATATTATTAATTATATTCTTTGTCTCCATCTATCTTACCAGATGGAACCCATGATCAGAGCACGTGCATGTCGCTTGAGAGGGGCACCTCCTACTGTTAAGGAGGAAGTGACTGTTAAGGAGGAAGTGGTACCTCCTACTGTTAAGGAGGAAGTGATTGTTAAGGAGGAAGTGATACCTCCTACTGTTAAATTGGAAGCAGTTGTTAAGGAGAAAGTGGCAACTTCTACTGTTAAGGAGGAAGTGGTACCTCCTACTGTTGGGCAGGCACCAGCTCAGAGTGTCACGACCCAATTCCGTGGAATCGTTGGGGCGTCCCCCGAATCGTGACCGCCGTGCGGGCCTGGGGTTGCGCCCACACAAGGCTTTAATATTTTACATAACGAGCACATATTCAGAGTACGCAGATAAATTGAAACACAGATTTGAAACATGAAAAAGTTCTCTTTATTGATAATGAACATCTATTACAAACTCTTGAACGAGTCAGCTAATTTGTCGCATGGGCTTACAAAAGTGTTGACTCAAAATGAGATAGCAGTCATGTACATTACATCCGTTTACTAAACTTTAAAATGTATAGACCTCCGGGCTGGAGGACGACTTTGCCATGGAGCTGCATTGTGTACAGAGTTGCAAGATCCTTTCTTCAAGTACTTCAAAAATGCGGCACGATCAAGATGCGCCTACAGCTGGACTGGATCGGGAAGACGACTTCAGCTCCTCGCTCGGTTCGCCTTAGTACGGGGAACCTGTTTCAACGAGGGTCAGTATATCGAAACATACTGGTGAAGGCGAGCTAACCCAACTATACCAATCAACACGTTATTTTAATGAAGCATGCATATTATTGTGGGTTTCTATCTTGCCTTAGTTCATTTACAAGTGAGCAGCATATAGAATTTACTGAAATAAACTTGTCACCGTTTGGTAACTTTTACCTGTCCGTCTGAACAACCTGCACAATACTTACCATGCCTTCCCTGCCACGAAGACACAAGTTAGTATGCAACAGGTTTAAATATACAATATAGATCACTGGCATGATGCCACAAGGGACGAGTTATAGTCACGGGATAGAAAACGATATGCAACGCAGGTGGCGAGCCCCGCCACATGCCGTTTACTTCCTCAATTCCAATTGACTAATCCATATGTTCCGTCCGGATTGGATCGGTCCTAGTGCCCCGACGACCGTCCGCGAAACCACCAAAAACCTTGTGCACGAGTTGTCAGTGATCAACGGCGTTCGTTAAGTTTTCCATCAATCCATACACGTTTCAAGATAATTTCTAGCACGATACAAGTTCCATACACAACAATCTTTGCATAGTCTTTCAGATCAATCTATGGCAAAGCAAAGTGTGTTCCATATGCATAACATAATTCATAGAAGGTAATGCATTCTAACTAAACTTGAAGCATATGACAAACATTCCAAACAAACAAGCATGCAATGTAAGTAATCGTTCCCAAGTTGAATGACAAGCAATATAATCAAAGTCTATTCCCATTTTATCTTGACATCTTTTAGTTATTACTTGGTATCGTTTGATCGGGGCAACAAGAATACAAGAGTTTTAGGTGTGAAGACTTGGAAGCAGGACTAGCTAATCGGGATGGTAGCCACTCACTTAGATGGTTGGAAGGGAGAAGGAAAGAGGCGCTTCTAGACTTCGCTCGTAAGCCGCCTACTGCTCGTTCACCTGCATCACGAACAGCTCGATCAATACCTCTTCCACTATTTCCAATCTCGGAATTGAAGTACAGTTCAATGAACAAAAATAATAAAATCCATCGAAACCGTTCAAGAAAAATAAGCAAATCCGAAAACCAACTCAAAGCACGAAAGCAACAAGCGACATCAAAATCCGAGGCAATAAAGATAACAGCGGAGAGGTCCCTCCTGACTCTGCCGCTAAGTCGATCCCGGGGGCACGGTCCACTGAATATGGGAATCGATTTCGAAGAAACAAATCCATAACGAGGACGAGTTCTTGTTTCAATCTATCCCGATCGAACGATACCGTCTTGTGTTTCTTAGCCGCGCTCCTCGAATAGGAGGAACGGAGCGTTACATCCTACCCAACTTATTGGAAGTTCTGTCCCAAAACTTAGGAATAGAGCCTACCTCTAAGGAACATTACGTTGAGGTAGAAGCTTAGACGGGAGGGGACAATCTCGAAATATGTGGCCTAGACCGCCACAGTTGAAGCACAGACCCTTTCTAATGTGGCAGTTATTTGCTGTGTGCCCCGGCTTCTTACAATAGAAGCATAACCCTTTTTCTTGGTTCCCTTTCTGCTGACCACGGTCATTTTGGCGCTTTGCAGTATTGTTTCCTCTATCGTTGCTTTGGCGTTTATGACTGGAGGTATGCACAACGCCGGTAGGAACATGAGGATAGTGTGGTTCAAGCGATAGGGCATGATTCATGACTTCACGCATTATCCGATACTGATGAACGACTACGTGCGCATGGATGGCAAGACGCAAACCACCTTCAAACCTTCCAGCTCGACTCGCTACAACAGGTAAATAGGCTCTAGCGAATTTGGAGAGTCGGTTGAATTCGACGGAATACTGTTTGACTGTCATGCTGCCTTGCCTCAGTTGTACGAACTCGTTCTCCATATGACGTTGTACTAGAGGGGGTATAAACTACTCTTCAAAGGCGACACAAAAAGTCACCACGAGATCGCCTCCTCTCCATGGTCAAATTGAAGAGATCGTCGATGCACGTCCCATCAATCGTGCGCGTTGAGGCGAAGCTGTAGTTGCGCGCAAGCGACGCGCTTCTCTTCGGGGACCTCTAGCAGAGCGAAGTGGTCTTCAAGTTTGGCCAACCAATCTAGAGCTACGACTGGGTCCTCAGTCCCGTTGAATGGGGTATTGCAGACTTTCTTGAAGTGGCCAAAGTCGAAGGCAGTCACTTCCCTCGTCCTTGGAATTTGCGGCATCTCTACTTCAAGCACGGGCTGTTCCACCGGAGTCGCTGGCGTTGCCGCTGACTGGTTGGAGGCCAAAGTCTGCACGATCTATTGTAGGGCATCTACCTGCTTCTGTTGGACTGAGAATCGAGATTCTATATTGTCTTGAAACTTGAGCTGAATCTCCTCCGCCCGCTTCTCGGCCCGTTTGTAGCGAGCCTCGTCCCTTTGTTGGTTTACCTCCAACATCCGCAATATTTGCTGGACGGGATCGATGCTTGGCATGGCTCGCTGGCTCCTTGAACTTTCCGAAGTGCCCGAACTACTTTCTTGGCCTTGCGTTTCGTCCGGTGCTAGCGCTGCAGATTGCGCTGGTGCCATTCCTTCAAAAGAAGGCAAATTACATTAGGATCATAATGTATTATGGACTTATTGCATGAACAAATCTTATTTTGGCCTAGCGAGTTCAAGAGTTCGCACAGAAATTTGATCGTTAAAGAAACTTTTCTAGTACGAGAGTCTAAGAAACTTGAATCTGTGCTCTGATACCATTATGTCATGACCTGATTCTGTGGAATGTTGGGGCGTCCCCCGAATCGTGACCGCCGTGCGGGCCTGGGGTTGCACCCGCACAAGGCTTTAATATTTTGCATAACGAGCACATATTCAGAGTACGCAAATAAATTGAAACACAGATTTGAAACATGGAAAAGTTCTCTTTATTGATAATGAACATCTATTATAAACTCTTGAACGAGTCAGCTAATTTACCGCACGGGCTTACAAAAGTGATGACTCAAAATAAGATAGCAGTCATGTACATTACATTCCTTTACTAAACTTCAAAATGTATAGACCTCCGGGCTGGAGGACGGCTTTGCCACGGAGCTGCATTGTGTACAGAGTTGCAAGCTCCTTTCTTCAAGTACTTCAAAAATGCGGCGTGATCAGGATGCGCCTACAGCTGGACTGGATCGGAAAGACGACTTCGGCTCCTCGCTCGGTTCGCCTTAGTGCGGGGAACCTGTTTCAACGAGGGTCAGTATGTCGAAACATACTGGTGAAGGCGAGCTAACCCAATTATACCAATCAACACGTTATTTTAATGAAGCATGCATATTATTGTGGGTTTCTATCTTGCCTTAGTTCATTTACAAGTGAGCAGCATATAGAATTTACTGAAATAAACTTGTCACCATTTGGTGACTTTTACCTGTCCGTCTGAACGACCTGCACAATACTTACCATGCCTTCCCTGTCGCGAAGACACAAGTTACTATGCAACAGGTTTAAATATACAATATAGATCACTGGCATGATGCCACAAGGGACGAGTTATAGTCACGGGATAGAAAACGATATGCGACACAGATGGCGAGCCCTGCCACATGCCGTTTACTTTCTCAATTCCAATTGACTAATCCATATGTTCCGTCCGGATCGGATCGGGTCTAGTGCCCCGGCGACCGTCCGCGAAACCACCAAAAATCTTGTGCACAAGTTGTCCATGATCAACGACGTTCGTTAAGTTTTCCATCAATCCATGCATGTTTCAAGATAATTTCTAGCACGATACAAGTTTCATACACAACAGTCTTTGCATAGTCTTTCAGATCAATATATGGCAAAGTAAAGTGTGTTCCATATACATAACATAATTCATAGAAGGTAATATATTTTAACTAAACTTGAAGCATATGACGAACATTCCAAACGAACAAGCATGCAATGTAAGTAATCGTTCCCAAGTTGAATGACAAGCAATATAATCAAAGTCTATTCCCATTTTATCTTGACATCTTTTAGTCATTACTTGGTATCGTTTGATCGGGGCAACAAGAATACAAGAGTTTTAGGTGTGAAGACTTGGAAGCAGGGCTAGCTAATCGGGATGGTAGCCACTCACTTAGATGGTTAGAAGGGAGAAGGAAAGAGGCGCTTCAAGACTTCGCTCGTAAGCCGCCTACTGCTCGTTCACCTGCATCACGAACAGCTCGATCAATACATTTTCCACTATTTCCAATCTCGAAATTGAAGTGAAGTTCAATGAACGAAAATAATGAAATCCATCGAAACCGTTCAAGAAAAACAAGCAAATCTGAAAACCAACTCAAAGCACGAAAGCAACAAGCGACATCGAAATCCGAGGCAATAAAGATAACAGCGGAGAGGTCCCTCCTGACTCTGCCGCTAAATCGATCCCGGGGGCACGGTCCACTGAATATAGGAATCGATTCCGAAGAAATAAATCCATAACGAGGACGAGTTCTTGTTTTAACCTATCCCGATCGAACGATACCGTCTTGTGTTTCTTAGTCGCGCTCCTCGAATAGGAGGAACGGGGCGTTACACAGAGGGGGAGTTCCAGTAATCCAGCACATATAGTGGAGATTAATCACCTAGACGATGCTTATGCGAAGTATCTGAGGGACTGGGTTCTGCCCCCAGCGTATTGGATTTTCTTGATAGAATGAGAAATTGAATAAAACTTATGGTGTGACTGTGATACTTTTATTGTGCTTATTGTGTGACTGTGATACTTTTATATTATGCTTATTGTGTGACTGTGATACTTTTATATTATTCTTATTGTGTGACTGTGATACTTTTACGTTGTGTTTATTGTGTGACTGTGATACTTTTATATTATGTTTACTGTGTGACTGTGATATTTCATATACTTTTGTGATATTTTATACCGAGGAAATTCAACGGAGGGTTGCTCCGGGTCTGTCTATTTTAATAAACTTTTATAAGTCTATGTATTTGTTTTATTATTATATGTTATTATCAGGTATGGTCGGACGACGTAGATCGTTCGGAGGTCGAATCTCTAAACGGAGTGCTCCTCCGGTATATGCTACTGGTTTCGGATCCTCCTCGCAGAGTACTCCAGTGTACCGATCTTTACCATCTCTGACTCTGTCGACGTTACGATGTGGCAGTACTCTTGGGACGAGTAGTTATAGGCCTGAGACTACTCCCTCGTCCAGCATTCCTCCAGCTGACGGCACCATGGAGGCAGAGGAGCAGATGGAGGAGGTCGAGCCAATTTCGTCTGTACATGTTCAGAATGATCCTCCATGCGCGCCTCAGGACGAGACGATGATGGAGATTTGGACCAACGTGCCTCAAAAGTAAGTTAATTAGTTAACATTTTGGACCAACGGGCTAAATAATTATATCTTTAATTCATGAATTTAATTAATGTTGTATAGATATCGTCCCTCGGTGGTATAGAGAGCACTGGGAGTATTTCTGAGGTGAAACTATGGTAGGCCTTGGATCAACTACTCAGATACTCCTGAAGATAGGAAGGCATTCTGGTTTGCCCACTTCAAGGTAAAAATATATTTACTTTTAATATCAATAATTATTTATGCATATTAGATAACTCTCTATATTACCTTTTATAGAAAATCTATTTCTATCCACTACACTAGGCTGAGAAGATCGAGGGAAAATTTCTTCCGTCGCCGCCAAGCTGATCCGTGATGTGATCAACGATCAAAAGGCTCATGATTGCGATGGAGCCCCGATCCACGGTTGGAACACGCATGTACAGTGGACTACGATGAAGGCAAGATTCAGAGAACCCAGGTACATGGAGAGGCCGAAGAAGGCAAAGACGGCTAGATCGAAGACAGGAAAGTGGTGTGGTGGCTCGATTCCCATGACAAAATATTTTCGTCGTCTTGTATGTATTATATTGAATATATATTATTTTAATGAAAGAAGGATAAGATGTCTAATTTTAATAACAAACAATATAATTTTAACAGGTACAGAGGGGTAAGGACGCCAACATGGTGACCGTCTTCCTGGCCACCCATCGGAAGGGCGGAAAGCTCATCGATGAGAAGGCCACGTAGACCTATGTACGTTACTTTATCTTATGTTAGTTTTAATATAACTTTGAAAATATGCAAATAGATATATATATAATTAGTAATAAGTACCGTAAACGTTAGCAACCATTTTTTTAGGACGAATATCTTAGACTACGTGAGCGGGAGACTGCTAGTGCACCTGTAGAGGGAGGGACTGGTACTTTCTCGCAGCCCTCTACAGCTTCCTCGATGGACGAGCTCTGGATGACCGCTGTTGGTGGTCTTCATAGGGGTACATACTACGATATGGGAGCCTACGGTGCCTGTGTTGTGATGCAGTCATCCAAGGCCCCCTCTGGTAGTGTGCATTCCTCGCAGCCTTCGCAGGCGTCGGCATGAGCCCAGGAGAGCGTTGACCGTCAGATTGCTGACATGCATGACGAGTTGCTATGGAGGATTACGGAGCAGTCCCAGTCTCAACCGCAGACCGACGATGCGACGATCACCTCACGTTTTGATGCACTCGAGCGTAGCCTATTGGAGATTAGGACTCTGAGACAGATGACTGAGCACAGTCTTACAGAGCTCAGGACTATGAGCCAGACAACAGAGCGTAGCTTGGCGACCCTGGCCGCATCTACGGAGCGCAGACATGCGGAGCTAGAGGAGTCGCATATGGTCATGAGCGACTCACTTGCGAGGATACATGCGACGCAAGATTTGTTGAGTCAGACGGCGGAGACGAACACTTCGATGATGGTAACTGTCATAGATTCATACAATGCTCGATTGCTAGCATTGGAGCAGATATGTCCTCCTGGTCTGCCGACATCGACACTGATACCGACACCGACTCCATCGATTCCACTGCCTCCTCTATCGGGACCGGTGATACTTTATCAAGAGAAGTATGGCTTCTTCTTATCCCAGATGTACGGCATAGTTCCTCCTCCACCTCCTGATCCACAGTAGTTCTTATTGGAACTTTTTTAGTATGTTGGTGTGTATTGTCCCATTCTTGGGTCTTTGATGTACTTATTTCATACTTTTTACTACACTATTTGGATGAGACGGATGTGACATTATTTTAGATTCATGTATTTATTTGTTGGAATATTTCTGTGTGTTTCGATATTCTTGACGTGTTTGTGTATGTACCAGTGTTGAGTGTTCCACCGAAGGGGTCGACGAACTTAGAAAATTCAATGGAGTGTTGCTCTGGGTCTATTTATATAAACTGTGATTTTATAACTACAGGCAGACTTTTGTTGGAAAATAATTTTAGAAATTGCATGCTTTTTTCTACGTTTTTTAAAATTTAGCGACGTTTACTGATGTGACAGTGCGTCACTAAATTGTGTTAAAATATCGCTAACTGATATCAGAAACGTCGCTAATCTGTGTCAAAATGTTGCTACACGTCGCTAAAAAAGCTGACATGACAATTTCTGCCAGGTCAGCATTGGTGTAGCAAAACGTCGATAATAATATCGCTGATTTGGCGACGTTATGCAACAATATACAACGTCGCTGATATACCGACGTTGCATAGCTGAACATCGCTAATTTGGCGACGTGTACACGTCGCAAATATATGTCACTGTAGCGACAAAATTCTTGTTAGTGACCACGGATTACGCGGCAACGCCAAAACGTCGCTAATATATTTTAGCGACATTTTTACCTATTAGCGACATTTTTTGATGTTGCTAATATCTATTATTTTGGTAGTGTAAGTTCACAAGGAGCAGTGTCCTTCTACCGAGGACTAGAAAGAAGATATGGAGCAGGTTCTATATACCTCAGTTGTGGGGAGTCTTATGTATGCTATGGTGTGTACGAGGTCAGACATCGCTCACGCAGTTGGCACGGTTAGCAGGTATACTTTCAATCTTTGAAGGGTACATTAGAGTTGGGTCAAGTGGATTCTACGATACATTCATGGCACTACCGATTGGAGACTTTCTTTTGGTGGTGACGAGCCGAAGCTGGTTGGGTATACCGACGCTGATATGGCTGGAGATGTAGACACGAGGAGATCGACTTTGGGCTATGTGATGATGTTTGCTGGTGGAGCGGTATCATGGCAGTCGCGGTTGCAGAAGTGTGTTGCTTTGTCGACGACAGAGGCAGAGTACATTGCGGCGACGGAGGCTTGCAAGGAGTTGTTGTGGATGAAGAAATTATTGCAATAACTGGGGCTAAAGCAAGATCAGTACCCTTTGCTTTGCGATAGCCTGAGTGTTATTCACCTTGTGAAGAACCAGATATTTCATAGCTTATCTAAGCGCATTGATACCCAATATCATTGGACACGGGATATGGTTGAAAAGAAGCAAGCGACGCTTGAGAAGGTTCATACAGATGACAACGGAGCAGACATGTTCACAAAGGTTCTACCAAGGAAAAAGTTTGAGTACTTCAGGCGGATCGTCGGGATGACGACCCCCTCCACATAGTTGTGAATGCAAAGGAAGATTTGTTGCAGTGGGTGGGGTTCCCAACCTATGTGGAAAATATTCCGGAGTGCGACGAGCGCCATCATTGTATCGAAAAAGCCCAAAAAGTGCATCGAACGTCGTGTATTGGAACATTTATGGTAAGCAAATATTATATTAGATTTTTATCTTTGACTTTAATTATATATTTATGATTGGATCTTTCATATATTAACTTTCTATATAATTAGATTTTCAATTTATGGCAAACTAATTTATGATTTAATTTTTATTTAATATATGATTGAATGTAATTGGATTTTCATAAATATTTTTTGCTTTCATATATAGATTTTAATATGGAAACCCTAATTCATGCAAAGGTTTATAAAAAGGCTCATGCAATATACAACAAAGAGATAGGAGAAAATGTGACAAGAGTGTCATTGCAACTTTGGAGAGGAGAAAGAAGAATTGGAGCCCGTTTCGGAGAAGATGATCTATTTGGGGTATTTCTCATTGTCTTTTTTCTTCGTGGTTGTAATATATTTTTTGTTCCAAAGAGTTGCGGTGATCCGTGTTGGATCGGTGAGGACCTTATAGAGAGTGTAATCTCTTTATTCTATTAGTGGAGGTTCTTCAGGGTGGACTCCGATCGTCCTGTGGTTTTTTTCATCTGGGTTTTCTACGTAAAAATTTCCGTGTCTGTGGATTTGTGTTTAGCGTTTTTTGTTTGTGTATTTTTTTTTTTTTTTTTTTTCGGTTCTCTCATAGGTACTCTCTGGTTTGGGGAACGGTTTTCGCGCTTTCGTTTCCAGCAGGTTGAAGTATTTTTTTTTTTTTTTGGTTACTTTGTTTTGTTTTTTAAAATTTGTTGCAAGGAATACATTTTTAGTGATTTTAGAGCCAGGTTTAACACTTGCGACCCCATTTTCGTGTGAAGACTCAACATGAGACCTAATTAAGCATTACATTTTACCAGGAATCCCCAGACATCACATATGTTCAAGCAACATACCTACATATATAAGAAGAGCTTCATAGAGAAAAAAAACTTACATGAGAAAATATTTTGGTGTGAAGTTGATGGGTGTTTGGCTACTTATCTCTTCAGCATGTTAATTTGATGGCCAACTTTCTTGGACATTTCATTAAAACAGCATCCTGAATTAACAAAAAAGAAATGCGGTCCATAACAATCATAATCTTCATGGTCATGATGATAATGGACTTTTGTCGTCAACCTCATGATGATCCATTCTTGAGAAATCATCATCATGAACAGCTTCATCTCATCTGAAGCAATTGCAAACCGTCCCCATTTTCTTGTCAGTTTTAAATGTATTATATATAAGTATATCTTGTCATGATAAGAGTGAGAAGGACCGTCGTTTATAGAATTGAAACCGAGAAATATTTGTTTTGAGTTCCGAACTCATTGTGACCACCATATAGAATGTCCATGAAATTGAAGTGAAACAAGACTATTATAACTAACATAGTCATTGTTGTACTAGCTACAACAGGTCAGAATCTTCGACAATAAAAAAAAAGCAACACGTCAAGTTATTTTGAGACAATAAGTTAGGAATATGGTACTGTCACTGAATGTTACAAGCAGAAGAAATTATTAGATGTGTCGGACGCAATGCATTCTTCGCATGCTAATCGTTGGATTACTATGGAGATGTGTGCACATCCCTATACAATCTAACGGTTGAAAAAGGGATCGGATGTACTGCGTTCGGTCCATACAGTAGTTTCTCAGGAGGAGAGGGCCCTTAAATACTTGAGTAATGTTCATGTTGGGGCCGGCTAATAACATGGTTTCCCGTGGTGCAACTCGGGCGGATTAAATCCGAGTCCGATCGGATAAACCCGTTAATGGGTTGGATTAGGGTTGAAGGTGCTCGGGTTAAAATATTTGAACCCGATCAAGAATCGGGCCAGCGTCGGATTAATGTGTCGGGTTACTCAAAGAATCCGAAATCCGACATACATATAATTTATATATACATTGTTTCATACTTCTTAAATAAAAAATTAAAATCCTAAATTTTTTTTCACCCAAACTCTTCAACTCATTATCCTAAATCTCATTTCAATCTATATTTTGTAATGATCGAGACTTGATTGCTATTTGATCATATGTTTAATATTAATCTTGTTTAAAATTAATTTAAATATCAAATTAGAGTCCGATAAATTTGATGAACCAGATTCAACCCTAATCTAATCCGAGGAACATGAATTTCTTTTCTATTCCTTCGGACTCGTTCTTGGACTTCATATGCTAAATCCGAGGTGGGGTTGGACTTGGACTCGAACTAGACTTATGATCCATCGAATTGAGTTCAAGTCCGATCCAACCCGTCGGAATTACCGCTCCACCCAAGAGTGGATTCTACTTGATAGCATTTTAATACACTGAAATGGTTCTGAATAATCTCTTTCGGGAACATATTTTACCCCTACAGCCTCCACTGGGTCCTCTAGCTAGCTTGGTGTTCCGTCACATGCATGGTTAGTAAGTCTTTCATTTCAATGGGTGGTTCAACCACTAATTACCACCTTTCCTTCAGCAATAGTAGTCGCACAATAATTGAGTGACTAAACAATATGATATCGCTAATCAGAGACGGATTCAAGTACGTAAACTAAGTATGGACTAGACTGGATTACAGAAGCTGATGTTGGCTAATTCTTACAAAAAAAAAAAATTTTAAAAAAAAATCACAGTGAAGAAAAAAAGAAAAAGTGAATTGGGCTCCAGTCCACCCCAAACAAAGCCTGGATCCGCCCATGTCGCTAACTATACAGAACAAATATCCAATGAATCTTCGATTCTACTGCACGTCAGCAGCACGCTAGCTGACCATATCAGCACAACTCTCATTTATAATTCCATCGGCAATGTAATTTCTTGGAGATCTTGTTTATTATCAAGGAATTTTGTTTTTATATTTTTTCGAAGAAGATAAATTTTATTCAGGTCCTTTCGAGAGGTTACAATTCAGGTCGAAGGCTTACAACCAATTCATTCCGAAAGCCTATATATACAATCTCTAGTCCGAAGGTCCCATTCTAGCCCGAAGGATACATTCCGGTCCGAAGGCACCAACCCAGCCGGAAAGCACCACGTTCGAAGGCACCAATCCAGCCAGAAGGCACCACGTTCGAAGGCACCACGTCCGAAGGCTCCATTCGGTCTGAAGGTCTCACGCAGTCGTAGCCGCGCCATACCGTACCAGCTTCGCACTAGTACCGCACCTGCACCCGCATCGCATCCGCGCAACGTCCGAATCGCACTGAACCGCATCACGCACCTGCACTGCACCCAACCACCACCCTTGTGTGTGTGTGTGTGTGTGTTGGTGGTGGGGGGGGTATTCCCAGTGGATGTGGCCAAGTGGTAAGGCTTCAGGACATAACCAAGACGGGTAGGGGTCAAGCCATAGCGTCGTCGGTTGGTAGGTTAAAGTGTGTAGAGGGTAGGAATTTCGAATATATATATATATATATATATATATATATATATATATATATATATATATATATATATGGGAGTAGATATTGCATCAAGGATTATTGCAACAATTATTGCACAAAGAAATCTCAGCCACACTTTTTTTTTAAATGTGTTGTTATAAAGCATGCTGACGTGACACCTACTTTATGGGATAATTTATAACCACATGATTGAAATAAATGTGTGGTTAAAATTGTTTAATGTAATAATTATTTTAATAATTTAATATAATATTCTGTTGATCATACTTGGGAACTCCATAAGTGACAATGGTTGGCTCGTACAAAACATATATTTCATATGTTATTGGTTCTCATTTGAATTTTTTTTTTTTTTTTCCTTTCAAAATTATTAGGTAATGTATCTTGGACTATGGAAAGTTTTGGGGCTGACAGCCCACAAAATATTAAGCCGATAGCTAAATTTACAACAGATATATGTAGCTATGCATTCAAGTTCACCATGTTGCCAATAAAACTCAGAATGGATCTGCCAATTTAGTTTTGTTGCATAACACCTTCATTTAATAGAATCAAGAAACAACTCAGTTTAAAATGCCACACTTGATAGAAACTTCATATAATTGCTAGCGGAGCGAGCCAATTGTGTATGGAGCCCATTCGAAATCGGCTTTTTGAAACACCGTCTCTCCAGCTTGAAATTCTCTCTCTAGCGTATGTCAGTCAATTTTTCTTTCCATGTCGTTGAGTGATCAGTGCGCATAGATTTACCAATGGCACTTGCCAGCTTCATGATGTAAAAATATGATGCAGCTATGCTATGACTGCAACCAAATGCCTATAATCCTCTTACAACTGCCATGTGACGTATGCGTGGTGGCCGTCTATTGGAAGGGAGGGAAGAGGTGGGACCGGAGGTGACCCACATAGCCGAGAGGGGGGGGGGGGGGTGGTTTAGAAGGTTGTAAGCATTTGGTAGTAAACTTAACTTAGCATTATTGTTAGTTCTAAAATCTCATATCTATTCATCTCCATCCAACAGTCTTCAGTTGTACGTACTCAACATTCTTCAGTTATACAGCAAACCGCATCTCAGTCTCTATCCCTATTCTCTCTATTTTGAAAAATATTATACAGAGGGATCATATGTATTCATTTGAATAATATATTTTAAAAAAAATCGGATTGTCTTCTACCTTCAAACATTTCTTCTTTCTTGTATTCGTAAAAAATTTCATGATATCAGAGTTATATATGACAAATTTCAACTCTACGAAAAATCCGGTTTTTGGCACGCCATGGATCTCCCGACATGAACTCGTCCAAAATAAGTGGATGAAGTTCATGACGGCCACTAATGGCTTTAATTTGATATCAATATTTCAAACACGGATGTGGAAAGAAGTTCTCTTTTATTTATTAATTCATAATTAAGTACATCCACTTAATTTTTGGCCATTAATTTGTTTGCTATTAGTTCTTAATTTCTTAGTAGCTTCATTTTCGGCCACTAATATTATTTATTAATATTTTTTTTATATACATAAATTTAAAAATTAAAATAAATTATTTAGTATATTATCATTAGATAACAAAATAAATTATTTATGCATAAATATATTTTTAATATTTCTTTCACAATACTAATATTATTTAGTATATCATAATTAAATTATAAAAATTGCTAATATGCATAAATTAAAAAAAGTGAAATAATAGTATCAACAATTAGTTATCAATATTTTTTTAATATTTTTAATTAAGGTTACCAATAATTAGTTATAAATAAAAGTAAATCAATTAATTCATTTTTTGTGATATTAATTATTAATATTTAAATTAAAAAAGTTAAATAGTAGTATTGGTAAATAATTATTAACTTTGTTAGCTAATTTTTTTTTATTGTTATAAAATGATTTTTTTACTTTACCCTCTTTCGTACTAAAGACTAGAAGTATGAATTTGACCACTTCTAAGTTACAAAATATTAGAGGTAAAGTGCAAAAAATATCTCGCAATATTCACACTCTTTGCAAAAAAAAGACTAATAATTTAAAGAATCCTCTAATTTTTAATTTGGTCCAAATTGTAACCAAATTGAACGGCGACGTCAACGGACATCCAATTTACCACTAATAAGTCTTATTTGGGAGAAAAAAGAAGAAAGAATAGTAAAATATGAAATATTTTCAACCTATATACAGATAATTGTATGACCATTGTAATCTTTACATATTGTTTGGGAATGGAGGAATAGAAAAAAGTTGAGAAAAAAATGGAAGAAAAATGAAAAGTAATGATTCTTGGAAAGGGAGAGGGTCAATGGATGAGAGAAATTTGAGAAAAAAATTCATGTGTCCCCGTTAAAAAAAAATTCTTCCAAAAGTGGAGAAAAATAGAGAGATGTAAGAGAACTTTTGAAGAATTTACCTAACTACCCTAAAAAAGCTAAACTTTAATTATGATTTGAAAAAAATCAAGGACTAAATAGTAATTATATCTTTATTCCACAAACAAACAAAAATTAATTCTTTAACTTTTTTTTCTTACTTTTTGGTAATCCAAACAAGGAAAGAAAAAATTAACTTCACCTTCATTTTTCTCCTCTTCATTTTCCTTTCCCTCAAATTTTCCTCCCCCTCCCTATAAAAGTTCCCAAACACACCATTAATGGTATCATGTGTACGAGTATTTTGGGTATTTCAAACATTTTTTTAGTCAAAATTTGATTATAACGTTCAAATTGTAACAACTAATGGTCGGAGGGGGTGATTTGAACAAAGTAGAGACGGTCCTGAGCTCATAGTGGCCCAAGACGAACTTCCAAAATAGACCCTGGTACATAATGTAAAAAAAATTTAAAAGAAATTAAAATAAGAAGAAATAAAAAAATATTGGCACCAAGAATTGAATTGAAGACCTCAAGTATACAAATCTAACATAATAACCACTACACCACAACTATTTTGTTTTAAGAATGCCCAGGATACATACTAGTTTTAGATATAAAATTATTAATATATTTATGTTTAAATTAAATTTTGGGACCCTCCTGATCCGTGAGCCCTGAATGATCATCATAGTTGTCCCAGGTCAGGGTCGGCCCTGGATCAAAGTTCCCAAAATATGAGGGTTTAATTGATAAGAAAAAATTGAAACTTTTTCTTGTGTGCTAAAAGTGTAAATCTTGCAATAGATTTTTTGCTCTTTACACAAATATTACCTATTTAAATATTAAAAGTCACTTTAGCAGACAATAACTAACATAAAATTCAAAAACATACCTATTTTGTTTTCACCAGATAAAAAATCACTTTTATATTTTCTTACACTTTTAGGCAACCAAATATTCCCAAAGTGCAAAAGAATGATCAACTAAAGGAACATCACTGGTACAACCTAACTCGATACCAATATATAGTTTCGGCTGCACAATCTTCAAGTTAAGGCTAAATTTCTAGCTAATTGATCTTTTCACTTGTTGGTAACAACAGCGAGCTTGGAAACGAGCTTCTTCAGAATATCCTTCTTAATAGATTGGAGTGTGAAATGTGAATGCTTGCCCAGGATTTAATATTTTTGAGACAAGGTTTTTTAAAAATAAAGTAAAAATAATATAACCATAAAAGAAAATATATGTGAAGAAGAAAAAGAAGGAGAGACTCCTCCTTAAACAAACCACTTCATATATAGGTTGAGTAAAAACCAACCTAAATGCAAATAGTATAAATGAATCAATAAAAGTCAATAAACCAAAATGATTTACCTATTAACCACCATTACAATGGAGATTACACATGGGTTATTACCCATGTCATTAAAACGAAATACATACGCATATGCCATAATAAAATTTAAATAAATTAGAATTATTAGAATTTTAAGCTTTAATAATAGCAAAAATTACAACAACTTCATGGATCCATAGGTAAATAGATGAACTATCTTATAAACAACTTAAAATAGTCCGTAGCAAAATATTCTTAGTCTGTCTTTTCACATAAGCATTTGTTTCTACCTGTAGAAATAGGCTACAAATAGGCGTGCTCCTGACATCTGCATATTTGCATTGTCTAAAACAATATAATAAATATGTAACATTAGATTGTTGTCTACAACCAAAGAGAATAAAATAGTGCTCCCCACGTATCTAAAACAATATAATATGTAACATTAGATGTTGTCTATAACCAAAGAGAACAAATTAGTGCTCCCCACGTAGTATGCCATTGATTATATGCAATTATCCATATAAAAGAAAAGGGGCTATCAAAGGTTCCTATACATTTATGAGTTAAAAGTCCTAATAAGTTGGGTACTAATATTCATTACAGAGATCATTAAATTTATTTAAAAATGATAAAGGAACTTAGAATTATGAATACAACCAATGAGAAGAAGTCACGATTAAAACATATTGATGGACTCTCGAGCAAATGAGACTGTTCATCATTATCAAGCAAGAGGGCACACTGCAGAAAAGCAAGCCCTATGTTTTCATCCTTCGTCAAGAAAGGAAAACTCTTATTCTGCTGAGATTATTCTTCAGTTCATACAAATCTTATTCCCATCTTTGATGTTTCAATCCACCTTAGATTGAACAATTGGAATTCTCGGGAGTATGCATAATAGTCAAATTTGTATAGCATAAAGTGCAGTAAGGCTATAACTAATCTCCCCTAATTCCGCAACGGGTGTGTGTCAAAAGGGATTTTATCTGCATTAACACTTACTCTTAAATCTTAACCGAGAAGTAGTCACTGATGACAACATTGTTTCATGCATGATGTTTAACACCAATCCAGGAACAAAATCGTCGGTCATCAGAGTCTTTTTCCCATAAGGGAGATGATGGAAAACTGTGACCCACAAAGCCTGGAAAAATAGAAATAGCAGCTGTCATATTATTATCCATATGGAAAAATAAAATGATATGATAGCATTCATCATCTTATCCTATATCTTATTTAAAGGGCACCATCTTTCCTCCTCAGTACATTTTCTTTTGAAAATAACTTCAACAATGTGGCATGAAGTCACAACCTTCCCCCAACTACACTACTCCTTCGAGTCAGGTTTTAGCCAGACAAGTAGTGTTTCTTCCAACTAGCGCCACCATTTAATTTGGCAGTCCACAATTAAGAGAGGTCAACTGCAAAATGTTTGTTGTGTAATGTAACTAAATCATATCAGTAGAATCCTAACTTCAGCATTAGAACATCTCCAACCCTATTGTCTTGTAATGTGTCGTGATTCTTATGTGGCATTACGTCCAATACAATGTCTTTTCTAGCAATAATCCTAGGATTACAATCAAAAGCGCCTTACAACCGTCTAGGTGGCAGTTGTCAATTGGGTCCCCTCTCTCCCCCTCCCCCATGGAGATAGGGGACCCAATTGGCAACTGCTACCTAGCCAGTTGTAAGACGATGGTAAGACTTTAGTTGTAATCCTAGCATTGCTCCTTTCCTATATGGCAAGACTATATTTACAAAACGCAGTGAAGTAAGAAAACCTTCTCCAATGCAAAAGTATTGAGATACTAACTTTTTTCAACTTCCAAGATAAAGTATTGAGATGTTTATTTTTTTTCTCCAACTTCTCCGCTTTCTTTCTTTTTCTAATACTTTTTATTCATAATTGATGACATGGAGGTGAAGACATTGTAAAGTACATTATCTAGAACTAGACAACCAACTTCACAATATCTTTTATCACTTTTACCACATAAGCTTCACAATTTACTTGACAATTGCATTGAAGAAGGATTTTTGAATAAAATTTTGTCATTCCTATGTAGCAAAAACTTTTTCCAAAGTCACAATAGAGTTGGAGATGCTCTTAGCTCAAGCTTTTGTTTCGGTTTTTTATCAAACTAATCAGTAATTATGTGTAATTATGTGGTAATAAAAACTTTCTTCAGTCAACCCAAGCTCAGTAGATTTTGAGTTCAATAACAGAACCAAGTTCATATCATTTCTTTAGAAAGAAATCTCTTCCACATTTATGTCAAAACTCTGTATATTTTGACAGTTTTGTCCTTCAAAGTTCAAATTGGCATGGTGTGGCAGGAGAGAGATGAATGGGGGCATTAAACTCTCACATCTAAAGTTCTCACATTTCCCATGAGAAGGAACAGTCCCCTCACTTCTTCTCCCCTCCCCTCTCCCCCTCCTCTCATAACACCCTCCCTATCCAACTCTAGTTCACCTAATAAAAGGCTTCAACTACAAAGGGTCAGTGGACAGAACATGACACCTAATAACTGTAGCATTCAAGAGCAAATTTATAAAGGCATGTGCAATAATGAGGAGGAAAAAATGAAAGGACCCTTCACACTAGGAGGGAGCTTTGAATGTTAGTGGTTGCTTGTTCAATTTCGACTACAGAAACTCAAATAAGAATTCAAAATAGTAAATTGCAATATGGATATGACAGGTGGATTTCATTAACATTGAAAATGTGCTTATTTTACTCTTTAGCCCTTTGAAAAAAAATAAGGGATCAGAAGCATGTAATCCAACGGCTTTTCATGGCTGAGTTTTAAAAATTAAGACTCATGAGTTCCTCTAGTATTTTTGGTTGCTTGTTACAGCAAACAAAGGATTGCTACTATTTATGGATATATGGACTTGTCAAGATCTCTCCTTCACTAATGACCCTGCGACTATTCCGCAGTCAAAAGGAACAGAATTCACTTTAACCAACCAATTAAATTAGTCTTGTACCTTCAACTTGAACCCATCTTCTCGTCTTGAGACAGTATATACCTGGTGATGAAGTGGGTGGAAGCCCAATTCCTATAAGGAGAACAATCTGAGTCCAGAAACCAACCACCACAAAACGCCCCAAAACTGCTAATTAAGAGAAGGTTCCGAAACCGATTCTGATATTAATAATTGTAAATCATACTAGCATTACTGGATTCTGCTAGTACAATGACAACGACAACAAAGCCTTCATCCCAAATTTTTGGGGTCTACTATTTGAGTAGTTTAATTCCATCCAGTTCTGTTAAAAGCCATCTCCTAGGGAACATAAACACAAACCATATCCTTTTTTACAGCGTCAACATAAATTTGTTTAGGCCTAATGGATTCTTTGCTAATGATTTTTGTTTCAAATATATGACATTTGACCAGAACTTATATAGCACATGTACAGTACTTATTTCACATGAATGCATTTACAGAGCATGAGGTTACTGTTATATTAATCAAAGAGAAAATGGTTCACACAAATGAGTTGGTAACTGGTATTGAACAATAAGAGATCTTAGGTTTTGTTGTCTCTAACTATCCAAAAACAACAAAGTTAAACCTATAGTAATCGGATGGAGCTTGACAAGAAAAAAAAAAGATCAAGTAGGCATTGACAAAGGAACGACTAAAAGGTGAAGAAACACTAAAACATTATGAAAATAACTCACAGAAAAGATCAGAAGGAAATTTAATGATGAAGATAATACGAGAGAAACTTGGAGTTCTAAATAGAAACTTGGATAACTGCATTCCTTGATTTGTAACCTGAGAGAGAATTCTCTTCCTTAAGTCCTCTAAAGGAAGAAAAGGGGAGGACACACAGAAGCTATTTAGTTTGATATAAATAAAGCAGTTGCAAAAAAATATTCGTAAATGAGAAGTTTGCTTTGTTGTAACGTCTTCTACTACCCTCCACATACGGCAACAAGAACACGACCAAATTGATTGGAGGTCCAATCACAACAACATTTATTGTAAGTGCCGAAACTAAGCATCAGCCTAATACTATCAAATAAATCAAGCTTACACCTAAAGGCCATAGCCATCCTTCTATGGCTCCATATGCATCAATCCAAAGACAGTATGATCACATTTATAGTTTACATTTACAACAAATTCAAAGACCGAATTGCTATTGTAGATAATACAGCATATTTTGCATCATGCATGCAACAAATGCTAGATTGTAGTTCCAGATTATATATTTATTTCAGGGACAGATTCGCCTTCCAGACAGAGATGTACAATATTAACAGTTATATTTAACCTTAATTCTTTGATTACTTTGATAATATCACTCATGATAGCATCAAAAGTATCAAAATTACAAAAATATTCAACAAAGTCATTCATGACAAAGGCAAAAGATTATTTTCAGATACAGTTAGAAGCTAATTAATAAAAAAGTGGGAGTAGACAAGTATTACTAGTTTAAATTGTAAAAGTAAAAAAAAACATTTACCAGCAAATTATCATAGAAATTGTGGTATGATGCTTTAAAGCACCACGCACAAGTTAGCTTTATCAATTCGGAACTTCAAATAGGCACCCACCTGCACCTTGAACTGGAAATCCAGGCGAGGTTAATCTCTACTAAACCTTGAGAAAGTCCTGTAGACAGAATTAAGGGTCCATAAGGAGCCGCGACAAACAGCAAAAACAATAGAAGTGAACAAATAGTAGAGTTTATTCTTAAAACCTTACTCGACCTGAACCTCGATTGATGTAACCTCGGTTAACGTCTGAAAACTGAAGCTCCTCAATCTTTCTAGGTCAATTTTCTGTTGGGCCTTAGAAACTATGGTATGTATAACCATACAACACAGATATGACGGTTCTCTAAAACAAGTCAGAATCAATAACAACGTAACCCGCTACTAAAGGAATGCTGCCAACTTCAATTCGCGAAAAAAATATACAACAGCTAAAGATGATTAAGATTACAGAATAAAAGATGAATGTGTTTCCTAGCTATTGAGCAGAGTAGCAGAAAGACCCAACTCCAAAACAGGGGAAATAGCAACTCCCCTGCTAGAGAAAAATTGAAATTTTTTTATCCATATAACCATTTAAAAGGATCTGGACTGACATAATTTTATCAACAGAGTTATTGTGTCAAGAGTCGACATAATGTTGCTACCACAAAATCTACTAATCTGCATCACATATATAATGAAAAATATAAATTCCCAACTTATTACATATAGCAATTCAGAATCATTTTGTTGATCACATGGATATATGACATAACCAAAGAAAATTTTCATAACGGACACTAAAGACGGACGGCAATAACCATAAGACTACCTAAAATTCTACATGTGAAGCTTAGCATGCTATACAAACCCAATTACTTTCATATGAATCTCCAATTACTTCACATTCATATTACTTGAATAGATATGAATTTGTTTTCTATATTTGGATAGAAAGTATTTGATCATTAGAGGTATTTTACCTTGAAAATTTTCCACGAATTGGCGAGAACATGTATCACTTGAATTAACCTCCCAAAATTTCACACTTCATCATAGATTTCTCAAATGACTTATGTACATCGAAAGCGAGAAGCTTTGATACCTCAACCAAGAATACCAACTGTATATGTATTCTCCTCACAATCTTTCCGAAGAATCAACAAGCTGCATCTGCTGCTGCCAGTCCATACATTCTTCGAAATCGACACTGCTGGTACAATCCAGAAAGGCGTTCTGCTGCTGCTCGTATCGGCAGATGTAATTCAACCCGACCAGGAGCTCGCACATGGCGTCCTCCGTCTTCCCCCTATCCGCGAAATACAGCGTCTGGAGCAGCAGCACGTTCTCCCTCATCACGACCTGCTGCTGCTGCTCGAAGTTCCTCTCGGTCTGCCACCGGACCATGTTGTGCGCCATCGGCACGAGCCACCGGAGAGTCCTCTCCATCGCCTCCTTCCAGTCGTGGGCGAGCGAGGCGTCGTAGATCGCCAAGTTCCTAACGTAGGACCTCAAGCTCTTCCGCAGGGCCAGCCTGAGGCTCGACGGCAGCATCTGGTAGAGGTCGTCTCTCGCCTCGTCCCCGACCAGATGCGGGTACTTGAGCAACTTGTCGATGACGATTACGACATTGGCGTAGTGCATCGCGAGGCAAGAGCCGCCTAAGGTGTTCGGCGGGGCGAGCATTGTCAGGCTGCTCTTCGGGCCGAAGCAGCTCGACTTGTTCCCGCCGAAGATAGATAAACCCGAAGAAGAAGCGACCGTCTCGGTCTCGGCCTCGAGTTCGTCGGCGGCGGCGGATCCGAGACAATTGAGGAAGAGCCGCCCGGTGTTCGCGCCGCAGTGGAGCCGGAGGCCGAGGCGCGGGAGGAAACCCCCCTCTTTCGCGTCGGCGGGGTCGGGAGTAGGCTCCCCGAAGACGGAGCGGATCCGGGCGTGGATGGTGCAGACGGACTGGGCGAGCATGAGGACGACCTTGTCGAACTTGTGGTTCCAGAGGGAGGAGTCGCGGAGGTGCTCGACGTCGTGGCGCTGCCACCGGATCTTCCGGTCGATCGCGCGGCGGGCCTCGTCGGTGCCGGGGAGCTTCTTGACGGAGTGCTCGAGGTCGGCGAGCAGCTCGAGCTCGGCGTAGAGCGAGGCGGTGGATGCGACGAGGCGCTCCATGCGGCGGGCGAGGGAGTCCATGTCCCTGGCGGAGAGGAGGAAGAAGGAGGAGGAGGAGGAAGGGGTGGAGAGGAGGAGGTCGGAGTAGACGTGCTCGAAGCCGGAGAGAGGGGGGCGTTGGGGGCAGTGGCGGCGGCCGAGGCGGGAGGCGAGGGAGGCGACGCGGTTGAGGCTGTCGAGATGCTCGGCGCGGGCGAGGGAGAGGAGGAAGGAGGGGTCGGAGGAGACCAGGGGGAGTGGGGAGAGGGAGAGGTCGGGGTCGGAGAGGGAGCGATGGAGGTGGGCGGCGCGGGACATGGCGTTGGCGACCTCGAAGGAGAGAATGCCGACGACGACGGAGTCGAGAGATTTCGCAAGGAGCCTGGCGCCGGAGCGGGGGTCCGGTGGTGCTGCGGCGGACGGAGGGGAAGAAGATTTCTTGGTTTTCTTCCGCATTTTTTCGATCCAAGGCTCAGCAGCAGCTACTACAATTGGAAGAAGAAGAAGAAGAAGAAGAAGAAGAGGAAGGAGCATTCAAATGATGTGGTTGGGTGGGAGGGAGTGTTGGAGTTGTTTGGATTTTTATTTTTATTTTTATTTTTAAGAAGATGTTAAAATGCAAAAAGTCAAAACCGCGGTGCCTTTTTTAACATGCTAGTGACAAGTAGTACATGGTAAATTGCTGATGGTACGTGGTGGGGGTGGTGATTTATGGTTTTTTGTGTTGTACTGTGAAAATTTGCTTTTGAATTGGATCTACTGCCTACTGTTGGTTTAGAAATTAGATTTTGAAGGTGCATTTATGGAGTTTTTGTTTTCATAAAAGTGTTTGTACTGGTTTCTGTAACTTTTTTTAAGATTTGGGATCAGCATAGCATTGGAATCTATATCGTTGGATGGGGATCTTCTGTAGAAATTGTTGTATTTTGGACATAAATGAGAAGAATCTAAATCTGTATGGTAGACATTTGTCGCAAGAAAGTAAGAGATTAGAAAATAAAAAAAACAAGTAGATATCCTCATCTTTTAAGTTTTTCAACTTAATATGCTAAATTTTAATATCATAACAATTATTACCCTTAACTCTTTAATATTTTCAAAGCGATATCTTGTGTTAGTCGAGAGTTAATTTTTTTATTTTAACAAAAATAAATAATTTTTTTTACCAAATTATTTGTCTAATTTTTTTATTTATTATTTTCTATTAATTCTATCAGAATATTAAGTTGTACAATTATAGTTGGAATATTAAATTATCAAGTTGTACACATGTATCTTTTAAGTAGATACTCTCACCTTTTAATCTTAGTCTTGCAATGCAAATCCAACGGTCGTAACATAAATCGGTTCCATAATATTAAATTACCCGGTTGATTTTAGAGCTATATGTGTCACGCCCCAGTCACAAAATGTAAGAAACTAGGCCACGTGGCATTGGCCAGCTGACACGTCACTAAGGATTTAATCCAATTTAATGGACCCAAAGGAACGTGTTACGCTGTCCTAAAATACTACAAGTCTAATATAGGTAAATCTATCTCATCCACAGAAATATCAGGGAATAGTGCTGAATATATATAATGCTGAGTCTGAAAATGTCATAGTACACATCTTGTGGGAACAAACCCACTACAAAAGATAATAATAGTGCAGAAAATAAGATAGACTAAAGTATCGTCTATCTAAGAAAACAGCTCCATCTCCAGGTGAACAAGCTTCTAGGATCAGGTAGATTCTGATGGTGTCTCCTCTAGTTCTTCCTCTGTGGCATGCCTAGTCTCCTGTTGTCACGCCCCAGTCCCAAAATGACGGGGGACTGGAGAAGCGTGGCAATGGCCAGCAGCACGCACTGATGGACAACCCAATTTAATGGATCCATCAGGGCATGCTTAAGCTGTAGTCTAGCAGTACTATGTTACAAGTCTCAGGTATTTATAATCTCATCCACAGAATAAACACAGATTAATTGCCAGAAATAATGCGATGGAAATAAATGAGCAATATCAAATAAGTGTCTCGGGAAACAAATCTGAGAATTATTCTGTTACATTTAAGAAAAGACAGGAAACAAAATGCTGAAAAAATAGAAATACTAAGTAGATGAAGCCGGTGCTCAGGAGAAATCTTCGGCCACTATCTCGTCTTCGGTTCCTGGTTCTGTTTCAAGAAGTGCTCTGGTACCGTACACCTCTGGGTAGTTTTCTTCAGCTGTACCTGGGGACATAATCCGGATCCAGGTCCTCAGGGGACAGCAAGGTACAGAAAATACAAGCCAAAATAAATGCAGTGCAGCAGATAATTAAACAAGAGGGTAGACTATGTAACCAGCTAAGTGATATGCAATATGAGAGCAGCACTAGAACTTTAGGCTGAAGCCACTACAAGCTCTGTGTCGGGGAGCCGGTAGCGGCAATAACTATAAATTATACTCTGAAATATACTATCTTTTATATATAATATCAGCCTGTAGTCTGTGTGTCTCTCCCCACCCAATGTAATCCCACGTCTCATGTCCACGATGCCTCATGTCCATGTCACGCACGATTTTAACTAATGCAGCAAGTCTGATAGCTATGAATCAAATGTCTAAAAATGTAAAGTCTATGTCATAAAACATGCCTCCTATACAGAGTTACCTTGTGTAAACTCCTGAATTTTCAAATTATTACATCTTGGATTTTTACTAATTTTCTGGAATTTTCTGGGAATTTTCTGAAATTAAAATCAAGGTTTTCAATTAATAAATAATTTTTAATTGGCAATAAATAATATTAAAATATCATGGAAATAATATTTTTGGGTGTAAAATGAAAAACTGGACTTAGGGTAATTTTTCTGGATTTTTCTGGACCTCAGAACTATTTTTAAATGCCTAAAAACAATTTTTTATAATTAATTAACTGTTTTTAATTATTATTATTATTATTTTATTTTTTTTTTACTATTATAAATTTCTCAGCCCAGCCCGCCCTGGCCCATTGGGCCGCGGCCCAGCCCGCTTTTCCAGACCCAAACCCTATCGGGTCGGGTCGGGTTCAGCCGAACCCGACCCGCCGTCAGCCCGACCCGCCAGCCCGCAGCGACCCAGCCCCCCCACGACGCCCCGACTTCTCCGCCGCCCTCCGCGCGCAGCGCCGCCCTCCGCGCGCAGCGCCGCTCTCCGCGGCCATGTCGCCCTCGCCTCCGCCGTGCTCGGCCTCCCCCAACCGCCGCCTTCCCCTATTTAAACCGCCCCCCTTCGTCTTCCTCCTCCAGCCTCCTCCCTCTCGAAACCCTAGCCGTCGCCGCCCTCCGCCGAGCTCCGCCCTGCCTCGCCGCCTGCCCAGCCACCGCCAGCGCCGCCCTCCTCCCTCGGCGTCGCTCCTCCTCCTTCCTCCTCCGTCCCCGACCGCAACAGCCACCAGCAGCAACAGCAACCAGCCGCAGCGCCGCCTCCGCCGCCTCCCAGCGCGCCGCCGTGCTGCGCCGCCCTCCGCCGCAGCACCCCCAGCCGCCCTCGGCCTCCCCGCCGCCGTGCCGACCGCCGCCCACCACCGCAGCTTCTCGAAACCCTAACCCTAGCCCTAATTCTTCTTCCCGTGTCCGACACGAGTCGGACACGACTCTACCCTAATTTTCGGGTCCCCTTCAGGTGCGTGTAACTTTTTGTTCGTACCTCCGTTTTTAATTCCGCAAATTGCGTTGTGAAGCCTGTATGACCCTCTCGGTGTCCGGACGAACTGTTCGGGGCATCGCGTCCTGTGGTGATCGCACACCGCGATCCAAAAACAGGAAAAATCAGACCCTGTTTTACCCCGGAACTGAGTGCGCCCCGCCAAACGAGATGACTTGGTCGCGTGCGGTCTTCACAGATACGTGCGCGTCGTCGATACGGACGTGTGAGATTTCGTGGAAGCTGATTCGGGTGTGCGGGCACACCGAAATCAACGCGTATCCGCGGACATCGCCCCGTATCTGACTTTTCTGTAATTTGCCCTAACTTCTTGTACACTCGTCAGATCGAGACGAAACTTATGCCATCAGACTCGTAGCGATACGCTGGTCCTGTGGGTCAAGTTTGGTTCGATTCTGAGAACGTTGACGAAATCGCGTGTCGTGGGCCCCACAGGTCCCGCTCGACGGGCGATTTTGTGTTCGGCTCATCGGAATCCAAATCTGGAAGTTCCGTTGGGTTCGTATCAGCGTTTCTGACCTGTTGACACTAAGTTTGGTGAATTTGGAGACCATTGACCCGGACACATTTTTCGGTGCAAAGCGGGCCCACCGGCGGACCCCGTTTTGACCCGAAACTGTCGTTTTTGCCCTTGTCTCCAAATTGGACCCAAGGACAGGCGTTTCTAGCTATTTGAAATCTTCTGAGCATGATGGTAATGTCTATTTCAGCTTTTGGACTCATCTCTGGAAATTTTCCCAAGAACCAAATTAATCAGATCCAAACAACAGGCAAGTACCTGCACTTCAAGTTAAATCTTTATATTGTGATAATTAATTCCCTGCTCTACTAGTACCCTTGACGATTACACCTAGTGTTAGAAATGCTGGATTTTCATGTCTTGAATATTGAAGTTCCTGTCTTGTTTTTCATGTCGGGTGGGAGAATACTAGAAGGCATGTAGTTTACCCTTCCCCTTGTCATGTTTAATAGCTGTTGGTACGCGACTGTACCTCAGCCGGATCTCGATTTTCCCTGTTTAATAGCCGTTTATGACGGCCGAATTAGCCTTATAAACCCCTACATGCCAACTATGTATTCTAAAAACAAACACAAGTTCACACAGATAGTTTCTGGTCATGTCATATATCTTGCTGACTGTTGTAGTTTCATTTCCTGTCTCATTTATTTCTGCTTTCTCATATCCCTGTTTACAGCTTTAACTTTGAGATAATGATGTTCTGTTATGCAGTTTCTCAACCTGATATTCAATATTTAATTGTCATAAATATTTAGTTTAACCTTGTTGTGCACTGTGTACTTTGCTCCTTTTCTGACTGGATCTGTTGATTTAGGCGATGATGAGGCTCTTGCCCCTACTTATTATGGTCCCTATGAGGGGACTGATGATACCTATGAGGAGCCAGAACCCACCCAGGAGACCCCTGCTGCAGAGTAGCTAGTAGTAGCTATCTTTTATTTCTGTTTCTTATCTTATTAATCGGGTTTGTCCCCGATTTTATTTCGATTTCCTGTACTAAAATATTTGAATCTGTTGTCGTAATTATTTCAGTTGCAATCTTAAGTTTCTGTTCTTATTTTATCTTGCTTATGTTAATTGTGAATGAGCTAGTTTAGTAAATATGGATTTGACCTAGACAGCGTACTACCGCCGACTCTGCGGCGTAGGCTGGACGTACCCACGCACTCGTGCCCGAATTTCCGGGTGCGGGTCGTGACACCTTGAATGTCTCAGGAAGACTGTCTCATGAAATAGTGTCAAGTGTCCTGGGTTCCGTAGTACTTGATAAGACAAGTACGAGAATTATCGGGTCTCGATAACCATGTCTATGTGACGTTACCCAACCCCGCGTACGGAGTCGGCACCCGACTATGATCGGACACTAAGCACGTCACCCGTTTCCTAGGTTAAGCAGTTAAAACAAGTTTATATATAATTCCACAAGAAATCAAGTAAAATACTATGTCAAGAATTTCTGAGATTTGGCCAGCTTTACTTGCTCACTAATGCATAATTAAGTCCAGAAATATAATTAGCAAGCTGCAGGGTTTGGCAAGGTACCACTACTAGAAAAAGCGGGATTAGCGACGTATTTTAGCGACGTCAAAAGAAACGTCGCTAATAATATATAAATTAGCGACTCATTATAAACACGTCGCTAGACGTCGCTAAATGGCGACATTTAGCGACGTTTAGCGACTTTTAATACGAATTTAAAAGATAAGTCGCTATAAGTTCAATTAAGGTCGCTAAACGTCGCTAATATGTCTAATTTAGCGACGTTTAGCGACGTATATAGCGACATTTAAACTCAAAATATTTAGCAACGTGTTTAGCGACGTCCTTTACGTCGCAAATATTTACTTTAGCGATATTTTTTATTGGACGTCGCTAAACGTCGCTAAAATTTGGTTAATTAGGGGTCGGTTTCATTTTTCCCCGTCAGTTGAAATTTCGATTCGAAAACAAATTTCCCCCCCCCCCAGCTCCGTCGACCGCGACTACTCCGGCAAGGTATACTCTCTCTCTCTCTCTCTCTCTCTCTCTCTCTCTCTCTCTCTCACAGGACACATGTGACATTGACACAAACACGACACACACACTGACACTGACACTGACACAGACACGGCACACACACACACTGACACAGACACTGATCTGGACCTAGGGTTAGGGTTAGGGTTAGGTTTTTTGACATGGGGTTAGGGTTAGGGTTAGGGTTAGGGTTAGGTTTTTTGACATGGGATTAGGGTTAGGGTTAGGGTTAGGGTTAGGTTTTTTGACAATGTTCATGCATGTGCGATCATGTAGAGATCAGATTTTAATTTCTTCTTTCAAGTATAAAATAAATAAATAATATGGATCGATGAATAAGAAAGAACGAACATAAGTGTATTTATTTGCACTTTTGCAATATATATATATATATATATATATATATATATATATATATATATATATATATACATACATACATACATACATACTAATTGTTTGATTTTGTGGTTACTATTCATTGGTCCAATGGAGGAGGGGAAGAAATGATGGCTATTATTGAATCCATGTTCATATGTCATGACTACGTACATTGGGTGAACAAATTAGAACTAATTCCTGAATATTCGTACAACAACTGATCATGTGATCAAATTAATTAGAACGCCAATTATTCGACCAGGAAGTGTATGATCTAAGCAACCGTCCTTAATTGTGCCCCAAGAATTTTGAGCTCTAGCTACTTCCTCGTTCCACTCCCAATATATATAGGGGTTAATTGCAAAAAGCAAAGTACTGCAGAGTTATGTATCTCAGTTCCTCACCCTACTGCCAGTTTCAAGAAGTGCCTAATGGTCTAAATAATATGACTATAACAGTTGAATTAGCTAAACGAAACTTACAAATCAGCTTAAATAAATAAAGGATTAATTTCAACACTTACTGAAATCACTAGCTAGCAGTATGAAGAGCCTCTAATGGAGCAAAGATATCATCGCAGCATGCATCATTAAGGACATGCATCTCAAGAAACTTATTGGCTTCGGCTGGAGCCTACTACACTAAAATCCGGACACTGACACAGAAGTGGGTTAAGGTATAGTAGTAAAGTGGTATTAAGATATTATTTGGATAATGTTATATATATATATATATATATATATATATATATACTGCTTTTCCCATAACGGACACTGACACAGACACAGAAGTTAATTTTGCATGTAATGATTTATATGATACATACTGTCAATTTTGCAGAAGTATCTAGAAATGGATATGAATTACTATCTGCGTCATCGTTCGTGGATGTACAACCGTCATCCTGATGACATGTGCGGTGTGCGGGATAAATTTATTGAGGGTGTACAGCAGTTTCTGCGGTTCGCCAAGGCGTTCCCTCAGTACATGGACGGTACCAAAATTGTCCATGTGTGAGATGTCGCAACAGAAAATATCATCCAGAAGTGGAAGTTACATATCATTTATACTCGAAGGGCTTTACGCCGAATTACTATCAGTGGACCGCGCACGGAGAACTTGTATCTCTAGCATCGGAGTCGGAGCCCTATGTGGAGCCGTATATGGATGTCCAAGACCACGATGCTTACGACGACGGGTTGGTGAACATGGTTTATGATGCGGTGGGGCCTAGTTTCAATCCTGACAATTATGATGCGGCAGGACCTAGTTTCAATCCAGACAATTATGATGCAGCTGAGGAGGCACCGAATGCCGATGCTGTAAAGTTTATGGAGTTGCTTGAGAATGCAAGGACTCCACTATATCCTGGTTGTGAGGACCATTCACCGTTGGAGGTGGTTACAAGATTATTGAGCATCAAGTCCGATTTTAACATGTCGCAAGAATGCTATAATCGACTGCTCGATTTGATTATAGAGATCTTGCCCGAGGGTGCAAAGTTGCCTAAAGACTTCTATCGATCTAAGAGGATGGTGAGATCGCTTTGGATGGGATACGAGAAAATCGATGCATGTCGCAACGGGTGCATGTTGTACTACAAAGACGACAAGGATGAAGATGCGTGTAGATTCTGTGGTGCTGATCGCTACAAGGCCACTGTTAGAGGAAAGTCTGTCGGTGCAAGGAAGCCTACCGATTCGATGCACTACTTGCCTTTGACGCCGCGGTTGCAGCGGTTGTTTATGGTTAAGGAGACTGCAGAAAACATGAGTTGGCACAGGCGAAAACAGATCGAAGGAGTATTGGATCATCCATCCGATGGAGAAGCATGGAAGCACTTTGATCGAGAGTATCCACATTTTGCCGAGGAAGCGCGTAATATCAGATTGGGGCTCTGCTCTGACGGTTTTATCCCATTCGGACTTTCGGGCTCCCAGTATTCGTGTTGGCCTGTGATCCTCACTCCGTACAATCTACCTCCTTGGATGTGCATGAAGACTCCGTATATGTTCCTAACCGTTATTATCCCGGGTCCGAACAATCCGAAGAGGAACATCGATGTGTACTTACAGCCTTTGATAGATGAGTTGAATCAGCTGTGGGAAGTAGGTGCCAACACGTACGATGTTTCTAGAAAGCAGAATTTTCAGATGAGGGCAGCACTTATGTGGACCATCAACGACTTTCTGGCCTATGGAATGTTATCGGGATGGAGCACCCATGGTCGTCTCTCATGTCCGTATTGCATGGACCGTTCTCAGGCTTTCCGTTTGAAACACGGAGGCAAACCGTGCTTCTTCGATTGTCATCGACAATTTTTGCCGAAGGATCATCCGTACCGGAGGAATCAGAATGCTTTTCGTACGGGAGTTGTGGAGAAGGCCAATCCACCTCCAAGGTGGCCCGGATGCACGATATGGGAAGAGGTAAAAGATTTACCAAGTGCTATCGAAGAACCTGCTAAGGGGTACAAGTGTGACGGATTTGGTCGCACCCATAACTGGACGAAGAGGAGTATATTCTGGGATCTGCCATATTGGAGCACCAATCTGATCAGACATAACCTTGATGTCATGCATATCGAGAAGAATGTGTTTGATAACATAATTAATACTGTAATGGATGTAAAGGGGAAGACGAAAGATAATCCGAAGGCCAGGTTGGACTTAGAAGACATATGTAGACGTCCTGCATTGCATCTGATAGAGGAGGGGAATGGAAAGTTAAAGCAACCTAAGTCAGTTTTCTCACTGGATAAAGAGGATAAAGGTAGACTTTGTAGGTGGATTCAAGGTCTAAAGTTTCCAGACGGGTACGTGTCGAACTTGAGAAGATGCGTCGACCTCAAGGAGAACAAACTAGTAGGTATGAAGAGCCACGATTGTCATGTATTCATGGAGAGGTTAATTCCGATTGTATTTCGGGAATTCTTACCGCAGGTCGTTTGGGACCCATTGACAGAGCTGAGCATATTGTTCAGAAATCTTTGTTGTACTAAGTTGCTCGTCGATCGTCTAGAAAAATAAGAGAGGAACATTGCGGTAACACTATGTAAGCTTGAGAAGGTGTTTCCTCCAGGATTCTTCGACTCTATGGAGCATTTGCCAATTCATCTTTCCTATGAGGCACGTGTTGGTGGTCCTGTCGGTTATCGGTGGATGTACCCCTTCGAGCGTCATCTGAATCACCTAAAGAGAAAGGTGAAAAATAAGGCACGGGTTGAAGGATCTATTTGTGAAGCTTATGTTCTCGAGGAGATTACAAACTTTTGCTCGACGTATTTCAAACTGCATGTTGCTACTAATAGGACGAAAGCTCCCAGAAACGACAACGCATATAAGGAATCTAATGATGCAATACTCAAAGTATTCAATGCATCCGGAAAGCCTTCGGGAAAAATAAAGAAGAGATATTTGAATGACGATGAGCTAAGGGCTGCTCAATTGTATATATTACTCAATTGCGACGAGGATGAAGTGGAGAAGCTAGAGGGGTAAGTAATTAATACGTCCACGTTTACATCATCTCAATGTAATAGTATAAGATACTATTATGCTACTAATTAGCAGTTGCATCATTGTTTTTCAGCACATATAATGATGAGTTGAGGTCGGTTAGACCCTACATAACAGACGAAGAAGTAGAACAAGAAATGAGATGCCATTTTCCTTCTTGGTTGAGCGCATATGTAAGATACTTGGTAATTACTTTTTATTTCTGCACTTGTAAAACAAATAACTTACCATCGCTACTTTGGTATTTAGGTCGATCGTCTAATATCATCCGAGACTGAATCTATTAGGACTCTAGCCAAGGGACCAATTACTGCCGTAAAAATATGGCCAAGTTTCTGTGTGAATGGGTTCAGGTTCAAGTCAACAAATGCTCCTATCAGAGACAGCTTTCTGGATCTTGATTCCACGAAAAACAGTGGTTTGTGTATCAAATCTACAAACTACAAAGACGTCAATCCGGGCAATGATTTTTTTGGCATCTTACGAGAGATTGTGGAGTTGACATATAATTATGGCCCAGAATCTGCTAATATCGTGCTATTCAGGTGTGAATGGTTCGATCCGATTCAAGATCAAGGTTGAAAAATTGACAAGCATGGCCTTGTGGATATAAACTACAAGCATAGATATCAAGGCTACGAACCATTTGTCCTATCAAGTCAGGCTCAGCTCGTGTACTTCACAACTTATCCTAGACGGGGAACAGCGAGGTCGGATTGGTGGGCAGTATGCAAGACTAAAGCTAGAAATACCTTTGACATTGATGAAATAGCTTATCAGGAGGACGATCTACCTCTTATAACAAATATTGTAGATGTGGACTCAACGGAAGTTACTCATTACACGAGTAATAATGTAGAAGATGTAGAATTATCCGAAAAGGACGACGAAGTAGATGAAAGTGAAGACGAGGAAGAGGAAGAGCAGGACGAGGAAGGCGAACAAGATGAATTTTCTGAAGATGATTGAAAATATAAAATATTCTATATAGAATGTAACTATATTTGGACTGTAAAATGCTTTGAGATATGTATCACATTTTGACATTAACGAATATATGTATTATATTTTGACTGTATAATGCTTTGAGATATGTATCACATTTTGACTGTAGAATGTAGTATATATTTGTGTTTCTCTATATTCATCATATGTTGTTATCAGATATGACAGGACGACGCGGAGGATTCGGCAGGTCCCGAGGTAGACAGAGTGCCACTCCGGTACTGCCTACTGTTGGTTCTGGATCATCGTCGCCCAGTACTCCAGTATATCGAGCAGCCACATCTCCGACTGCGACGACGTTGCGTGGCATCACTCCTGGGACGAGTAGTTCCAGGCGTGATAGTACTCCCTCGTCCAGTGTTCCTCCTGCTGACGGAACCATGGAGACTGATGAGCATGTAGAGGAGGTCGTGCCGACGTTGTTCCAGCATCAGCAAGATCCTCCATGCGCACCACCGGAGGAGACGAGGACAGAGATTTGGGCCGACGGTACAAAGTAAGTCAATTAGATAGTTTAGTATATATTTGTGTTTCTCTTTATTCATCGTATATTGACTTTTTCAGTAATCTAAATTATTATTTCTGTATAGATATCGTCCATCGTCGGTTCAGAGACGCCTGGGCCAATTTCTGAGGAACAACTACGGTGGCCCTTGGATCAACTACTCTGAGGCTCCGGAGGAGAGGAAGGCGTTCTGGTTTGCGCACTTCCAGGTAAAAGTATATTAAATAAATCCTCTAATTTATGCATATTCGTGATGCTAACTTAATGAATTATTTATTGTAGCAAACGTATTTTTATCCTCCGCACCGGGCCGAGTTGATCGAGCGGCTCTTTCCTACCATTGCCGCCAAGCTTATCCGAGATGCTCTGGATGACCAGAAGGCTCGTGATCGTGCTGGAAAACCGATCCAAGGTTGGATCACGCCTGAGCAGTGGACTACGATGAGGGCTAGATTCGACGATCCAAGCTACAAGGAAAGGTCTAAGAAGGCCAAGGCGGCTAGGCAGAATGCTGCCAAGTGGTGTGGTGGCTCGATTCCGATGACGGAATATTTCCGTCGTTTGGTATGTTTTTTCTTTTAAAATATATTATTTTAATATAAGTACCATAAAATGGTACTTAGAAAAAATATTTAAGTTTAGTAATAAAAAATATATTTTTAACAGGTACAGAGGGGTGAGGATGCAAACATGGTGACCGTCTTCTTGGCCACCCATCGCAAGGACGGAAATCTCATTGATGAGAGGGCCTCACAGACCTATGTAAGTATTACTTTACTTTGTGTTTATTTTAATATAACTTAGGCAATTATTGAGTTTCCAAACCTTTTCTAGGCCGAGTATCTTAGGCTTCGTGAGCGGGCGACTGCTAGTGCACCTACACCTGGAGAGGCTGGTGCTTCGTCGCAGCCCGGTCCATCTCCGTCGGCGGACGACCTGTGGGTGACCGCAGCTGGTGGTCTCCAGAGGGGTACGTACTACGGTACGGGCTCTTATGGCGCCCTGGTTGCGACGCAGTCATCTAGGGCCTCCCCGACAGCTGTGCATTCCATACACCCCTCGCAGTCGCAGCCCTCGCAGTCGTCGGCCAGAGTCCAGGAGGCCGTCCAGGAGGCCGTTGACCGTCAGATTGCGTCTCTCCGTGACGACTTGCTGTGAAGTATGGAGGACCAGTCCCGGTCCCAGCCGCAGGCGGACGATCCGATGCTTATCGCACGATTGGATATGCTCGACCGCAGCATGACGGAGCTACGAGAATTGACAAATGATATTAGAGCCTCCAATGATCGCAACATCATGGAGCTGCAGGCGTCACAGCTATCGATGGGCGAGAAGCTGACGAGGATGCATGCGTCACAGCTATCGATGGGCGAGAACCTGACGAGGATGCAGGATTCAATGGGTGATAGCAGTACGAGGCTGTTATCTACCCTGGATTCTTACAACCAGCGACTCGCAGACTTGGAGCGGGCACGGCCGCCACCGACGTCACTGCCTTCTCCATCGACATCGGTGTCGATTCCACGGGATGAGTATGAGAAGTTGTTATCCTTGAAGCGCGCCGCTGGTCAGCCTCCTGCAGATCCGTAGTAGTCTAGTTATTTTTATTATTATTTATGAATTATTGGTACTTCAACAATAGACATGATGTTATCCATATTTAATTGGATTATATAGTTATCCACATTTAATTGGATTGATACTTCTTGTGATTTTTAATTTAATTGGATTATATAGTTAACTAGATTGAATCATGTTGGTGTGTATGATGAAGATGCTGTAAAACTGCAGGGAATCACCAATGTTTGATTCTGGAAATTTTTTTTTTATTTTTTTTTTAAAATTAGCGACGTTATTAGCGACGTGTAGCGACGCTTAGCGACGTTAATTTACGTCGCTAATTACGTCGCTACTCAGCGACGCTGAAAAACGTCGCTAAGTTCGTCGCTAATGACGTCGCTAAAGTCGTCGCTAAGCGTCGCCAATTGCTGACATGGCAGTATAGCCAGGTCATTAAAGATGTCGGTGTAACGTCGCGATTGACGTCGCTAATCAGCGACGTTTAGCAACTTTACTAAACGTCGCTTTTTAGTGACTTGGCGTCGCAAAACGTCGCTAAATTTAGCGACACATTAAAGTCGCTAAAAAACGTCGGCATAGCGACGTTTAGCGACGTTTTTGGTTTTAGCGACTTGGAGTTTTTCGACTGATTTAAAACGTCGCTAACTACGTCGCTAAACCTAATTAGCGACGATTTATTGTTATTTAGCGACGCTTTTAGACGTCGCTAATTTGACTTTTTCTGGTAGTGTACACTTGCCTGTGGTTCCGGCTATGTTTGCAGTTCTGACTTCGGCGAAAATTACAGGCGGTATTCCGGTTGCTGAAATAAACATCATCATCAGATCCAGAAAATGTCAATCAGCTAAAAATGCCTGTCCTTGGGTCCAATTTGGAGACAAGGGCAAAAAATGCAGTTTCGGGCTAAAACGGGGTCCACCGGTGGGCCCGCTTTGCACCGAAAAACGCGTCAGGGTCAACGGTCTCCAAATTCACCAAACTTAGTGTCAACTGGTCAGGAACGATGATACGAACCCAACGGAACTTCCAGAATTGGATTCCGATGAGCCGAACACAAAATCGTCCGTCGAGCGGGGCCTGTGGGGCCCACGACACGCGATTTCGTCAACGTTCTCAGAATCGAACCAAACTTCACCCACAGGACCAACGTATTGCTACGAGTCCGATGGCGTAAGTTTTGTCTCGATCCGACGTGTGTACACAAAGTTAGGACGAATTACAGAAAAGTCGGATACGGGGCGATGTCTGCGGATACGCGTTGATCCCGGTGTGCACGCACACCCGAATCGACTTCTGCGAAATCCCACACGTCCGTATCGACGATGCGCATGTATATGTGAAGACCGCGCGCGACCAAGTCGTCCCGTTTGGCGGGGTGTACTCAGTTCCGGGGTAAAATAGGGTCTGGTTTTTCCTGTTTTTGGATCGCGGTGTGCGATCACCACAGGATGCGATGCCCCGAGCGGTTTGTCCGGGCACCGAGAGGGTCATACAGGCTTCGCAACGCAATTTGCGGAATCGAAAACGGAGCTACGAGCAAAAAGTTACAAGTACCTGAAGGGGACACAAAAACCGGGGTTCGAGTTGTGTCCGACACGTGTCCGACTCGTGTCGGACACAGGGGAAGAAATTAGGGTTAGGGTTTTGGGGATCTGGCCGGCGATGGGCGGCTCTGCGGCGGGGGAGGCCGGCTGGAGGGGGCTGAGCGGCTGCGGGCGGGACTGGGCGGAGGCGGCGGCGGTGAGCACGGCGGCCGGAGGCGGCGGGGCGCTGTGGAGAAGGAGGAGGAAGGAAATCGGGGCCGGTGGCGGCTGGGCAGCGGGCCGGAGGCGGCTGCGGCACTGTCGGCGGAGGCACGGGGGTTCAGGCGGAGGCGGCGGCGACCGTGGCGGTGGCTAGGGCGGTGGCTAGGGCGGTGAGGGGTAGCCGGAGGGGCTGGGGGCTAGGGTTTAAATAGGCGGTCGGGGGCCAGGGGTGGCCGGAGATGCGTCGACGAAGCCGGGGTCGTGGAGCGAGGGGCGCGGCGGGGAGGAATGGGCTGGCGGCGACGTGGCAGAGCCGCCGGCGGAGGATTCGGCAGAAGAGGCGGTCGGGGCTGATACGTGGGGGAAGACGGGTCGGACGGGTAGCGGGCACGGGCGGGTCGACCCGACCCGGTAGGAGCGGGTACTGGGCCGGGTTGGGGCTGGGCCCGGTGGGCCGGGCCCAGTGGGCTGGGTTTTAATAATAATAATAATAATAATAATAATAATAAAATCAGTAATTAATAAATAAATAAATAATTAAATAAATAATTTTAGGTGTTTAAAAATAGGTCCGGGGCCCAATAAATTCCAGAAAAAATGTCCTAAGTCCAGTTTTTCATTTTACACCCAAAAATATTATTTTCATAATATTTTAATATAATTTATTGTCATTTAAAAATTATTGAATAATTAAAACCCTGTTTTTAAATTACAGAAAATTCCCAGAAAATTCCAGAAAATTGTGAAAAATCCAGTTTTAAAATTTTGAAAAATCAGGGGGTTTACAATCTACCCCCCTTAAGAGGATTGCGTCCTCGCAATCAAAGAATAACCGGTCAACAGAGATGACGCGGTCGCCAGCATTGTTTGAAAATACATCACAAGATACTTAGGGAAATACCGTTTCCCTAACAATTGAAAGTTATGCACTTCCAGAGAAAATCTAGTTAAAGCAAAAGAACTACAACTTTTATGAAAACCAGGTTATTATTAACAAGTTACAAATTACTAGGTTGGGACTGAGGTCACGAACCAAGAGGCACGAACTAAACAACACTAAAAACGGATAACTACGAATCACTTACTCGCATCAGCGTCCTGCACAGTCAGCGCATAAGCTTGTCCTCGTCCTTGAGGTAGATTCCTCTGCTGCTGCTGAGCTTGCTGGAAGAGTGTCGCCTGAGGTGCCAGAGGTGGCCTCGGTGCTGGTGAAGTTGGTTGGTTTGCCCTTCGTGCTCCATCTCGATGCTGGGGACAGTCCTTGGCTATGTGTTGATTGGTGCCGCAAATCAGGCACAATCCTAACTTGCGTCTGCAGTCCCTCTCGACATGGCCTATCTTGCCGCAGTAGTGACAGGTAGGAAGGGTCTGCGAAGCTGTCCTGGGTGACTGGTGCGTGTGAGATCTCTTTGCAGATTCTCCCGGTGATGTTCTGTCTGGTGCTGAGGTGATTGGTCGCTTATGGCGAGACTCCCTCCTGGTGACGCGTTCCATGCGTCGGGCTGCAGCGAGAACGCCTGAGTAGGAGGTAGGTGCGACGGATCCGATGAGTCTCTGTAGCTCGAAATTCAGTCCGTCGAAGAACTTCTCGGCCTTCTCTTCCTCTGTCGGGATCAGGGTTGGGGCGAAGCGGCTCAGACGAATGAATTCTGCGTTGTACTCTTCCACCGTCATAGAGTCCTGAGTGAGGCGATTGAATTTGTCCCGCAGTTCGGATCGTGCGATAGCCGGAATGTACATCTCCTGGAAGAGCCTGGAAAACTCTTTCCAAGTGACTCGGTCTGGTCCGAGTCGTGCCTCCTCAGACAACCACCAGTGGTGCGCGTTGCCTGTCAACTGCATTCGGACGGCCGTCATCCAGCATTCCCGTGGAAGCTCAGCTGCTTCAAGTTGATGCCGAATGTTGGTGAGCCATTCAAGAACTTCTGTGGGCTCTTCCTTGCCGGAGAAAGTGCGGGGCTTCAGTTGGCGGAAGTCAGTGATAGAGCCTGTAGATGGCCGTCGAGCTGGTAGATTGGCCTGCTCCAGTACAATTATGATGCTGTTCCTCCAGAAGTTAGCTTCGCGACGCTGAGCCTCGTGTTGGACTTGTTGCTGAGCTTGCATCATCGCGTAGATCATTTGGAATATCTGCTGCCCGTCAATTGGCTGTCCTTGTGGGAGTACGGGCGTTGGTGGAACGAACTGCGGCGGAGGTGGAATGTCATCCCGTCGGAATCGGGAGGTAGGTTGACCTGCCTGCTGGCTTTGTTGAGTTGAGGGAACTCCTCCGACTGGTGTCACTTCGTCGTCATAGGTGACACCTGTAGCTTGGGGTGTTCCGGCGTGAGTCTCGGTGCATTCTTGTGGGTCCATTTCCCTGTATCAAAAATAACCAATAAGAGGCGCACAGGAATCAAGGCAAGATGCAAGTCAAAATTAGTTCGAATACGATACAGATATCAAAAACGATTCAAGCAAGTGGATGAGATCCTAAAAACCTATCCTATTCTTTATTTCATGTCTGTTCGGTTCCTAAGTTAAAACCGAACAATTTAGTCGTAGACCTGTATGGGCCACCACAAAAACCATGTCACGCCCCAGTCCCAAAATGACGGGGGACTGGAGAAGCGTGGCAATGGTCAGCAGCACGCACTGATGGACAACCCAATTTAATGGATCCATCAGGACATGCTTAAGTTGTAGTCTAGCAGTACTATGTTACAAGTCTCAGGTATTTCTAATCTCATCCACAGAATAAACACAGATTAATTGCCAAAAATAATGCGATGAAAATAAATGAGCAATATCAAATAAGTGTCTCGGGAAACAAATCTGAGAATTATTCTGTTACATTTAAGAAAAGACAGGAAACAAAATGCTGAAAAAATGGAAATACTGAGTAGATGAAGCCGGTGCTCAGGAGAAATCTTCGGCCACTATCTCGTCTTCGGTTCCTGGTTCTGTTTCGAGAAGTGCTCTGGTACCGTACACCTCTGGGTAGTTTTCTTCAGCTGTACCTGGGGACATAATCCGGATCCAGGTCCTCAGGGGACAGCAAGGTACAGAAAATATAAGCCAAAATAAATGCAGTACAGCAGATAATTAAACAAGAGGGTATGCTATGTAACCAGCTAAGTGATATGCAATATGAGAGCAGCACTAGAACTTTAGGCTGAAGCCACTACAAGCTCTGTGTCGGGGAGCCGGTAGCGGCAATAACTATGAATTATACTCTGAAATATACTATGTTTTATATATAATATCAGCTTGTAGTCTGTGTGTCTCTCCCCACCCAATGTAATCCCACGTCTCATGTCCACGATGCCTCATGTCCATGTCACGCACGATTATAACTAATGCAGCAAGTCTGATAGCTATGAATCAAATGTCTAAGAATGTAAAGTCTATGTCATAAAACATGCCTCCTATACAGAGTTACCTTGAATGTCTCAGGAAGACTCTGTCTCATGAAATAGTGTCAAGTGTCCTGGGTTCCGTAGTACTTGATAAGACAAGTACGAGAATTATCGGGTCTCGATAACCATGTCTATATGACGTTACCCAACCCCGCGTACGGAGTCGGCACCCGCCTATGATCGGACACTAAGCACGTCACCCGTTTCCTAGGTTAAGCAGTTAAAACAAGTTTACATATAATTCCACAAGAAATCAAGTAAAATACTATGTCAAGAATTTCTGAGATTTGGCCAGCTTTACTTGCCCACTAATGCATAATTAAGTCCAAAAATATAATTAGCAAGCTGCAGGGTTTGGCAAGGTACACTTGCCTGTGGTTCCGGCTATGTTTGCAGTTCTGACTTCGGCGGAAATTGCAGACGGTACTCCGGTTGCTGAAATAAATATCACCATCAGATCCAGAAAATGTCAATCAGCTAGAAATAACTGTCCTTGGGTCCAATTTGGAGACAAGGCCAAAAACGGCAGTTTCGGGCCAAAACGGGGTCCACCTGTGGGCCCGCTTTGCACCGAAAAGCGTGTCAGGGTCAACGGTCTCCAAATTCACCAAACTTAGTGTCAACCGGTCAGGAACGATGATACCAACCCAACGGAACTTCCAGAATTGGATTCCGATGAGCCGAACACAAAATCGCCCGTCGAGCGGGGCCTGTGGGGCCCACGACACGCGATTTCGTCAACGTTCTCATAATCGAACCAAACTTTACCCACAGGACCAACGTATCGGTACGAGTCCGATGGCAGAAGTTTTGTCTCGATCCGACGTGTGTACACAAAGTTAGGGCGAATTGTAGAAAAGTCGGATATGGGACGATGTCTACGGATACGCGTTGATTCCGGTGTGCACGCACACCCGAATCGACTTCTGCGAAATTCCACACGTCCGTATCGACGATGCGCACGTATCTTTGAAGATCGCGCGCGACCAAGTCGTCCCGTTTGGCGGGGTGTACTCAGTTCCGGGGTGAAACAGGGTCTGGTTTTTCCTGTTTTTGGATCGCGGTGTGCGATCACCACAGGACGCGATGCCCCGAGCGGTTTGTCCGAACACCGAGAGTGTCATACAGGCTTCACAACGCAATTTACGGAATCAAAAACGGAGCTACGAGCAAAAAGTTACAAGTACCTGAAGGGGACACGAAAACCGGGGTTCGAGTTGTGTCCGACACGTGTCCGACTCGTGTCGGACACAGGGGAAGAAATTAGGGTTAGGGTTTTGGGGATCTGGCCGGCGATGGGCGGCTCTGCGACGGGGGAGGCCGGCCGGAGGGGGCTGAGCGGCTGCGGGCGGGACTGGGCGGAGGCGGCGGCGGTGAGCACGGCGGCCGGAGGCGGCGGGGCGCTGTGGAGAAGGAGGAGGAAGGAAATCGGGGCCGGTGGCGGCTGGGCAGCGGGCCGGAGGCGGCTGCGGCGCTGTCGGCGGAGGCACGGGGGTTCAGGCGGAGGCGGCGACGACCGTGGCGGTGGCTAGGGCGGTGGCTAGGGCGGTGAGGGGTAGCCAAAGGGGCTGGGGGCTAGGGTTTAAATAGGCGGTCGGGGGCCAGGGGTGGCCAGAGATGCGGCGACGAAGTCGGGGTCGTGGAGCGAGGGGCGCGGCGGGGAGGAATGGGCTGGCGGCGACGTGGCGGAGCCGCCGGCGGAGGATTCGGCGGAAGAGGCGGTCGGGGCTGATACGTGGGGGAAGACGGGTCGGACGGATAGCGGGCACGGGCGAGTCGGGCGGCGGATCCGACCCGACCCGGTAGGAGCGGGTACTGGGCCCAATAATAATAATAATAATAAATCAGTAATTAATAAATAAATAATTAAATAATTAAATAAATAGTTTTAGGTGTTTAAAAATAGGTCCGGGGCCCAATAAATTCCAGAAAATTTGCCTTAAGTCCAGTTTTTTATTTTACACCCAAAAATATTATTTTCATAATATTTTAATATCATTTATTATTATTTAAAAATTATTGAATAATTAAAACCCTGTTTTTAAATTACAAAAAAATCCCAGAAAATTCCAAAAAATTGTGAAAAATTCAGTTTTTAAAATTTTAAAAAATCAGGGGGTTTACACCTGTCCTGGACCATATACCGTGGAGTAGTAGGTCTCGTCTAAATCTGGAAGGAAATCAGGTCCTTAGTGGGACATAACAAGATACAGGAAAACAACATGCCAGGTATAAAAATACTGAATAAATAAATACAGGGTGCTATCCATCTAAGTGAATGCAAGTAAAGACCTTGTAGCACGCATGGGAGAGTGTAGGCCAGACATATGCTGACTTAATTCACCAATCGTGTTGACTGGCTAGTATATGTGTCATATGCCCCCAAACGCATGGGCACTCTGCAATCGACCATGAGGAGCATGGTACGAAGGATAAAGACTCAAGGAGGGGGTGTTCCATATATCTACTAGTATCTTTTCCGTCCAATGTAACTAATGCCAAGTCGTAACTATTTCTGAGTTTTCCTAATTTTATGCTAAGCCGTGATGCACGTCACACGTACTGGTAGCTAATCAAATATGCAGCTCGCATCCCAATATGTATTGCAACCATGTTGCGTGTTCCCGTGACAGGGTCTAGGAGGATATTAGGATACCCTCACAGTTGTTGGTAAGTCTGTAAAAGACTAAGTTTAACTATACTACGTGTCAACATATCTGTTGACTGTACCTGAGGCAATCTCAGGTACTTACAGTCATATGAATTCAGGAACAATAACATATAGCAATATTTGAATTTAAACAGTAAACTTGGCAAGGTATACTTGCCTACTTCTTGATTGTGTTGGAAACCTGTATTTGCAATCAAGTCTCGGGGGTCCTTTGACAGGGGGTCACTGACTGCGCTGGAGATGTTTTCTGTTTAAGACGTCCAGGGTTCGTAAATATCATAATTAAATAAATGGGTATAATATATTAGTATATATATACTTATGTAATATATAGGAGTCAATATATATATAGTTATATATATATATATATATATATATATATATATATATATATATATATATATATATATATATATATATATATAACATATATATATAGATATTTATATAGCATATGATATTAGGTATATAGTTAAAACACACACACACACACACACACACACACACACACACACACATATATATATATATATATATATATATATATATATATATATATATATATAAGTACATATATATATAGGGTATATATATAGAGAGTATTTATTCATATAAATATAAAAGTAAAAGTCATATATATATATATATATATATATATATATATATATATATATATATATATATATATATATATATATATATATATATATATATATAGTCTATGTAACAAATATTTATATATATAGGTAAAAAAAACATATAAGGCATATACTATAATATATTAGGCATATATATCATAATATATAGATATATAAATACTTATATAATATATACATATAGATATATATACATATACATATATAAAAAGAAGAAATGAAAAAGACATAAATATATTATAATATATATATACATATATATGTAGTATGTATATATACATATATTTAAATAAATGAAAAGGCATATATATATATATATATATATATATAATATATATATATATATATATATATATATATATATATATATATATATATATATATATATATATATATATATATATATATATATATATATACATATATATAAATAATAGATATATATACATATATATAAAGAAAATGAAAGGTACATATATATATATACATATATATATATATAATAATATACTTATATGATATATAATTATATATACATAAATAAATATATACATATATATATATATATATATATATATATATATATATATAAAAGAAAAGAAAGTATAATATATATATATACATTGTATATATATATATATATATATATATATATATATATATATATATATATATATATATATATATATATATATTCTGTATTAATAATATATATATATATATATATATATATATATATATATATATATATATATATATATATATATATATATATATATATATATATATATATATATATATATATATATATATATATATATATATATATATATATATATATATATATATAATTACATATATAAGTAATACATATATATATATATATATATATATATATATATATATATATATATATATATATATATATATATATATATATATATATATATATATATATATATATATAAAATAGAAAAAGAAAATAAAAGATGCATATATTAATATATATTATACTGTATAATACTGTATATAAGTATATATATATATATACATAGTAATATATATATATAATTATATAATTACATATATATATATATATAATAATAAATAAATAATAAAAATGAAAAATACAGAAATATAAATACATACTGTATATACTGTATATATAATATTTAGTTAAATATTACATAATATATATATATATATATAAATATATACATATACATATACATATATATATATATATATATATATATATATATATATATATATATATATATATATATATATATATATATATACAAACATATAAAATATATAGGTATTTATGTATTATACATGTATTTATACCTGGCAGGGTGACAGGGGGGGCCCACGGCTGGTCGCTGGAGGGAGGACGGCGGCGGAGCCGACGGCGGCTGGCCGGAGGGACGGCTGCAACAACAGCAGTGGTTAACAGTAGTAGCAGCAGTGGCGGCTTGCAGCAGCTGCAGCGCCGCGTGCGGTGGCGGGGGTGGCGGTGCAGGGGGTCTGGGGTGGCGGAGAAGGGGGCGGCGAGGTGTCCGGTGGTGGTGGCGGAGGTCAGGGGTGGCCGGAGTGGCGGTGGCGGACGGTCGGGATGGGGGAGGGTGTTGCGGTGCGGGTGAGGGGGAAGACGCTGCGGGGGAGTTGCCGGCGTCGGTGGTGGTCGTGGGGTGGTGGGGGCAGGTCAGTCCGGCGGAGGGGGCCAGGGCGAGGCGATTGGGGGTGGTGGCGGTGGTCCACGACGGCGGAGGGTGGTGCTGGGGGAGGTCGGGAGTGGTGGTGGTGGCTGTGGTGGTGGTGGCTGTGGTGTTGGTGGCGGGTTGGTTCTGTGGCCGTTGCCGGCGGCGGAGGAGGTGGCCGTAGGGGGTGGCGGTTGGCCGGAGGGGAGAAGGAGGAGGGACGAAGGGTTTGGCGGAGTTTCGCCGGAGGGGGTGGTCGGAGGGAGGAGTTGTGAGGTTTGCAAGGGGGAGGGGTGCTGTATTTATAGGGTTAGGATTGAGTGGCATGGGTAGTAATTAGGGTGAAGTCTAGGGTTATTTTAGGTATTTTGGGTTTTGGGATATTTTGGCTGCCATTTTAGATATTTTGTGGGTCCCACTTGACACGTGGATGGTCCATGTTCACCAGCCAATGAGGAGGTGATGCCACCTCACACTGGAAATTTGCATAAAAACCCCTGAAATTTTATAAATTTTAAATAGGTCATAAGATAGGTATTTTGCGTAATTACGCAATTTGTCTGTTTAAAAATACTGATTCTTAGAAATACTGAATTATACAGAAATGAGGGGGAAAGCTGGGGAAGTGCCTTGGGGGTGTGGGGGTGAGCCTGGGCAGGGGCATGGCCTGGTTCTTTGGGTGATACGGGTCACCATATTTATTTATTTAATAAATACTGCGCACGGTGTTCTCTAATTATTTAGAGGCAGGTAGGGCCATAATTTTACTACGGTGTCAATATAC
>JAYESA010000002.1:204177618-204476114 GCA_036927795.1 Iris macrosiphon | reverse complement strand
TTTAATCTCTAACCACCCAATCAAAATCAATCCATGTAACATAATATATATGAAACTATCCGGATAGTTTTAGATCATATATATATATATATATATATATATATATATATATATATATATATAGAGAGAGAGAGAGAGAGAGGAGAGAGAGGAGAGAGAGAGAGAGAGAGAGAGAAATCAAACATTTTGGATTTCCAAAGCATTCTCATGATCACAACCGTTGGATCTTTCGAAATCAACGGTTAAGATTATATGTCTTAAAAAAGATTTAACAACTGTGAGCAACGGTGATCTTCATTGCTCCAGCAGACCAACGGTACTACTCTTTTAGCATTTTTACTTCACTGTTATCTTCATATTGGACTCTGTTCTGTCATCAGCAACTTCACTACTTGCATTCACCGAATTATCCTGCTATTATCGGATTTCGCCGTTGTTTACCTTTTTCAATAAGTTAGACTGGTAGATTGTGTGAAATATTCCGAATTTCTACAACAAATTTTACAAAAAATTTCATGGATAATATACGAACAATAATTCTCACACAATAACCGTTAAGAAAAATACTCCATATGGTACATATTTGTCGCTACACATTTAGTGTAGGTTGTCAAATCCTTCTACAACGGTTCAAGATTGTGAAGGTATAAATGTGTTGTTTACTCTTTTTGGGACAGCGAAGTGTGCATCTTTCACTAAAAAAACACTCACTACCTATACACAAAGTAGGTTCAATGGAATACTCGTTGATAATCCAAAAGGCAGGCAAATGCCATGTGGGCCTTCTACCTTTGTAAATTCCTTCCACATATGAACAACAAGTCATGGACAACAGGGTTAGTCATAATGGTAGAGTAGTTTAGTTGGGGTTGGCTCTTTGTACTTTTGCATTTGAAAGTGATCCAATTTTTCTTTACTTACACATTTGAGACTTCTTATTGTACAGAATATATAATAATTTAATTTAATTTAATTTCATTTCATTTAGCTAGATTTGTTAAGAGTATTTTTTTGGGAGATGAGGTGTCACGTCCCGCTTCCCAGAACACGGTGAGCCGGGTAAGTAATTACATCTCCAGACTACGGACCATAGGAATACACCCGTACCCGTATCAGCGATTGTCGTCTGTAATATTCTAGGATGGAAATGCAAGTCATACTAAATACACTTTCATTACTGTAATCACCTGAAAATTTTAAGAATTATTAAATTAAATTATCTGAATTACTTACAATTTTCTGAAAATTTTAAAACAATAAATTAAGGTAGTCTGTATTAAAATAAATTTTTAAAGATATTAAATAACATTAAAATGGGATAAAAACTATATTTTCTAGTGTAAAATTAAAAACCGGGCTTGGGGTATTTTTTCGAAAATTTATTGGATCCCGGATGAATTTTTAAAGCATTAAAAACTATTGTAAAAAATTAACTGATTAATTAATCAAATATTAATAAACCAAACCAAACCATTATTTTGAACCAAACCCTGAACCGGACTGGACCGGCCGGTCTAACTAGACCGAACCGCTCGCCTAGCGGGTCGGATCCGGGTCAGACCCGACCCGCTAGCAACCGACCCGACCCGATTGTGTGAATCCCTAACCCCCAAACCGTTCGATTCCTCCGGCAGCCGTTACCGCCGCCGGCGACGCACTCTCTTCGGCTCCCTCAACCGCCGACCGCCACCATTCCCCTCCCCTGGAATGGGCGACCCGTCCTCTTCCCTTCCGGCGAACCCCAGTCGGTTTCCCTCCCCCTAGAGCCCTATTTAAACCCTAGAACTCGACTCCGGCCGCCCATTGATCCCTCGACCACCCGCCGCCAGGCCGCCTGTTCTCCCACTACTCGACCGGACTCGCCACCGCGTCCAGCACCACCCGGCGCCACCGCCGCACCTCCAGAACCTCCTCTCTCCTCCTACCTCCGACCAAGTTCACCCCGACCCCGCACCTCCAGAACTCGACTCCGGCCGACTCAGCCGAGCGTCGCCCGGCCTCCCGGAGACGTCCCAGAGGCTCGCCGACCTCCGCCGGCCTGAACCCACTCCCAGCCTTCTTCCCTCGCCACCGGACTCGCCCTGCCCGACCACCGGCCTGAACCCACTCCCAGCCTGCCCGGCCAGAACCCTAAAACCTAGGGTGGACACAGGACTCGACACAGGACACGAGGACACAAAGGACTCAGTTTTTCAGACCACTTCAGGTACTTGTAACTTCTTGCTCGTAGCTCTGATTTTAATTCCGTAAATTGTATCGCGTAGCCTGTATGACCCTCTCAGTGCCCGGATAAACCGCTCGGGGCATCGCATCCTGTGGTGATCGCACACCGTGATCCAAAAACAGGAAAAACTTAGCCCTGTTTCACCCCGGAACTGAGTGTACCCCGCCAAACGGAACGACTTAGTCGCGTGCGGTCTTCACTGATACGTGCGCGTCGTTGATACGGACGTGCGGGATTTCGCAGAAGCTGATTCGGATGTGCGTGCACACCGGAATCAGTGCGTATCCGCGGACAACACCCCGTATCCGATTTTTCTGTAATTTGCTGTAACTTAGTGTATACACATCAGATCGAGACGAAACTTGCGCCATCGGACTCGTAGCAATACGCTGGTCCTGTGGGTCAAGTTTGGTTCGATTCTGAGAACGTTAGAAAATCGCGTGTCGTGAGCCCCACAGGCTCCATCCGACGGACGATTTTGAGAACGGCTCATCGAAATCCAATTCTAGAAGTTCCGTTGGGTTCGTATCAACGTTCCTGACTTGTTGACACTAAGTTGGACTAATTTGGAGACCTTTGACCCTGACTCAGTTTTCGGTGCAAAGCGGCCCACATATGGACCCGCTTTAGCCCAGAAATGTCGTTTTTGCCCTTGTGTCCAAACTGGACTTAAGGACAGGCATTTCTAGCTATTTCTTATGTTCTGAGACTATTGGTAATGTTTATTTCAGCTTTTGGAGGAGTTATTGCTGAACCCACTGTTACAGGGACCGCTACTGGTATTCCAATTCCAGGCAAGTGTACCTTGCCATAAATTGCAGTTTATTAGTTTATTTAGTTCTCTTGCTTTAATTTTCTGTGACTATTGTACATACTATAACCTAGGACCGTATGACATACTTAGCGTCCGATTACAGTCGGGTGCCAACTCCGTACGCGGAGTTGTGTATGTCATTTAGTGATGGACATTCGAAACCCTTTATATTCTCGTGCTTGTTTATCAAGTACATCATAACCTAGGACACTTGACACCTTACATTGACAGAATCTTTCTGAGATATTCAAGGTGATTCTGTATAGGATACAGGATGGACATAGTTATTATACTCTTAGATTATGACTGTTGCATTAGCTCTGATCTCACGTGACATGGACATGAGACGTGTGGTTACATTGGGTGGGGAGAGACACACAGGCTACAGGCTATTCTATATATATATATATATATATATATACTACTATTGTGAGGTTGTAGACTCTCGAGCAGAGCTAGACCATTACTAGATATTGCTGCTACCGGCTCCCCGACACAGAGCTTGTAGCAGTCTCAGCCTGAGTACTAGTGTTGCTCTCAGTTGCATTTTCACATAGATGGTTATGTAGTTACCCTGCTTATTTCATTTTCTATTTCACTGCATCTATTTTTGGCTTGTATTATTTGTACCTTGCTATGTCCCCTGAGGACCTGGAATGGATGATGTCCCCAGGTTTAGCAGAAGAACATTATCCCGAGGTTTACGGGACAGGAGCTGAAGCTGTACCAGGAGCTAATGCTGAAGGAGAACCTAACATAGAAGCAGAGGTGATGGCTGAAGACTTTACTTGAGCTTATGATATTTGTACTCTTCAGATACTTTATTTTTGGACTCTTTTGTTCTGGTCTGATGAACCAGTGTTTTAGACTCTTATCGGGTTGTTCTCCGACATACTCTGCTGAGACTGGACTTTGATGTACTTTTCTTCTTTGCTGTTGTTCTTATTATTCTGTGTGTGGATGAGATTAGTTTTTACTATGGTTTTAGACCTATATTACAGCTTAAGTATGCCCGATGGATCCATTAAATTTGGTTGTCCATCGGTGTGTACTGCTGGCCATTGCCACGTGTCTAGTCCCTCAATATTTTGGGACTGGGGCGTGACATAGTTTTTGTGGTGGCCCATGCAGGTCAACGACAAATTATTTGGTTTCAACTTAGGGGCCAAACAAACCTGTAAAAGGATAGGATAGGCTATAGGATCTCATCCATTTGTTTGAAACGTTTTTGAAACTCTATATCGCATTCGAATAAGTACTTGATTTTGCATCCTGCTTGACTCTACTAAACGTTCTCATAAAGTTTATTTTGGATACAGAAAGATGGATTCAAGAAATGAAGATAAAATTCCTTTGAGTACACCACAAGACGCTGTGGTTACCTATGGAGATGGAGTTACACCAGAGAACAGAGGTCAATCCTCTCAAAGTGGACAAGCTGAGCAGCATAACTCAAGGTTCAGGCGTGACGACATCCCACCTCCGCCGCAGTTCACTCCACAGATGCCTGCCTTCACACCAGGGCAAGCAATGGACGGGCAGCAAATGTTCCAGATGTTTTATTCCATGATGCAAGCTCAACAACAAGTTCAACAGGAGGCGCAGCGTCAGGAGGCAGAGAACCTGAGAAACAGCCTAGTAAATGCATTGGAGCAGGCAAACCCGCAAGCTAGGCGACCAGCGACGGGATCTATCATTGATTTCCGTCAACTCAAGCCCCGTACCTTTTCGGGCAAGAAAGGACCAACTGAAGTGCATGAGTGGCTCACAAATACACAACATCAGTTGGAAGCAGCTGAACTTCCGCGGGAGAGATGGATGACTGCTGTCCGAATGCAACTGACGGACAACGCGCACCACTGGTGGCTAGCTGAAGAGAGGAGGCTCGGACATGACCGAGTTACTTGGGAGGAGTTCTCCAGACTCTTCCAAGAGATGTATATCCCAGCCGTTGCTAGATCAGAACTTCGAGATAAGTTCAACCGCCTCATCCAGGGCAACATGACGGTGGAGGAGTATAATTTTGAATTCATTCGCCTGAGTCGTTTCGCCCATTCTCTAATTCCTACCGAAGAAGAGAAGGCGGAGAAATTCTTTGACGGACTCAGGTTCGAGCTTCAGAGGTTGATTGGATCTGTTGCCCCTACATCGTACAACGACGTCCTTGCTGCAGCACGACGCATGGAGCGCGTCACCAGGAGGGAGTCAAGTCTGAATAGGCCATTTACCTCAGTACCATCCAAGGCAGCACAAGAAGATTCTGCAAAGCGACTCCAGAGGAATCTACCGCAGAGAACAGCACCAAGAACCCTACCTACTTGTCATTTCTGCGGCAAGTTGGGTCATATTGAAAAGGAGTGCAGACGCAAATTGGGACTGTGCCTGGTTTGCGGATCCAACCAGCATTTATCCAGAGACTGCACAGAACGCCGAGAGGGAGCACCACGACTAGCTCTACCTGCACCGAGGCCAGATTATCCAACAGTGGGAGCTCAGCAGACGGGAGTTGGAGGAGTCAGACCACCAGCTCCAGGAGGATATCAGCCCAGACCACCATTACCACCTCAAGCAACACTATTCCAACAGGCTCGTCAGCAGAGGGGTCCAGCTCAGGGACGAGGTCAGGCTTTTGCATTGGTTGTTCAGGAAGAAGCTACTGCTGGAGAAGTTATAGTAGGTACAATTTTAGTAGCTTCATTACATGCTGTAGCTTTATTTGATTTTGGGGCATCGCACTCATTTATAGCTGCTAGCTTCGTAGCCACCAATAGAGTAGCTACTGCACCCCTTCCGAAGACTAAGAGAATTCTTACGGGAGGTGGAATTATACCTGTTAGTGATATCTGTAGATCATGTTCAGTAGTAGTCTGCGGAAGAGAGATGCGAGCCCAATTTCTGATCTTTTCTATGCCTGACTATGATGTTTTACTTGGTATGGACTGGTTAAGTCAGTATCATGCTACTCTTGATTGTCGGCTTGGAAAAGTTATATTCAGACCACCTGGACACTCAGAGTTTGAATTTCTTCGAGGAGCTGTAGAACAAGGTGTTCAGCCAACTCTTAGGGTATTAACTGTAGAAGGGGAGACAAGTTACCCAAGAGTTATATCAGAGTTTGTGGATGTATTCCCCGATGATCTTCTAGGTCTACCACCTGATCGGGAAATAGAATTTACCATAGACTTAACTCCAGGAGCAGAGCCTATCACTTCATCGGTTTATAGACTAGCACCTAAGGAGTTAGTAGAGTTGAAGAAGCAAGTTGATGAACTTCTGGAGAAAGGTTTCATCCGGCCCAGTGTTTCACCTTGGGGAGCACCTATACTTTTTGTACCAAAGAAGGATGGAACAGTTCGCCTGTGCATTGATTACAGGGCGTTAAACGCTGTGACCATTAAGAACCGGTATCCCTTGCCATGCATTGATGACTTATTTGATCAATTGAGCGGAGCTAGGGTATTTTTGAAGATTGACCTTAGATCCGGTTATCACCAGATTAGGGTGAGGAAGGAAGATATTCCGAAGACAGCCTACAGGACCAAGTATGGACACTATGAGTTTCTAGTAATGCCGTTTGGTTTAACCAACGCGCCTGCTGTGTTCATGAGCTTGATGAACCGAGTCTTCCATCAATACTTGGATAAATTTGTGGTTGTATTTATTGATGACATTTTGGTATATTCCAAAAGCCACGAAGAGCACGAGGAGCATCTCAGAATCGTGCTAGAGACGTTGAGGCAGGAGAAGCTTTATGCTAAGCTCAGTAAATGTGAGTTTTGTATGGATAAGGTACCATTCTTAGGGCATATTATCTCAGGAGAAGGATTGTCAGTTGATCCAGAGAAGGTTGCTGCCATTGAGACTTGGCCTACACCAACATCAGTTGCTGAGGTGAGGAGTTTTCTAGGACTTGCTGGATATTACAGAAGGTTCGTGGAAAATTTCTCAAGGATTGCGGAGCCAATGACGAAGTTGACATGGAAAGATTAGGACTTTGCATGGACAGAAGAATGTCAGATGGCCTTTAAAGAATTGAAGAGGCATCTAACAACAGCACCAGTCTTGACTCTTCCTTCAGGGTCAGGCAGTTTTGTTGTTTATAGCAATGTGTCAGGTAGTGGCCTGGGATGTGTTTTGATGCAACACGGCAAAGTTATTGCTTATGCATCGAGACAGTTGAAGGTTCATGAGAAGAACTACCCAACTCATGATCTAGAGCTAGCTGTTGTAATATTTGCACTGAAGATTTGGAGGCATTATCTTTATGGTGAGAAGGTGGAAATCTTCACTGACCATAAAAGTCTGAAGTATGTATATACCCAGAAGGAGCTTAACATGAGGCAAAGACGCTGGCTTGAGTTGATGGTGGACTTTGATATAGATCTGCAGTACCACCCAGGGAAAGCAAATGTAGTACCAGACGCACTCAGCAGGAAGCCTACGACTTATTTCTTGACGATGCAGCCTGAGTTATTGAAAGATCTACAGGAGCTCCAGATAGAGGTTATTCTACCAAGACAGAGTGACTTGCTGGCTAATCTGGAAGTGAAGTCATCGCTTGTGGAAAGGATTAAAGAAGCTTTGCCGACTGATGCAAGATTTCGAAGACTCAAAGAGAAGACAGAAGCAGGCATGCAGACGGGACTTCGCATACATGAGGATGGAACATTAAGATGCGGAGATCGTCTATATGTTCCAAATGGAGAATTGAGACAGGAGCTAATGACTGAAGCACATAGCTCCATATACTCTGTTCATCCAGGAGGAACAAAGATGTATCGAGATCTAAGGCAGTACTATTGGTGGCATGGAATGAAGAGAGAGATTGCTAGATTTGTAGCTAAATGTTTAGTCTGCCAACAAATGAAAGCCGAGCATCAGAGGACTGCAGGAATGTTGCAGCCGCTTCCCATACCAGAATGGAAGTGGGAACATATCACCATGGACTTCGTCACAGGATTTCCAAGGAGTGTAAACCCCCTGAATTTTCAAAATTTTAAAAACTGGATTTTTCACAATTTTGTGGAATTTTCTGGGAATTTTCTGTAATTTAAAAACAGGGTTTTAATTATTCAATAATTTTTAATTGATATTAAATGATATTAAAATATTATAAAAATAATATTTTTGGATGTAAAATGAAAAACTGGACTTAGGGCAATTTTTTCTGGAATTTATCGGACCCCAGACCTATTTTTAAATGCCTAAAAAGTATTTATTTATTTAATTATTTATTTATTAATTATTTTCTGATTATTTATTATTAGTAATATTATTATTTTTCTTTTATTTTTTCTAAAACCCAGCCCGCGGCCCGTTGGGCCGACCCGGCCCAGCCCAACCCGAGCCCAGCCCCTAGCGGGTCGGGTCGGATCCGCCAGACCCGATCCGACCCGCCCGTGCCCGCAACCCGGCTGACCCCCTCTCCCTCTTCCCCGCGTTCTCCGGCGCGTTTACCGCCGTCGCCCGCCCGCTCCGGCGGCCACCTCACCCCACGACCACCCACGCGTCGCCACGTTCCCCCCCTCCTCCGCCTCCCTCGGCCACGACAGCTCCTCCCTCCCCTATATATATCAGCCCCTCCGGCCACCGCATCCCCAAACCCCAGACCTCCTCACCGCCGTGCGCCACCGCCGACTCCGGCCGACCTCCTCCTCCCAGCGCCTCGCCCAACCCGAGCCCCTCATTCTTCCTCCCTCCTCCTCCTCTCTCCTCCTCACAGCAGGCCCCGGCCGCTCGAGCCTTGCGCCGCCGACCCCCGCCGCTCCGGTGCGTCGCCGCCCTAGCCAGCACCGCCCCCGGCCTCCTCCGCCTCAGTGCCTCCCCAGCCGCCGTCCCCGCCGCCGGCCAGTGAGCCCAAACCCTAACCCTAGCTTTCGATTTGGTATCCGACACGTGTCGGACACAACTCGAAACTCGGTTTCTCGGGTCCCCTTCAGGTACTCGTAACTTGCACCTCGGATCTCTGTTTTCGATTCCGCAAATTGCATTGCGAAGCCTGTATGACCCTCTCGGTGCCCGGACAAACTGTTCGGGGCATCGCGTCCTGTGGTGATCGCACACCGCGATCCAAAAACAGGAAAAAACTAGACCCTGTTTCACCCCGGAACTGGGTACGCCCCGCCAAACGGGACGACTTGGTCGTGCGCGGTCTTCACAGATACGTGCGCCTCGTCGATTCGGACGTGTAGGATTTCGCGGAAGCTGATTCGGGTGTGCGTGCACACCGGAATCAACGCGTATCCGCGGACATCGTCCCGTATCCGTCTTTTCTGCAATTCGACCTAACTTTGTGTACACACGTCAGATCGAGACGAAACTTGCGCCATCGGACTCGTAGCAATACGCTGGTCCTGTGGGTCAAGTTTGGTTCGATTCTGAGAACGTTGACGAAATCGCGTGTCGTAGGCCCCATAGGCCCCGCTCGACGGGCGATTTTGTGTTCGACTCATCGGAATCCAATTCTGAAAGTTCCGTTGGGTTCGTATCAGCGTTTCTGACCTGTTGACACTGAGTTTGGTGAATTTGGAGACCGTTGACCCTGACGCATTTTTTGGTGCAAAGCGGGCCCACCGGCGGACCCCGTTTTGGCCCGAAATTGCCGTTTTCGCCCTTGTCTCCAAATTGGACCCAAGGACAGGCGTTTCTAGCTGATTGATATTTTCTGGATCTGATGGTGATGTTTGTTTCAGCAACCGGAGTACCGCCTGCGAATCCAACCGAAGTCAGAGCCGCAATCAGAGCCGGCACCACAGGCAAGTGTACATCGCCAATACTTGCAGCTTTGCTACCTATTTCCTTGACTTAGTTATACAACAGTGGGCAAGTGTACCTTGCCAAACCCTGCAGCTTGCTAGTTATTTTCTGGACTTGTTTATACATCAGTGGGCAAGCAAAGCTTGCCACTTCTTAGATATTTCTGGTTATAGTATTTACTTGATTTCTTGTGGATGCCTAAGTAAACTTGTTTAACTGCTCAACCCAGGACACCTGACACTCTTCATGTGACGGAATTGCCTGAGATATACCTGGTGATTCCGTATAGGTTACATTTTTTCATGTTATTACAGTTTACATGCTTAGATTCTATCCTGACTCATTGTATTAGTTCAATCTTGCGTGACTTGTACCTGATATTTTCTGGAACTGTGACGTGAGATTACATGGGGTGGGGAGAGTATTGTCATATCAAGGCTGAATATAATATAATATAAATACTTATATCTGGCGGTGCCTTAGACTCTGATTCAGAGCTTTGGTTCCTTACTGGCTCCTCGAAAAAATACTGCTATGGTTTCTACGACACTGATCCTGTAGTAGTCTCAGCCTGAGTATGACTAAAACTCTCACTTGCATATCACTTAGCTGGTTTACATATTTACCCTGCTGTTTCATTATTGCTGCACTGCATATGTTTTGGCTTATATTTTTCTGTACCTTGTTATGTCCCCTGAGGACCTGGAATGGACTATGTCCCCAGGTATAGCCGAGGAGAACTACCCCGAGGTGTACGGTACAGGAGCACTCCTTGGAGCAGAACCCAGAACCGAGGACGAGATAGTTGTAGAAGACTTCTCCTGAGCACCGGCTTCATATTCACAGTATTTCCTTTTCAGTATTTTATTTCCAGTCTATGTTTCCTTAAATGTAACAGAATAATTCTCGGATTTGTTTTCCGAGATAACCTTATTTAATATTGCTTATTCATTTCCATTGCATTATTTCTGGCAATTAATCTGTGGTTATTCTGTGGATGAGATTAGTAATACCTGAGACTTGTACTTAGTACTACTAGACTACAGCTTAAGCATGCCCTGATGGATCCATTAAATTGGGTTATCCATCAGTGCGTGCTGCTGGCCATTGCTCACGTGCTCAGTCCCTCGTCATTTTGGGACTGGGGCGTGACAAGGAGCCCCAGCGAAAAAGATGCGGTATGGGTTATCGTGGATCGACTCACTAAATCGGCACATTTCTTGTCGTTTAGAGTTGGACAGTCCACAGAGATACTAGCCGACATGTATATGAGACAAATAGTAAGATTGCATGGAGTGCCGATTAGTATTGTATCTGACCGAGATTCGAGATTTATCTCTCATTTCTGGTGAAGCATGCAAGAGAGTCTTGGCACCATACTAAAATTCAGCACTGCCTATCATCCCCAGACAGATGGTCAATCAGAACGTACAATCCAGATCTTGGAGGATATGCTGCGATCCTGTATGTTAGACTTTGGAGGGTCTTGGGAAGATCATTTGCATTTGGTAGAGTTCTCCTACAACAACAGTTACCAGGCAAGCATCAAGATGGCACCTTTCGAGGCGTTATACGGTAGGAAGTGCAGATCACCGATATGCTGGAGCGACGTCGGAGAGCGTCAAATTTTGGGTCCAGAGTTGGTGATGCAAACAGTGGAGAAGGTAAAACAAATCCAGAATCATCTTCGGGCAGCTCAGGACAGACAGAAGCATTGGGCTGATACACACCGACGTCCCCTGGAATTCAAGGAAGGAGAACATGTATTCCTGAGGATTTCGTCTACTCGAGGAACCATTCGCTTTGGGAGCAGAGGCAAGTTGAGTCCAAGGTACATTGGGCCCTTTGATATTCTGGAGCGCATTGGTGAGGTGGCTTATCGTCTTGTATTACCTCCATCTTTAGAGGGAGTGCATGATGTATTCCATGTCTCACAGTTGAGAGGGTATGTGACTGACCCAAGTCACATAGTTGATCATTCGGAGATCGTAGTAGGCCCAAGCCTGAGATATGAAGAACAACCAGTGAGTATACTTGGCACCAGCGAGAAGACACTGCGAGGGCAGACAATTAAACGGGTTCGTGTGGCTTGGAAGCAACACTCTCCTGGTGAATCTACTTGGGAGAGAGAAGATATCATGCGCCAGAAATACCCCCACTTATTTGAGGATGCAGGTATATTTTAAGTAATTTTTGTAATTCTTGTAGTTCGGTTCTATTAGTAGTTTAATCTTTGAATTGCGAGGATGCAATTTTCTTAAAGGGGGTAGATTGTAATCACCTGAAAATTTTAAGAATTATTAAATTAAATTATCTGGAATTACTTACAATTTTCTGAAAATTTTAAAACAATAAATTAAGGTAGTCTGTATTAAAATAAAATTTTAAAGATATTAAATAATATTAAAATAGGATAAAAACTATATTTTCTAGTGTAAAATTAAAAACCGGGCTTGGGGTATTTTTTCGGAAATTTATTGGATCCCGGATGAATTTTTAAAGCATTAAAAACTATTGTAAAAAATTAACTGATTAATTAATCAAATATTAATAAACCAAACCAAACCATTATTTTGAACCAAACCCTGAACCGGACCGGATAGGCCGGTCTAACTAGACCGAACCGCTCGCCTAGCGGGTCGGATCCGGGTCAGACCCGACCCGCTAGCAACCGACCCGACCCGATTGTGTGAATCCCTAACCCCCAAACCGTTCGATTCCTCCGGCAGCCGTTACCGCCGCCGGCGACGCACTCTCTTCGGCTCCCTCAACCGCCGACCGCCACCATTCCCCTCCCCTGGAACGGGCGACCCGTCCTCTTCCCTTCCGGCGAACCCCCGTCGGTTTCCCTCCCCCTAGAGCCCTATTTAAACCCTAGAACTCGACTCCGGCCGCCCATTGATCCCTTGACCACCCGCCGCCAGGCCGCCTGTTCTCCCACTACTCGACCGGACTCGCCACCGTGTCCAGCACCACCCGGCGCCACCGCCGCACCTCCAGAACCTCCTCTCTCCTCCTACCTCCGACCAAGTTCACCCCGACCCCGCACCTCCAGAACTCGACTCCGGCCGACTCAGCCGAGCGTCGCCCGGCCTCCCGGAGACGTCCCAGAGGCTCGCCGACCTCCGCCGGCCTGAACCCACTCCCAGCCTTCTTCCCTCACCACCGGACTCGCCCTGCCCGACCACCGGAATCCCAAAACCCTAAAACCTAGGGTGGACACAGGACTCGACACAGGACACGAGGACACAAAGGACTCGGTTTTTCAGACCACTTCAGGTACTTGTAACTTCTTACTCGTAGCTCTGATTTTAATTTCGTAAATTGTATCGCATAGCCTGTATGACCCTCTCGGTGCCAGGACAAACCGCTCGGGGCATCGAGTCCTGTGGTGATCGCACACCGCGATCCAAAAACAGGAAAAACTTAGCCATGTTTCACCCCGGAACTGAGTGCGTCCCGCCAAACGGAATGACTTGGTCGCGTGCGGTCTTCACTGATACGTGGGTGTCATTGATACGGACGTGCAGGATTTCGCAGAAGCTGATTCGGATGTGCGTGCACACCGAAATCAGTGCGTATCCGCGGACAACACCCCGTATCTGATTTTTTTGTAATTCGCTGTAACTTAGTGTATACACATCGGATCGAGATGAAACTTGCGCCATCGGACTCATAGCAATACGCTGGTCCTGTGGGTCAAGTTTGGTTCGATTCTGAGAACGTTAGAAAATTGCGTATCGTGGGCCCCATAGGCTCCATCCGACGGGCGATTTTGAGAACGGCTCATCGGAATCCAATTCTGGAAGTTCCGTTGGGTTCGTATCAACGTTCCTGACTTGTTGACACTAAGTTGGACTGATTTGGAGACATTTGACCCTGACTCAGTTTTTGGTGCAAAGCGGCCCACATATGGACCCGCTTTAGCCCAGAAATGTCGTTTTTGTCCTTGTGTCCAAACTGGACTTAAGGACAGGCGTTTCTAGCTATTTCTTATGTTCTGAGACTGTTGGTAATGTTCATTTCAGCTTTTGGAGGAGTTATTGCTGAACCCACTGTTACAGGGACCGCTACTGGTATTCCAATCCCAGGCAAGTGTACCTTGCCATAAATTGTAGTTTATTAGTTTATTTAGTTCTCTTGCTTTACTTTTCTGTGACTATTGTACATGCTATAACCTAGGACCGTATGACATACTTAGCGTCCGATTACAGTCGGGTGCCAACTCCGTACGCGGAGTTGTGTATGTCATTTAGTGATGGACATTCGAAACCCTTTATATTCTCGTGCTTGTTTATCAAGTACATCATAACCTAGGACACTTGACACCTTACATTGACAGAATCTTCCTGAGATATTCAAGGTGATTCTGTATAGGATACAGGATGGACATAGTTATTATACTCTTAGATTATGACTGTTGCATTAGCTCTGATCTCACGTGACATGGACATGAGACGTGTGGTTACATTGGGTGGGGAGAGACACACAGGCTACAGGCTGTTCTATATATATATATATACTACTATTGTGAGGTTGTAGACTCTCGAGCAGAGCTAGACCATTACTAGATATTACTGCTACCGGCTCCCCGACACAGAGCTTGTAGCAGTCTCAGCCTGAGTACTAGTGTTGCTCTCAGTTGCATTTTCACATAGATGGTTATGTAGTTACCCTGCTTATTTTATTTTCTATTTCACTGCATCCATTTTTGGCTTGTATTATTTGTACCTTGCTATGTCCCCTGAGGACCTGGAATGGATGATGTCCCCAGGTTTAGCAGAAGAACATTATCTCGAGGTTTACAGGACAGGAGATGAAGCTGTACCAGGAGCTAATGCTGAAGGAGAACCTAACATAGAAGCAGAGGTGATGGCTAAAGACTTTACTTGAGCTTATGATATTTGTACTCTTCAGATACTTTATTTTTGGACTTTTTTGTTCTGGTCTGATAAACCAGTGTTTTAGACTCTTATCGGGTTGTTCCCCGACATACTCTGCTGAGACTGGACTTTGATGTACTTTCCTTCTTTGCTGTTGTTCTTAATATTCTGTGTGTGGATGAGATTAGTTTTTACTATGGTTTTAGACCTATATTACATCTTAAGTATGTCCGATGGATCCATTAAATTGGGTTGTCCATCGGTGTGTACTGCTGGCCATTGCCACGTGTCTAGTCCCTCGATATTTTGGGACTGGGGCGTGACAATTACCACAAACTATAACTATTATACATAAACTGGTAAAAATACAACTATACTAGTCATTACATCAAAACCATTAATTTACATAAACTTTTCAGCTACAAAATGCTATTGATGTATCCTTGAAGGCCACTCGATGATCATTCCTCAACCTCGTCCACGTTGTATAAAGGTAGCATATCGCCTGGAACTTCATCTTCCCCTAGTTAACAATACTAGATCGTTAAAACGACATGCAAGTCATCGGACAAGAACGATAAAAGAACTGAAGATATGATATGATAAAATGTAGAATAGTTGAAAAATATTTCCTTATACTTGGATAAAATTTTGATATAGATGAACTCTATAGAAGTATTATAGTTTTAACTTGGAATATCTATCTAAACCCTATTCTAGTGATCTCTTAGTGTCTAATCAAATAAATCAATACAACCTTAATTCACTACCATAATCACAAATAAGTTTTCTATATGATGATGCAATTCGAAGAATAACTCTTTATTTATCCACTTTAACTAGTTTTCTCCCAACAATTCCGTGACCAGAGGGATAAGGCTGTGGCAGGGTGGCACGGTGCTTAGAATCCGGCCACATGTGACCCACTTCGCACCGAAAAATGTGCCAGAGACAAAGTTTTCCAAATTCATCAAACTTAGTGTCTACAAGTCCAGAACGAAGATGCGAACCCAATGGAACATCCAGAACTGGATTCCGATGAGCTGATCACAAAATTGTCCGTCAAGTGGAACCATGGGGCCCACGATACGTGATTTTGTCAACGTTCTCAGAATCAAACCAAACTTGGGTCACAGGACCAGTGTATCGCTACGAGTCTGATGGCGCAAGTTTCGTTTCGAAACGACGAGCGTACACAAAGTTACAACGAGTTCAGAACAGGGTCAATACGGGACGTTGTCGACGGATACACGTTGATTCCGGTGTGCACGCACATCCAAATCAACTTCCGCAAAATTTCACACGTCCGTATTGACGGCGTGCACCTTTCGTTGAAGTTCGCACACGACCAAGTCGCCTCGTTTAGCAGGGCGCACCCAGTTCCGGGAAAACATGGTTTTTAAATAACCAATCTTTTGGTCATTTTCACCCTCGAATTAAATTACAAACTACAACTCAATAAATTAAACTAAAAACAGGGTTTAAAACTTGGTTATATAGTCTAAATTACGGTTCAGGTAAATTCAGAATTATTAAACAGGTTGCACGCAAAACGGTCGTAAACTTTTGAGTTTGGGCCAGTTCCTGAATTTTCAGAAATAAGGAAATATTTTCCTGATTTTGCGTCATAGTTTGCGACCTACACATGACACGATACCCCGAACGAATTACACGAATTTCGAGAGGGTCACGAGATCTACGCGTACGATTCGACAGAATGGAAAATGGATCAACGTACATAAAATTACGCGCGCGAGAAAGCATGTACCTTGCTGATGTATGCGACAGGATGACGCAACGAGGCACGGCGGTGGCGGTGGTTACTACAGTGGCCGCTGGTCGGCTCCTCGACTACTGTGCTCGTCTAGGGGCGACGGGGAGGTCGGAGTCGGCCGAAGAACGGTCGTCGGAGCTCGGGTGGCCGGGGGAGTCGGGTCACAACGGAGCTGCTGTGCTCAGCGGTGGGTAGCGGGGGCTGCGGGGCAGTGGAGATGTGGTGGAGGCGGTGGAGGTCACGGCGGGTTCGACGAAAGGTCGGTGGCTAGCTGATGGCAATGGCCGGAGGCTGATGGCGGTGGTGGTGGTGGTGGGGAATCGTTGGGTGTTGGGGTGGCCGGAGTGAAGGGGTTTTATAGGAGGAGGCCGGCGGAGCGTTGGGGAAGGTGGAGAGGAAACGTCGGGCGGCGATTGCAGGCGTGAACGGCGGAGGGAAATGAACGGGCGGCGGTTGGAGGCGAGGAAGTCAGCGGCGGTTACGGGAGAGAAACCGCCGGAGGGGAATCGACGGAGGCGGGGGTTAGGGATTTGGGTTAGGTACTGTAGCTTGCGGGTTATCGGGTCGGGTTCGGGTCGGGTTTGGATACGGGTCCGAATCCGACCCACTACGGTTTGAGTTGGGTTCAGGGTTGGTCCGGTTCGGTTTAATAAACCGGTTGGTTCAGGTTGGTTTAATCCGGTTTATTTTGGTTTATTTAAAACTTACTTTTTAGGTCTTTAAAAAATAGTTCTGGGGTCCAATAAATTCTAGAAAAATTACTGTATGTCTAATATTTTATTTTACACCCAAAAATATTATTTTTTATAATATTTTAATATTTAATAAAACCACAAAATTAATTTAATACCAGAAAATATTGATTTTAATTAGTTAAAAAGCATAAAAAATTTCTGGAAATTTATTTAAAAAAAAAAACAGGTTGTTACAGATTTTTACGTGAAAAATTCAGATAGAAAAAACTATGGGACGGTCGAAGTCAAACCCTGAAAAACTTTCACTAATGAAATAAAAGAGAATACATCATCTACAAGCTCCCTACCGATCCAACACGAATCATCGCAACTCTTTGGAACAAAAAAATAGATTACTACCACGAAAAAAAATAATGGAAAATACCCAAAATTGATCTCCTTCTCCGAAACGGCCTCCAATCCTTCTTTCTCCTCTCCAAAGTTGCAATGACACTCTTGCCATATTTTTTCTCTCTTATTTTTTCTTTTTATCTTTCTTTTTCTTATTGTTGTATATTGCATAAGCATTTTTATAAACCCTTGCATGAATTAGGGTCTCCATATGAAAATCTATATATGGAAGCCAAAAATATTTATGAAAATTCAATTACATTCGATCATATATTTAATGAAAATCAAATCATAAATTGACTTGTCATAAATTGAAAATCCAATTATATGGAAAGTTAATAAATGAAAGATCAAATCATAAATATATAATTAAAGTCAAAGATGAAAATTCCATATAATATTTGCTTACCATAAATATTCTAATACACGGCGCTCGATGCAGTTTTTGAGCTTTTTCGATACACGGATGACGCTCGTCGCACTCCGGGCTATTCTCCACATAGGTTGGAAACCCCACCCACTCCAACAGTATTTTGAGCTCCAAAATTTTTAACAGTTTATATACGAGACTCGAAGCAACCCTCCATAGTATTCCTGGGTACGCCGACCCCTTCGCTGGAATAACTCAACACCGGAACACGCGTAGTTTATGCTATGAAATTGAAATTCATAAAGCAAGAATTATCAAACTTCTTACCTAGCATACATACTTAACATTTCTCACCAATTTGTAATAATTTGATGAAAGCAAATGAATAGCTCTCCGGTAATATATCACCACACAAATAAACTAGCAATTCCTTGTTAGTAACCTTAGAACACAATAAAATAATATAGACTTATATTTATGTTGATAAGGTTTTGGTCATTCAAGTACAAATACAATTTCTATTCTTTTTAAGGGTAAATGCTATATAGCTAAGTGTCTTACCAAAAGTGATGTTACTAGCATTGCTATTACTTCTTATTGACATTTGCTTATGTCAAGATCTAAAAATTCATAAATGGTCAATGTAATTTATTTAAAAGCAGGAGTATCATGTATTATAAACCAAAAATATATGGATAGTTAGTGTAAATAATCCTATTATTTTACTGTAAGAATGTTAAAAAATTAAAATACTTGCCCATTGTTAGGGTATTCTTTTATATTTTTTATTGCTTTTTCAATTTGTTAAAGAGATATTATAGTATTTTTAGGGTCAAATTTAACACCACAAGTATTCCAATAGTAAGTTGCCAATAAAATAAGTTCAGAATATTTAGTTACAAAATATTAAATACCGGAATTTTTATTGCAAATACTTAATATTTTATTTGTAAAGTATCCGATGACTACCATTTCTCAAACGTATTTTATGAACTAATATAGTTTCTTGAAAATCTCTCTTTTAAAAAAAAGAAAAGATTTTTTTTTTTTTTAGTTTTTAGAGTTATTTACACTAATTATTTCTATATTTTTGATCTATAACACGAGGTACTCCTGCTTTTAAAAAAGTTACACTGACCACCCCTACTTTTTTGTTTTATTACATGGAGTACCCTTATTTTAAGATAAAAGTAAAAAGTTATAACACTAGCTATTCCTATTTTTAATTTTTTTTCTAAAGGGAGGGATGGTCAGTGTAATTTCTTCAAAAGCAGGGGTACTTCTGCTTTTAAAAAAGTTACACTGATCACCCCTACTTTTTTGTTTTATTACATGGGGTACCCTTATATTAAGATAAAAGTAAAAAGTTATAACACTAACTATCCCTATTTTTTTAAAAAAATCTAAAGGGAGGGATGATCAGTGTAATTTCTTCAAAAGTAGGGGTATCCCATGCATAAGTTCAAGTACCCCAAAATTCACTACTAAGTTCTAAGAAAACACAAAAACATAAGCTCAAAATATCAAAAGTTCAATTCTTAGTATTTTTAACATAACTTCAAGTTCACCAAAATCTATTGTATGTTCTAAGAACCTGATTCTCAACTGAAACAAAGATAAAAATGAAAAAGAGTAGCATAAAATTAACGAAAAATTTCGTTCAGAGCAACAGAAATATAAACAATCCCACTCAGAGCATTCAAGTTTAAAAAATTTCAAGAATAGCATCAGAACGCCCTTCGGAATGGCGTTTTATGCTGTTCCGTTAAAAAAAAATTTTCCGTCAAAAAAAATAAATAAAACATTTTTTAAATGGAAAATGCCATCCCAAATGACGTTTTTATTTTTTTCCTCTCTCTCCTCTCTCAGTCACACTCTCTCTCTCTCCTTTTCTCACTCACACTCTCTCTTCTCTATTCTCTCTCTGCTCACTCTCTAACTCACCCGTTTAATTTTTTTTAAATCGTTAACTCTCTCTCTCTCTCTCTCTCTTCTCTCTTCTCTCTCTGCTCACTCACTCACCCGCTAATCCTCTCTCTCTCTCTCTTCTCTCACCCACTCACTCACCAGCTAACTCTACTCTCTGTGTGCTCTCTCTCTCTCACTCTCGTTCCCGCTCATCTCTCTCTCTACTCTCTGTCTCTATGTGCTAACTCTCTCTCTCTCTCAGTCTCGTTCTCGTTCCCGCTCTCTCTCTCACTCACTCTCTGCTCTCTCTCTCTCTCTCTCTCTCTCTCTCCCTCCCTTGATCTCTCTCTCTCACTCTTGCTATCTCTTCCCGCAACGATACCGTAAAAAAGTGGGACCCATTACTTCAGAGTTGTATTTTTTTACTCCCACTCTCTCTCTTTTACGGGAGAAGAGGACAAGAAAGTGGTCACGAATTAGAGAGAAAAGATAACAGGAGAGGAGAAGAGAATTAGAAAGAGAGAGAGAAGAGGACAGGAGGGGAGGAGAGGAGAGGAGAACATGAGAGGAGAAAAGAAGAGAAGAGGAGAGAGAGAGAGAGAGAGAGAGAGAGAGAGAGAGGAGAACAGGAGAGGAGAGGAAAGAGGAGAGAGAGGAGAGGAGAACAGGAGAGGGACGAGCGGAACAGAAGAGGAGAGAGAGTGAGAGTGAGTGAGAGAAGAGAGAGAGAGTGAGTGAGAGAGAGAAGAGAGAGAAAGTGGACGGGTGAGAGAAGAGTGAATGGGTGAGAGAGAGAGAAAGGAGAAGAGAGACGAGAGAGTGGAGAAAGAAAAAAAATAATAAAAACAAAAAAAAACGTTCTTTGGAAGAAAAACATTAAAAACTATACGAACCTTCATAGGCCAATTTTATCAAACATTAAAAACTATTTTCAAATCAAACCACCCCCCGCCCCCCCCCCCCCCCCCCCCCCCCCCCTCATATTGGCCTTCAACCCATGACAATTGATCCTGGCTTGAGAAAGAAAAAAGGTGCTTACATAGATGATAACAATTCATTTTATGAGGACCACTATGCTCAAACTTTGGTCACATTATTTACATGACATATTCTTAGAATAAAGATGTAAAAACTACTTCCCACCAAGAATCAATCAATGGCTGCTTGTAAAAAGGACAAAAGATTGAAGAAAAACAAGCAAGACACCTGGTACACAAGGAGATCTCCATAATAAATCGGAATATCGATCTTTAACTTGAAATTGTTTCTTTACCCATACGAATTTATCCACGACCGCCTCATTGATAAACGTAGCCGGTATCAAAGTGATTTTCGCTGCCATGAAAGTCATATTCCTCTCATGGCTAGTCACAACAACGACTGCAACGTCGTGGCGATCGTTTTAGCCTCTTCGGCCGACAGCCTGTCACGGCCATCAACGATGGTTATCACGAATCCGTCTGACAAAATCATTAAACTCCTCTTCCCTCGAGCTAAACGAATCTACGTTAGCCTTCAGTGGACGATTCTTCCGGTACTTGACCTTCTTCTGGGAGGTCGTGGATGTTGCTCACCCATAACGTCGTTTTTGGATTTCGAAGCGGTTGCGTCAATAGTTCCGGTAGCCACACATTCTTAACTCGCTGAACTCATAGGGTCTCTGTTTTCACAAAGAGACTTTTAGGTGACGGTCTGCCGCAAAAAAGGCCATCATCCCTTGTCCTTCGTTAGGGAGATGTTCGTCGTCGTCGTCATCGTTGGTTCCCATCATGTCTGAGACACATCGAGGCTTGATACCATGTAAATGTCGAGAAACCAACGTCCCGAGATATGATGACGGACACCTCAATCTCCACACATTAAAATTGTAAGAGAAATCACTCTGATTGATAACTCAAAAATAATAATCAACTTGCCTCTAGTCTTCTACTTGCCATTTGTTTATAACAAATGGAACTTAAATACGATTCGACCAAAATATTCAACATTCGTCCAAAAATAGAGATGGCTGTCTAGAAACGGTATTTTGGTTTGGCGAACCGAAATGTTGGTATTTCTAGCACTAAATTTGAATATCATTTGGCACCAACGGAAATTCGGATGGGTCACCAGAATCATCCGCGTCAGAACTCAGAGAAACAGACTACAAATAAACTATATATGGATCCAATAATATAATAGTCTCGATAGCAGGTGGCCTCTCAAAGTCCATCAGCTGTTTCTACAATCACTGCACAAATAGAGTTATGCCACTATGTCATCACCTGCTGGTAGACTTTTATGAGATACCAAACTATATGAATCGACATTTTTGCTACTTATATATATATATATATAGTGAAGGTTAGATTAATTTCGTTATATTTTTTTGGGATCAGTACATAAAATGAATAAAATTAAAATGGCAGGATATTTAGCCTACTAGGATAAAAATCAATCTAATTATCTAGAAATAAATTTGGGCCTTCTTGTTTCACACATGACGGCCCTTGGTTGATCCATTAGTGCCCAATAAACTTCTTTCTAATTCTTTTTTTTTCAGAAGAACTGGTGCCTGTATCTTTATTTTGATGACAAAAAATTGTACATGGGTAGTGACTTATATTCCAAGGATTTAATGAAGTATAATTAAATAAAAATATTCATTCGATCTCTTCCAATAATATTTTTTTTTCCGATTCATCTCTGGAATTGAATACCTTATTCAAGAAGTTTTTAGATCCAACACAGAAAAGACAAATTCCCTATGATACATCAGACCTGGCTCAGTTATTGACAGAAGAATAGATATGTTATTTTCTGAAATATCACTTCTGAATCAAAATCATGGTGTAACATGTATCTACCACCCCCCCCCCCCCCCCCCCCCCCAACCCCCCACCCCCCACCTCTCCTTCGGTTATGGGATATAGATGAAATAAATCAAAATATGAATATTTCTTCAAGAATAAAATCTTATTGGAACAATCGATATCCAATTCATCCTTCAGAACCATGCTAGTGAATCGAAAGTATTTCAAGGATAAGTTAGTCTAGAACCTGGAGTAAGTCACGCTTGATGGTTTTTTTGTGAACGGATACATGAATCTTGTTGGATGACTTAGAGTTATGATTGAGATCAAAGATTTAGAATTGAATCATTGCTTAGTGGTCTAGACTTAATGGACAAGTATATTCTATCAAAACATGTTTGAAGGGGATAGACTATGTGAATTGCAAGGCTTGTCATGCAACTTGGATATATCATGGATTTGATTGAACGGACTCGAACCATGTACAAACGAACGTGTTAATATATGTGGGATGATCCGTGCCCGATATTTAGGAATCTGAGTGAAACAAGCTTGGGTAGAATATCCCGTGCAAATGAACAATGGTTTAACCTTAGGAATTGGGACGAGCATCGTGCGACGAATTTGCACGATGAATCGTGTGCTTGAACTTGTACCTATAACCTTGTGAGCTGACCTAGTAATTAGGCAGACGACCATGTGCCAAGTGAAAGAACTTGTGTAACCGACTTTAGAGCATTGTTTGAACAAGCCATAGAACTGGGACAACAAGACTTATTGTTAGACTGATAACGGTAAGTGTGTGCTATGTTTGACACAAACGAAATGTACGATAGGACATGGACACTAGTTGGTTGATCGGATATATCGTACATAACGGTAGTGCAATACTTGATTTGAGTGGGATTTGGAAATGACTTGGATCGATTTTATTGACCCTGTTGGAAGTATCATCGTAATTTGTAAGACGAGAACCCTTGAGATTTTCGCAAGTAGCTTGTCCGATTTCACTATCGCTAAGTTTGATTGAATGCATATATTTGAGGGATGCCTTGAACGTGTTCACGATCCAAGACTCAATGATATGTTGAACTCGAGTGCAAAGACTTCGATATCGCTAAGTTGGTTGACATGCATATGTTTGAGGGACGCTTTGAATATGTGCACGATCCAGATTCGCGATATGTTGATCTCGAATGCTAGTGCAAGTGAATATGTTAGATTCGCATGAACGAGTATAACAATTTGGATAAGTTTGCCTCAGCCTTAGATCATTATTCAAGATGGGTCATACCGTACCCCTTGTTAACCGATATATGTTATGCGCTAAGGCGCAGTAGAGACCGAGTCAGAGCTTGGATTGAATGATAGAGTCATTCAATGAGAAAGATCCAGCATACACACAATACAGTATAAGAAACGAGTAGGAAATTATGTTCGAACGGATCTAGAGGTACCAATTGTTATGCTTGAGATAGATTCGATAGTGCGATAGAACGGTTTGCGCTCAGGAAGTCTCGAGGACGAGACTTTTTCTGAGTGGTGTATAATGTAACGATACGTTCCGTTCAAGCGGACAGCTGATTCAAATGGCGCAAGTGCAACGACCTGACCCACTTTGCTCAGCGAGAAGACTCATTTGAGGTAAATGATTCCAGACTTGGTCCTTCAGGAGTTCAGACTTAGACTTTCAAAGGCTCGCTCGGAGTATCGCTCGACCGAGGCGAATCATCACTAAGGTGTGTGTCTATGATAAACTTTTCTTTGCTTAGCCAGCACACTTAAAATATGGATGATACATGCTAGTCGCTAGGTAAATCATCCCTTGCATGCTAATAAAGAATACAACGCACCTAGCTAAGAAAATAATATCATTTTGTATTGCTTGTGTTAGAACATAGAAATAAAACTTGGCTTATAATTGGACCCTTGCATGCTACTTTAGCTTCGTGCAAGTAGACCCCGCTATGCCTCGAGTAGATCATCATATACTCTTCGTAGTACACTACTTCACTTATTTATACTGTACAACCATAGATTATGTCGCTCGTTACGTCCCTGTACGGCTTCACTCCTCGCACGACACCATAGACCGTGCCAAATAAATGCTTATGTTTTATATAAATGCATGCTTGCCTACTTACATTGTAGTTTATACTTGTTGCCTCGTTTCAATGCTTGTCACATAATTTTATGCCACAATCAAGTAAACACTATCATTGCCTTGCATTCATCTAAGTTCTCTGGAAGGCTATCAAATAGTCGTTTAGCACAATAATAAACCTGAAAGTATTCGGGACCGGTAGGTCGTCGAGGCAGTTCCAAACTAGGTACTGCATCATGACAAGTTAAACAACACCTGTCATGCAATGAATCGAACGGGTCGGGGAGTCGATATATTTATGAACAATCCTGAACTTAAACTTGAATCTGACCTGAATATGTACCTGACAAGAGACCAAAGACTAGAGTCTTGCATGGTCATGAACAACTCGTACACGAGGTATCTGATTCCTCGGACGATCACCAGGGCACTGAGATCGTACCGACCTAGGAGGAATGTTTGGTGTATTGCGTGCCAAATTCAGTTATGGTATGCGACGCCGTCTTTGGGGCCGGGCAATACACAGTATTCGGAACTTGGTAGAGCATACTACCTTGGACTAGCCGTCTACCCATGATAGTCGCATGAATAGGTGGGATGGTCGCATGAATAGGTGGGATGGCGTATAATGGCTCTTCTGTATCATATGTTCACCTTGAATTGCTCGTCTTGTATCAAGCGTTGCACCCCATTCGGTCACGAGACTATAAATCGGTCATTTATGGCTAAGCTAGTGACCTCATATTCATATAGACTAAGTCATCCTCGCTTAGCGATAATCCGCGTGCGAGTCATTGCATCGTGCCTAGTAATCTGGATCACCTGAACGGATATGAGTATAACACATTTATACATAATTGAACACTTGAACATCTTTTGCAACACTTTTGGATAATCCGTGTAACTCATGCACCTGAAACAGAACCTCGCTCACGACACCCGTGTTTGCTTATGAAATTTGACTTGGATTCATTATATGTACTCATGCTTGGTTTAACTTGGTTTACCTTGGACAGGGAAGGATGAATGGTAAGTTGGTATGTCTTGCTGTGTTACTCTTATATCGCTCGACGCACTGCCACACGAGTAGGCGTGTACATTATGCCATAAAACTGATCCTAAGGCAAGACTAGAAAGATAACTTAATAGATGGTGCATCGAACCTATATAACGTGTTTGGATTTTTTGAACGGGTGAGAAGCCTCCCCACCAGTGCATTCATATACTGATAACCCACCAGATTGCTTGCAGGGTGCGGAAGAACCTCGTTCGGTGCGGAAATCCCCTTCGTACGTGGTAAGGCATGGAGTTCGCTCTGGAGCCTTGCGTCCAAAACTGAAGCACATATACAAGATATAATGTTAGAACATCGTCTAGGTATCATTCCACAAATTGTAGCCACTTGGCACGCTTTTATTGTTTTAAGAGAGAGAGGACTTGAGCGACTTGTAATCTCGGCCTAGCACCGCTTGTAATAGTTGTGCCATATCAATAAAGTGCTTGTTTTACTTCTATACTTGTGTTATTAACTACTTTCGCTATTGACGACTCTATGAACTTGTAACCAATCGTCTGTCCGTTCTTATTCTGCTGCATTCGGACTATCCGTACGACTATGTGGTTTAGTCATTTTACCGCCTTTTTGGATCATAGCCTTGCACGGGCGCAGCTTTCGCTCTTGTGGCATCACATCCAGATGGGATAGATCATCCCGCAGGAGCGCTAGTACGGTGATTCGTGCCTAGCGGGGATGGCTGATTACTTGCGGGAGATCGGGACGTGATAACGGTAGCATGGAGTACTACACTCATTTATAGTTCTTACGATCATCTGGCACTTGAGGCCTATCATGAACGGATCTGCCAGAATCACCGGGCTCCAAGCTTTTAAGCACTGTAATGGTGCCACCCATGATGCATTGATATAGCATTTTGAACGGATATGCTAGAATCACCTAGCTCCGAACATTATCCGTTACCATGATATCATCCTTGAGGTGTTCATATAGTGTCTTGAATAGATCTGCAGAATCACATAGCCCTTGGCTGCATGTCCCCCACTTCCGTCTTCCATCGAAATGTGTTAACGTTCCGACGAGCTTCTTCACCCTTGGCTGGCCCAACCAAGCGGACGATGCGATTCTTTCGAGATTCGAACTCTTGAATCTGTCCACCTTCGTGTCCGAACCTGAAGCTCCTCCATACATATGCATTCTCGAGTATAATATCATGCATTGTGTATGTCGTCGATGACTCACAACTTCCCCTAAATTGTGTGAATGGAGATGCACCCGTCTCAGATTGAGTTTGCTGCAAACCTTGATCTCCTCCCTGACTTCGAACTGCTAAAACCGATATTGCTCCGTGAAGTTTTGGCAAACCACCAGTCGCCAAAACCGAATTCGTGGAACAACTCCCACCTGGAGACCGACTAGCTGTCATGGGACCGACAAACTGACTCTCAATTTTTGACTCATCAACATTCGTCGCTTTTTCTCGATGAACTGAGTCATCCGTAATCCTCAAACTATCTTGAAGCCCCTCCATGACAAGTTCTCGACGATCCACCTCATGTCGAATATCCCTCGAGTCTCTATCCGGTGTATGTGGCTTGTTTGTACACCTCAACGGCGTGAGCATGTACATGTCATAATATAAATCTCCTCGAGCCATCTGTTTGGAACCCTTCGTAAGCATCCAATCTTTGTCCCCAAATAGACTGCGACATCCATCATCTGCCAGTCTCCTAATCGAAACCAAGTTGTAGCACAAACTCGGTATATGTCGTACACCATTGAGAACGAGCTTCTCACCAAGCTCCGTTGTCAAGTGCACATCACCGATGCCAACAACTGCAGCTGTCCTCTTGTTGCTCATCTTCACACGTCCAAACATGTCTTCACCGTATGACGTAAAGATCCTCCTATGTGTAGTGGCATGATACGACGCCCCCGTGTCCATAACCTAATCACTATCATGACACATGCCACAAGGTTCCTCTGCGTCGGTTGCTACGATGATGAGATCTCCCATAGCTGAGAGATCCTCCTGATCATCCTTGCCTTTGGCCTTCTCAGCTTTGAGCTTCATGCAGTTCCTCTTGATATGACCCCTTTCGCTACAGTGATAACATCCCTTCTTGCGGTCCACAGTCGAAAGATCCTGAGAACTCCCCCATGTCCTCGCATGTGACTTGGGTCTTCCCTTCCTGTAGGAAGCCACTATAGCGGACTCCTGCGACAATTCCACTTGCTTACGTCGGACCTCCTCATTCAACAAGCTATTTTTTACTGCCTCCATCGTGATAACTCCATCTAGAGCGGAGTTGCTCACCGACACCACCAACGTCTCACAGCTTTTCGGTAGAGAACTCAAAAGCAGAAGGGCCTGATGCTCATCCTCAATCACCATCTTCATCGCAGACAGTTGATTGATGATTCCTTGAACCTCGTTCAGATGTTGTGCCACTGGTGCATCCTACATGTACTTTGAGTTGGCGAGTTGGTGAATAAGAAATGTCTTGTTGCCATATGTCTTTCTTTCGTACAACGAATGCAGCTTCTCCCACAATGCTTTTGTAGAACTCTCCATGGACACGTGGTGAAACACCGAGTCATCCATCCATTGGAGGATGAATCCAACAGTCTTTCGATCTAGTCGTTTCTAGTCATCAGCACATTTGTCCGTCAGCTTGGCGTTGTCGCCCTCCAACGGACCATACGAGTCCTTGCACCAGAGTAGATCCTCCATCCTTGGCTTCCAAATCGTCCAGTTTCCCCCTGTGAGGGTGATCAAATGAGTGTTCATCTACTCCGTAGATATAGTTGTACCTTTCCTCTCGAGAAGAACCTGACTCTGATACCACGTATTGGGCGCGTCGCGGAAGCGTTTGCCAACCCACCTAAGATAACCAACCAATCTACAAAAACCAAACACATATGAAGACAAGTATATGGCGGTGAATATGTCACCTGGACAAATTCTAACCTTTATAACTCCGATGAAATTACAAGATTGCAAAAAAACTAATGTTGAAACTCTTTGCCCTAATAGGTTCAACCCCCTCACCACACTGAAGAAAGAACGACAAATATTATAATTGAAATCACTCACCAACCCGTAGCAATTTTCCTAACCGAAGTTGACGACTCTTCGATTAGATCTCATTCTTCCTTCTGTCTTGGATGACGAAGTTCTAAGAGCAAAGCACGGACTTTCTCTTAGATTTTCTTGTGGGCGTTCACCTCGAATCTCCACCTTTGTGCATGCTTTGTGCCTCCATCCTGCTCCTATATTTATAGGATGAGAAATCTTATTTTAGGTCATAATAGGATTTCCTAAATAGGAACACTAAAATAAGAATCATATTACACCTAAAATAGTCCAACACCAATTATGGACGTCCAAATATGGTCGGATTAAATATTTGATAAAAAATTAAAATCTAATCAAATCTTACATTTAATTAATGTAGATTTTCAATTTATATCAAATCAAATCTTTGACCATATTTAGGCTCCAAAATTTAACAAATCTAGACTGGACCCAACAACTTCATTACCAATACTGGTTTTAAGATTGAATTACTCATAGCTACGATATGAATTCAGCAGCTTCTTCTTGCTTTTCTTTGAAGTAAGCATAACTGATATTCAAACATATATTAACTTCAGCATTAGGCATTTATTACTTCAGCATATGATATCTAATACTTGAGTTAATTCATCAATATATATATATACCATTGTAGCAAGAAAAACATTCCTTCTATGGCCTAATTCTACCTCAATCTCTCATAGCATCTGCATTGTAATTAACAAGCTAAACATCCAAATCTCATACTTTATATATAGTCGTTTCAAATGTATGGAGAGTGAATTAATTAAGCTTAAATTAATTCACTTGTTCTTACTAATTATTTCTCTGTAGTACAATAGCACAACTACACCACATCTAATATATCATGTTTCTGAACACCGAGAACTCGATTGCCTGCAGTTTCTAGCTCTGAACTCCCCAAAATTGGCGAAGATGTAGTAACGAAATGAACTGTGTTAATTAACATCTTCCTTCAGTGATGGTAGAGATAGGCGTAGGCAACTGATTGAAGGTCCTCCATGTCTACTGTGGTTCCTTGCAAACTGCGGTCAATCGTCATATAATCTTGATCACGAGTGTTGGAGTCGATGCTGCTGCTGCTGTTGTAGTAGTACGATGACTCATGACGATTCATTGAAGAAGGGTTTGTAAGGAAAGCCTGCAGCATTCTTTCCTCTGATCCGATATTCTGAAGCACTTGATCCTCATGACCACCCGAGCCATTAGCAAGGCCTTGCGATGCTTGCGCCTTGAGAGAGGCTAGTTGAGCCTGGAGGCTGACAACCTATATATATATATATATAGAAGGGCGGGGGAAAAGAGTAATTAGTATGTAGATTTTGAGGAGGAGAGAGAGGAATTATGACTGACTGACCTGTTGTTGGAGGGCGAAGATGTGGGAGACGCAGCCGTAGATAGGATCCTGGAGTCTGGCCTGGGCCTCGTAGGAGATTGTGAGGGCGGCCTCGGAGCGCTCAGCGACGGGGAGGTGGCCGAGGAGCTTGGAGGCGTTGCTGGCACCAAAGATCTTGTGGATGGCGGCGAAATGAGCAGCGCCTTGCTCGTGGCTGAAGTAGGGCGCGAAGACGCAGCCCTGCACGCACTTCCTCCTGAGGAACTTGCAAGCACCACAGGGAGCGCCGAAGCTGCTGCTGCTGCTGCTGCCTGAAGACATGATGATCTCGATCGCTTGGTTTGCAGCTGCACCATTGGTGGCCTTTATATATATATATATATATATAAGCATGGAATGAGAGCTAGAGCTAGAGGTAGGGGGTTGGGATGATTAATCAATTGGAGCTGGTCTCCTGAATGGCCTACAGATTACCTTCATTGTTTTTGCTATGTATATATAGCTTGCCATCCCTTTCACTTCAGTTTCTATTTTGATGCACATTTTAAGATTCCATTTGGTGCTCTGCTGACATGATACCTCACTCACCCCCAAATGTCTACTCTTGTTTAATTTCTTGAGTGAGTTCACCCCCATGCACATTCTCAAAGGATACTACTGGTTCACTGACATTTCACTCACCATATATGCATGGGCTTCGCCACTGAGGAAGAAAATGAGTTCGAATTCTAAGTAATGCAAGCAATTTGCATAAGCATGGATGTTGCTCATCATATCATTAGGGACATAGCATGGTAAATTCTATTGCGTGTTTATTTTTATCTGAGGAAGGTAACTGTATTGATACAAAAATACCTCTACATTTATCTCAAAGATCTCACTCCTCTTTTCCCGAAATAGTAAACTCCGATGTCTGTGGACTCTCTTTGTGCTCCGAGAGCTCACAAGCAAAGGAGTCGATGTTTTCTTAGGACAACTCTATCCTCCCTCCGTCTCTTTGTGAACTACAGGCTTTTGACCATGTCCCTCATTCTCCTTAATCCCCTCCACTCTATCTCGAGCAGTAGTACGTGGTACTCGACATTTCGCCTAGTAAGACTATATCTCATGTTGCAACCTGGCTTCGATAATTGCTACGTTTGTAGGGACGTCAATCAATTTATTCGTCCATTCTTGTCAACGGTCAAAGTGTCCCTACGTGATTGGGACGGTTCCAATCTCGATCCGTTGCCTTGTCTGTCTCGGGTCTGGAAGCGTAACGTCCCTCCTCACGGAGACTGCCCTGTCGGTCTGACTAGCCCCCTCCCCTCCCCTTGAGCCCAGGGATTGATATCCGTCCCCATCCCACGATCTGATCTTCGTAAGAACCTCCTTCATTGCGTGTTTATGAGTGCTTCATGATATATAACAGTTCGTTTCACATGGCATTAATAAGCAACGTGTGATGTCTTCTTATAAACTACTACATCTAACAAACTTATGGTCTAAGAGTTACATCATTAAAGTACGTCTTTTGAATGTGTTTGGTTGAACGATGGCACACTGGAATAGTTTCGTGATAGCTACATTTGTCGAAAAAACGATACGGGTGAGTACTTGCAAGCTCAATGTGGCTGGCAGTATCTATGCATGCTCTGAATACACAAGGAACTCTTACAGAGGATTAATATTCAAATGCAATCGATCGTAGCTATGCTCACTAGTTGCTTAACTATGAAGTTCTAATTCACTGATTAGTACAAGTTTAAGTGAGATCAAACTCTGATGACTATCCCTGATAAAACTAGATAGAGATATTGATACCCTTTTGCAGACTCGAAAGCACACCGTTACTCCTGAAGCTAAGAGAAAATATTTTCAATTGATTGAAAATTAATGATTGTATTTTGCAACAACGTAATGCTTGCAAATAAGCTTAACTAGAAGGCGTTCACTTTTTTATGTACTCAAACATGTGTACTTGTTGGCCACTTAACCTCAGGAGAAGTCACTGATTAAGGGGACAGCAAAGAAAAGTGTTATGAACCAGTTTTAAAAGGAAAAAGGAAAGAAGGTCCCATCTGCTCAATAATGTGAGGGCTAAAGGACTAGAGGCCGGAGCCTAACCCAAACACTCGTAAAGAGAAGCTTTACTTTGTAAAGGTCACATAAACAAACAACACAACTGCCCCCACCTTATGGCATTCTCTTGAGCCTCTTAAAGCAGATGCAACTTCCAACCTTGCCAACAAAACTAAAATTCTATGTTTTGGACAAGAAGTAGTGATTTGAGTCATCAAGAACACCATCTCTAGCTCCAAGTGGTTTTGGAAGAATCCAACTCGTGTGTTCAAAGGAATAACAATGCAAGTCACAGACTGGCACACTTTCCCGGGTTGCAATGTGCATTTGTTTGATATTGTGCATCAGGACCTACCAAAGGTCCACTAATACTACCCTTTTTTCTATAACTTGCCTGTTAATGAGCACACCTAGGAACTTGTAAAACTTTCTATTTACTTCCCAAATTCCAAGACTCAAATTAGTGATCACCTACTATGCTATAGTTTAATTGCACAATACCATGCATTAATAATGCATGATTTCTTCTTCTTTTGTTCTTTTTGGTGTCATGTCATGCATGTAATTGTCTTGGTGTTGAAACAGTTGAATTGAGTCATATTCCTATGTTCAAAGTTATACGCGATTAGTTTCAAATAGTAGCACTTCCATTTATGCTAAATCTTTGCTTCTTGATTGGCCTAATTGTTGATGAATTTGGGAAGTTGTCATAACCTTAACCGTTCCCTGCATAATTATTTTGTAGTTAAAAGATATTGAGATCAAAGAGATCCCAGCCAAAATTTTATTATTATAAAGGTTCCCTGCATAATTATGTTTAGTTGAAGATGACTGAAGCACTTAAAACCAATGATGTTTAAAAATTGTGGAGGTTTTTATAGTCCATTGAACCTTTCATGGGGATGGACTGATTCATAATTAACAGTAGATAAAAAATAGAATTCGAAAGTATATATATATATATATATATATATATATATATATATATATATATATATTATACCAAAATGAAGGAACTTAATAAACTTTAATTTTAGTCTAAAAAAAACTATAGCTTATATTATATAGTCAAAACATTGTTATGAAGTTTGAGAAAAGATCTATGTTTCAACGTTAATACTAAATTCATGAATTTTTGAGATTTTGGATTTCTTGTTTGGGACTAATTTGTCCCTTTCAGATTTACAACTTGATATGTTGAACTATGAGCTAACTGCTAGTTTTGTCTTTGCACTTAATTGTAACTATCCTCCATTACTCTTCAGGGTCATATGTACTTTGTAATTAACAAGTTTGTAACCATTTCACCAAAATAAAATTAGGAGCTTCTGTAAACAATTGGTTATAGTGCAACCTAAAACAATATTCAATTATAATACTTAGAAGTGTGAATTTGGACGATTTTTTTTTAAATGGAGGAATTATTTACAGATTTACTCACCATTATCATTTTATAAGAGAAGGCTAAACAAGCTTGGTGTCCTTCTCCGTTAATGTTATAATCACTACAAGAAAAATGATTTTTCTTGACGGTTTCTCTCCGTCAAGAAAATATTTTCTTGACGGTTCCGGATCCGTCATCTAGGCCACACACTACCAAAATAATACATATTAGCAACGTCAAAAAACGTCGCTAATAGGTAAAAAAATGTTGCTAAAATATATTAGTGACATTTTGGTGTTGTCGCTTAATCCATGGTCGCTGACAAGAATTTTGTCGCTATTCGTCGCTATAGCGACGTATATTTGCAATGCGTACACGTCGTCAAATTAGCGACGTTCAGCTACGCGACGTCGGTATATCAGCGACGTTGTATATTGTCGCATAACGTCGCCAAATCAGCGACATTATCATCGACGTTTTGCTACACCAATGCTGACCTGGCAGAAATTGCCATGTCAGTTAATTTAGCGACGTGTAGCGACATTTTGACACAGATTAGCGACGTCTCTAAGACCAGTTAGAGACATTTTAACACAATTTAGCGACGCACTGTCACGTCGGTAAACGTCACAGAACGTCGCTAAATTTTAAAAAAATTATTAAAAAACATGCAATTTCTAAAATTATTTTCCAACAAAAGTCTGTTTGTAGTTATAAAATCACAGTTTATATAAATAGACCCGAAGCAACCCTCCGTTGAATTTTTTGGGTTCATCGACCCCTTCGGTGAAACACTCAATACCGGTATATACACAAACACGTCAAGAATATCGAAACATGCAGGAATGTCGCAACAAATAAATACATGAATCTAAAATAATTTCACATCCGTCTCATCCAAATAATGTAGTAAAAAGTATAAATATGAAATAAGTACTTCAAAGACCCAAGAATAGGCCAATACACACCAACATACTAAAAAAGTCCCAATAAGAACTACTGCGGATCAGGAGGAGGAGGACCACTATCGCGCATATGGGATAAGAGAAAACTATACTGCTCCTGAGAAAGCATCACCAGTCCCGATAGAGGAGGCAATGGAATCGATGGAGTCGGTGTCGGTGTCAGTGTCGATGTCGGCGGACCAGTAGGACGTATCTGCTCCAATGCTAGCAGTTGAGCATTGTATGAATCTATGGCATATACCATCCTCGAAGTGTTCGTCTCCATCATCTGACTCAACAAATCCTGTGTCACATGTATCCTCGCAAGTGAGTCGCTCATGACCATATTTTCAACAGTCTCCTTCACCATAAACAACCACTGCAACCGCGACGTCAAAGGCAAGTAGTGCATCGAATCGGTCGACTTTCTTGCACCGGCAGGCATTCTTGTACCAGTTGCCTTGTATCGATAAGCACCACAAAATTGGCACATGTCTTCATCCTTGTCGTCTTTGTAGTACAACATGCACATGTTGCGACGTGCATCAATTTTCTCGTATTTCATCCAGAGCGATCTCACCATCCTCTTAGACCGGTAGAAATTTTTAGGTAACTTAGCACCCACTAGCAATATCTCTATAATCAACTCCATCATTGGGTTGTACGTAGCATTCTTGTGACATGTTAAAATCGGACTTGATGCTCAACAGTCTTGTAACCACCTCCAATGGTGAATGATCCTCACAACCAGGATATAATAGAGTCCTTGCATTCTTTAATAACTCCATAAAATTTGTAGTGTCGGCATTCGGTGCCTTCTCAGCTACATCATAATTGTCTGGATCGAAACTAGGCCCGACAGCATCGAAAATCATGTTCACGCACCCGTCGTCGTAATCAGCGTGGTCGTAGACATCCATATATGGCTCCACATAAGACTTTGGCTCCGATGCTAAAGACACAAGTTCTCCGTGTGAGGTCCACTGATAGTAATTCGAAGTGAAACCCCTCGAGCACAAATGATATATCACATCCACTTCTGAGTAATATTTCAAGTTGCGACATATCACACACTAACACTTAATTTTGGTGTCGTCCATGTATTGAGAAAATTTCTTGGCGAACTGCAGGAACAGTTCCACCCATGTATGAATTTATCCCGCACAGCGCATATGTCATCCGGATGACGGTTGTACATCCACGAACGATGACGCAGATAGTAATTCAGATCCATTTTTAGATACTTCTGAAAAGATGAATAAACATCGTTCAAGTATATTATTCAAATGCATGCAAATATGGTTAAACATGTTCATCAAAGTAACTAACAACTCTTATTGATGCGTGAGTATTGGAGTTGTGATGTGTGAGTATCCATATCGTAGTTCATGAGTATCCGTTTTATAATTCGTGACTATCTGAAAACTAGTAGACATGTAGACAACTCTAATTTTAAGCCCTATTAAATAGGTGTCATCACGTGTTCATTGTCTTCCTCAGGATCCTAGTTATTCTACTTTTATAATAAGTATTATCTATGTGAAACTATTTACCACTTAACTTATATTTATCTAGCTTGTAACATAAACCTAGTTACACGATACATATATAAATGTCGTGCCACAACCATCCGAACACGAACTCTTGTGTCAAGGATAGGTTTGACACTGCTCTAACCCAAGTTGGATACGAGTTCTAGAAGAAGCCAATACCGTATTGTGTATCAAATTTGAAGAGTCATTCTCGTGTCTGTTTATACTATAATATTGTCCTTGACTATTTTTGATATGGGGGCACACACTAATACTCTATCAGTACTCTCATACCAAGACCCCTGACACTCACATTTTATATATATCTACTACCTCTTCTCAACCCCACCAATTTTATATATATCTCCTACAGTCGCTAAATACGTGCTACAATTCCAAACCAACTCTATTTGACCTTTGATGCAAATACTAAAGATAAATTGTAGTCGCATGATTATCAATATTATCTCAACATTATCGCATGAGAAATAGTGGTTAAATCACACTATACTATAAATTTTTCTTTACATACACATACACATATGAATTTGCTATCTCTATGTTTCTTTTACAAATGAACATATAATTCTAGGAAGTTAAATCACACTATATTAGAAATTTTTAAAGGAATATATATATAATTAAAATAGGGCTTGTGTGTGTCAGTGTGTGTGTCAGTGTATGTGTTTGTGTCCAACTTAAACATGTTCGTGTTAGTGTGTGTGTGTGTGTGTTTGTGTCATGTATGTGTCTGTAAAAGTGTGTGTGTGTGTGTGTCGTGTCAGGGTCAGGGTCAGTATTAGTGTTTATGTCATGTCAGTGTGTGTGTTATGACGTGTATGTGCTATGAGAGAGAGAGAGATATATAGGGTTAGGGTTAGGTTTTACCGAGATGGCTAGGGGTTGACCGAGGAGGGGTCGACCGGAGGGGAGGAGGACCGAAGGTGGGGAGGAGGAGCATCAGTGGGGAGACCAAGACCACCGGAGGGGAGAAAGAGCGTCGGTGGGGAGGAGGAGCGACAGTCGGCGAGGGGGGCTAGGGCGCTGTCGGCGAGGGCAACACCGGAGCGGGCGGTGTCACGACCCGCACCCGGAAATTCGGGCACGAGTGCGTGGGTACGTCCAGCCTACGCCGCAGAGTCGGCGGTAGTACGCTGTCTAGGTCATATCCATATTTAACTAGTCTAACTCATTCACAATTAACATAGGCAAGATAATAATGAGAAACAGGTACTTAAGATTTGCGATAAATGTGACAACAGATTCAAATGTTTTAGTACAGAAATTCAGAATGAAATCGGGGACAAACCCGATTACTAAGATAAAGAGCAAAAACTAAGATAACTACTGCTAACTACTCAGCAGGAGTAGCTTCCTGTGCGGGAACTGGCTCTGCAACTGTGTCACCTGCTGCCTCATAGGGGCCATAATATGTAGGGGCAAGGTCCTCATCATCGCCTAAATTAACAGATCCAGTCAGGAAAGAAGCAAAATACACAGTGCACAACAAGATTAAACTAAATATTTATGACAATTAATTGAATATCATGTTGAGAAACTGCATAAAAGAACATCAATATCTCAGAGTTAAAGCTGTAAAGAGGAATATGAGAAAATCCGAAGTAAATGAGACAGAAAATGAAACTACAACAGTCTGCAAGAAATATAACAAGATCTAGAAACTAGCTGTGTGAGCTTGTGTTTGTTTTAGAATACATAGTTGGCATGTAGGGGTTTATAAGGCTAATCCGGCCGTCATAAACGGCTATTAAACAGGAATAACCGAGATCCGGCTGAGGGTACAGTCGCGTACCAACAGCTATTAAACACGACAGGGGAAATGGGTAAACTACATGCCTTCTAGTATTCTCCCACCCGACATAAAAAACAAGACATGAACTCCAATATTCAAGACATGAATTTCAGTGTTCTAGCACTACGTGTAATCATCAATGGTACTAGTAAAGCAGGGAATTAATTATCACAATATAAAGATTAATTTGAAGTGCAGGTACTTGCCTGTTGTTTGGATCTGATTAAATTGGTTCTTGGGGAAATTTCCAGGGATGAGTCCAAAAGCTGAAATAGACATTACCATCACGCTCAAAAGATGTCAAATAGCTAGAAACGCCTGTCCTTGGGTCCAATTTGAAGACAAGGGCAAAAACGGCAGTTTCGGGCCAAAACGGGGTCCGCCGGTGGGCCCGCTTTGCACCGAAAAATGTGTCCGGGTCAACAGTCTCCAAATTTACCAAACTTAGTGTCAACAGGTCAGGAATGATGATACGAACCCAACGAAACTTCCAGATTTGGATTCCGATGAGCCGAACACAAAATCGCCCGTCGGGCGGGACCTGTGGGGCCCACGACACGCGATTTCGTCAACGTTCTCAGAATCGAACCAAACTTGACCCACAGGACCAGCGTATCGCTACGAGTCCGATGGCATAAGTTTTGTCTCGATCTGACGAGTGTACAAAAAGTTAGGGCCAATTACAGAAAAGTCAGATACGGGACGATGTCCGCGAATATGCGTTGATTTCGGTATGCACGCACACCCGAATCAGCTTCCACGAAATCTCACACGTCCGTATCGACGATGCGCACGTATCTGTGAAGACCGCACGCGACCAAGTCGTCCCGTTTGGCGGGGCGCACTCAGTTCCGGGGTGAAACAGGGTCTGGTTTTTCCTGTTTTTGGATCGCGGTGTGCGATCACCACAGGACGCGATGCCCCGAACAGTTTGTTCGGACACCGAGAGGGTCATATAGGCTTCACAATGCAATTTGCGGAATCGAAAACGGAGCTACGAGCAAAAAGTTACACGCACCTGAAGGGGACCCGAAAATCAGGGTCAAACCGTGTCCGACACGTGTCCGACTCGTGTCGGACACAGGGACCGAAATAGGGTTAGGGTTAGGGTTTCTTCGCCGGAGCTGTGCGGCTGGGGCGGCCGGGCTGAGGAAGATGGGGCCGGGGCATTGCGGCGAGGAGGTCGGACGGCGGTCGGGGAGCAGCGGCGGGGCTAAGGCGGAGCGGCCACGGCGGTCGGGGCGTGGCTGCGGCTGCTGCTGCTGCTGCTGTGCGGCTGGGGGAGCCGCCGGAGGAGGCGAAGGCGGCTGGTGGCTCGGGGAGACGGCCGGCGACGCAGCGGTGGGCGGAGGCGGAGCGGGACGGTGGCGGATCGGAGGGGATGACCGGAGAGCCGAAGGGGGGGGTTTAGGGTTTTTATAGGGGAGCGGGCGGCCGGGTGAGGCGGGGGACGCGGCGGCCGGTGCGGGGACGTGGCTGCGGGGGCGGAGATAGCGCGGAGTGGGCGGGGGTGCGCGGCCGGCGGCGGCGGCGCTGGAAACTGGGGCCGACCGGGTTCGTGGGGGAGAGGGGTCGGCAGCGGGTCGGGCTGACGGCGGGTCGGGTTCGGTTGAACCCGACCCGACCCGTTAAGGTTGGGTCTAGGCTGAAAAAAACGGGCTGGGCCGCGGCCCAATGGGCCAGGGCAGGCTGGGCCGAGAAAATAAAAAATAATAATAATAATAATAATAATAATAATAATAAATAGTTAATTAATTAATTAATTAATTAAAATAGTTTTTTGGCATTTAAAAATAGGTCTGAGGCCCAGAAAAATCCAGAAAAATTACCCTAAGTCCAATTTTTCATTTTACACCCAAAAATATTATTTTCATAATATTTTAATATTGTTTAATATCAATTAAAAATCATGTAATGATTCAAAACCCTGATTTTAATTTTAGAAAATTCTTAGAAAATTCCAGAAAATTGTGAAAAAATCCCAATTTTAGTATTTTTGAAAAATCAGGGGCTTACAGGCGGGTGAAGGGGTCGCAGGGGCGAGGGGGGTCTCGGGGGATTTGAGGGAAACGAGACGACTGAGAGGGAAATGAAAACTCAAACCCTATATCAAAAACTTTAGTGACGTCTTTAAAAGATGTCGCTAAACGTCACTAATTTCATAATATTTAGCGACGTATAGAAAATCACGTCGTTAAACGTCGCTATAATAAAAATAACTATGACGTTTTACGACATTTGGCGACATGTGCTTCCATAATATTTTTTGTAGTCACTAAGGGTCGCGGACAGTCGTTAACAGCGACGTTTTGCGATGTTCCTTTCTGGCATCGCTAAATTCATAAATTATAGCGATATCAGTGAGGAACGTCGCTAAAAACGTCGCTATTTTATCAAATTTTGTTAGTGACAGTCAAGAAAAGTCACATATTTTTTTGACGATTTTTGGTTTTCTTATCTTGACGGTTTTAAACCGTTAAGTAATAAAACTTTCTTGACGGTTTTTAGCCATCAAGAAAACATAACAAAAAACCGTCAAGGTAGATAGAAATTTTTTCTGACTGTGGCCTAGATGACGGGTAATAACCGTCAAGAAAACCATTTCTTGACGCGAAAAAATCGTCAAGAATTTTTTTTTTTGATGTTTAAAAACCGTCAAGAGAAGTTGATTTTTGTCTAACCAAAATTTTGATTATAATTATATATTATATGCTTCATTTTGCCTGCTATCGAACACACGTATAATATCAACATAATCCATATCACATTGCAAACTACAAAGAACAATAATATCATAATTTTTATATTAACAAATATGTGTTTGAATTCCGGAAACATCCAACCACATATACAAATAAACCAAAATATAAGATTTTTTTATAATATCTTTAAAATACAAAACCTATATATACAAGTCGAGCTGAGTGTATTGACCATGAGTTGGACTTTTGTATATCAACACTAGCATTACCAAATTTAGTTTTTTAGTGCTCAAGTTCTACCATCATATTAAAAGTAAAATCCTTCTCACTCTAAAATTTTATCGATTCATAAAATTCAGCATAATTGAAAGGCTATCAATATAAAAATTCACTATTTCTCTACAAAATGAACAATTTTAAACCAAAATGAGCTTCATATGTTAAAGTTCTACCAATATATAAGATCTTTTCCTACTCTCACCCTAAATGTGCAATCATTTCTCCATGCCCACAAAATTCATCACAATTAAAGGCTATCCACAACAAAGTTATCATTTTTATACAAACTGAGCAGATTTTAAACCAAATTAATCTCAATTAGGAAAAAATTTATACCTATGAGCAATAGTCAGTGTTGATCGGGCTTCAGTAAAAGCTTCGCTGAAAATTTCTTCAGGTTCAAGTACTACTTCAATCATAGCCCTCATACCCATTGATGGAGGCTGGCTTCAAAGCGTTGCAAGAATGTCCATAACAAAAATTGATTTTCTTTCAGTTCAGGGTCAACCACGACCCAACACAAGTCAATGACACAAAATTTATATAAAGACTACTTTTTCTATTCAAAACATTAACAATCAAATAAAAGAAGCATACTCACATTGGTGGTTCGACGAAGGAAGAACCGGTCGAATAGCTAATAGGTCACAACAAGATCAGTAGTGTAATACCCAAAGCCAAAGCAAACCTTAATCTGAACGATCAAAACATAATCAAACTAATATTTTTTTAATCAACAATAAAAAAAAGAAATGGACAAATGAGTTTCCTTTAACTCAAGGATCTATGTAACAACAAGGAGCAAGATTTTGTTATCGTCATGATAATCACAGTAGAAGACATTGCTATAGTGCCTTGAAAGCTGGTTTCTCTCGAGAACCAAGATGTAACAAGCTCTACGTAAGTGCAGAACACGTACGGGACGCTGGAGCGGGGTGGATGGGATGTGCCTATAAGCCAGTCCCCTGGTTCATGTTGCTATTATGACCTGCAATCAAAACAGAATTATTCAAAAATTAAAGGCTCACACTTGATCCATGGAAAAAGATTCAGAAGATGGAATGAGAGTTTGAACATAAAGTAGCATCTCATTTGTTGCTGCAATGTATCCTTCAGTAGCATATATACAGTTGGTCAGCTACCAAAAGCCACTATAAATTTGTATGATTTAGAATTAGGTGTTAGTATTGGTAGTTGAAGCAATGGGCCATTTTTCTTGTCTGAAGGATACATTGTATTCTGAAATGTGAGACGACAATTTGTCATACAAATCCCTTGGAGACCTCACCAGCCTCGAACAAATCCAGATGTTCGGCTTCAACAACATGAACTAGAACAAACAAAAGCCTCTATCCCAATTTTTTGGGGGCAAGTATACTAAAATAAACTTTATCATGATTCTATGAGCTTAAAGAAAATATTGGTTTAACTGATACAGTAAAATTGCTACAGCAAACAATACATAATGATTAGAAAGATTATAGTAGTAACCTACATATCTTTGTTCAACTGATATTTCAAAAGCATTACAGCAAATACTTTATGGGCCGAAAAGATAAACAGGTCAGCATTACAACAAACAGTCCTCTAACACTAGAGTTTAAAGTTAAGAGAGTATCAAAACGGGGATTATAGCATTACACCATGACCATTAATTTTTTTGCAAATCTTATGACGCAAAGCCTCAAACAACAGCCAGATTGTGATATCATAATTGATTGTTAATCAATATCACGGTAATTCCAATTTCAATAATATCATCATAGGCTTAATTGAAATGAAACTGGAAAAAAATTTGATAAAAGATTGTTGACAAAAATTTTAAACAAACCTTAAATCGAAATATGAGGATAGGGGAAAGGTTAGGTGTACTTTTATAGAGATTTGGAATTAGGGTTTTCGGTTTCAAAATTACCAGTAAACCCTCGAGATCGAAGGCTAAGGGAGTTTGCTGAAGAAGAGGTGGCGTGGTGGAGCTCACCGCCGCGCGAGGAGTGCTCGAGAACAGAGCTCACCGCTCGAACTCAAAATTGCCAAAAAGTGAAGGCACCAGAGCTTGATTTCTCGCCAGGGATCAGAAACTAGGGTTATATTTTCGGGAAACTTAGGAAAGGAGAGGAGAAGAGGTAGAGTTCCGAAGACTTTCGTAGTCACAAACATCAGACGTCGAGCATTGGCGGTGGTGATGGTCCTCAAGGAGGAGAAGGAGAGGGAGATAGCCTCTAGAATGGAGATGGTGGAGAGGAAAAGTTGTGAAGGAATAGAGGGGGGAAAGAGCTCAGGAGAATAAAAGAAAAAAGTTGTGAAAATTTACCTAAATGCCACACGAAATTATATGCGAAAATTTTGTCGCCTTATAATAGATGACGGTTATGAAACAACCGTCAACAAAAATTGAGATTTTATTGACGTTTTTTTTAAAAACCATCAAGAATAAACTAGGTTTCCTTGACGGTCAAACCGCCAATAATACTCACAAAAAGGTATTTTTATGACGTATGGTAAAAATCGTCAAGAAAACAGATTTTGTTTTGACGGTTTTGACCATACGTCAATAAATAGACCGTCAAAAAAGGTCATTTTTCTTGTAGTGAATCAGCATTACCAATATGTGAAAAAAAAAATCAATGTATCAAAGTGTTAATAAAAATAGTTCAAGTATCACCTTGCAAATCGGAAATAGTTGAGGGTATGTTCATAATTTCTTGGGGTTGAGAATTTTAGTGCTATGTAATTTCTATCCATGATCTTGATCATCTTCTTGCGAGAAATTATTTAGTGGACCGGCCTCAATATGCGGCAGTGGTGAGGCATTATTCTACTCCAATATACAACAGTAGTGTCATGTTGTTTGCTCTCCCTGCGGTATATCATGTTGCCATTGGAGGAGAACAATGTCTCACAACTGCCATGTGGTGAGTCCGGTCAACTGAATAATTTTTTGCAGTGTTAATTCCAGAAAAAGTATGGTGTTAGTTCTAATGTACAAATTTCTGATATGAATATCTGGGGTCTGAAGTCTATTCTTTTCATGATCATCTGTCGAAGGGTCAAGGGGTCATGATCTAATTAAATTCCAGCAGGCCTCGACGTTGGGTGATGAAGAGGATGAAGGAGGAAGATCAAGTAATGTTCGATGCTGGTGTTGTTGATTGATTGATAGTGGTTCGATACCATATTTTTCGCGTGAAGTAGGGTTTGCTTGCCTCCCTTCTATATATCATCATATGTGCTTCTAGACTTATTATATATCTAGGAGCACGCGGAACAAGTATTTTAATTAAGTTTGAACAGTCTCTCATTATACATACTGGAAATTTTGGGTGCCATTGAAATTGGAAACCGGATTGTCTTTGATACTGTGTCCATTGATGGAACCAGAAATTCTAGCTGGGTGGCTAGAGTGGACTAAAATGAACTGGCTCTTATGAAAAAACAAAAATAAAACACACGAAGGAAAAAAATAGACAGATGAAAAACATGCACTAAATTAATTACGAGAGCTAGCTAGAGAGCTAATTATAGTAGTAACCAAAAACCCTGTGAATTGTCACCAATTATATGTACAGCTAATTATGTGTTAGATCAAAGAACTAGTGTGCCACACTGCCATCATCATTCTCTTCTTTGCAAATCGACAGGAAGAGCAAGCAAGAAAGAAAATTAGGTCACAGCTACGTAACAGTACTTTCGTGTTCAGTTTCCATGTGAGTTTAGAGTTAGGTAGTTGGTCAATTTTGGCAGGTTTAGGAGATGCATGTAAAGGTCACCAAAGACCAGTCAAGCCGACCAGCAAGTCGCACGTGGGGCCTGCACACGTGTCTTGCAATGATCCTCCAGAATCTAGGGTTTCTTTGTTTTATCCAATACATATATATATAGCGTCACGTACTTCAACAGCCATGCATAGTCTACAAAGACACCAAACTTAACTTGTGACTGAAGTCAATTAGCAAAAAATGATTTTTACTTTGCATGAGAAAGAAAATATAACGAATATATCTGCAGACAAGTCAAGATTTTAACTAAGCATGGTTTGGACGGGCGAGTCGTGTCATCAATCTTGAAGCATTATCTGTGCATATTTTAAAGGCAGGGTGTTCTTTGATGTGTTGATTAATTTCTCAACATATATAGGATCCAGGGCAGGTCCTGGGTAAGTCGGACAAGCCATCGGGTTTGGATAACCCTCCTGGTTAGGGCAACCCCTTCTCCCAAAAGTCACATATGTCTCCACCTCTCCGTCAATAGAGTTTTTGCGGTCCATTCCTGCCAGTTGAACTAGCAATCCACCAGGTTCATATTTTGAGTTTCCACTGGAAAGATGATCTCGAGTAGCTCAAGAAAAGGAACTCAGAATTCGAGGTCCACGACGTTGTCAGAACCGGAGACTTCGATGCCGCTGTCAATCCCACTTGCCAACATTTTTTTGTTATCTTCTTTTGGAGTCAAGGGAAAGGTATAACCAAATTTAGCTCCGATTAGGACAACCCAACCTCCTGGACCGACACCGATAGGTCATATGTGTATATGGATATCGCATTATTGTGTACAGATGTGGATTATTTTTCCCCTCAACAATGAACTAATTTTAGCAAATAAAAAGAGTTAATTGTTTTATTATCGTCAAGATCTAATTATCCATGCAACTCTTTTTCAAGGAACTGGAGTTGCATGCACGCATGCATGCATGCAATTCTCCTTCTCCTCCATCAAAGTTAACCTAATGCATGAAAAACTCTACTAACCGGAGGATTAATCTATACGATGTGATGAATGTAGTTGGTATATATATACTCATTATTTAGTGCACGCGTGCGCAGTTGAGCTTAGTCCTTGAATTAATAATTTCTTGGTCCAACGTCTACTTAATTTAAGTTACAGCGACGTGGACGTCTCTGGGGAAGGACACAGTGGCGATGCTGCCGGGTGGTCGGCCGACACTTTCTTATCTCTTTCGCTTTCATGACTACTTGCAACGGCTATATATATTTACAAGAGTGGGCAAGCAAGCAGGGGGGGATTGGTTATATATTAAGTAATTAGGGCTTTAATTTAGATGTTGATGTTGCTGTTTTATGCGGAGGCAGATTTTCTAAAGATCTATCAGACCCCTTTATTTTAATTGCTAATGTTAAGTTGTTTTATTCACAACCAAATAGTGTAGACATCACTTCATGTAATTAAGCTCAGTAGAACAAGTGATTGAAATGTTTGTTCTTATTCAGACTGAGAGATTATATACTATAGTATGCATGAAAGTAAGTTATAGTTAAGGCTTGAAAATATACTGTGAATTAGTACATTACAGGAATAAACTTGATTTGTGTTAGTCCCGAGACGGAACAAAGATAGTAGAACACGAATCATGTGCAGAGATACTAGCGAGACCCGAAAGTTCGCTCTCTACAGAAATCCAAGTTGTCGTCTAGATCAGAGATTGACACAAGAGTTTCTCATCTAATATTCTCGATTCCAACGAAGCACGAACCAAGAACAGGTTACAAACAAACTCCGAAGATAATGAAGATTACAACAAGCAACAAGAAAATGTTCTTCTCTTTACGTTCGCAGATGCTACAATGAGAAAGAATGAAGGAAAGGAAAAGCTGAAGAAAAGCTCCTTACTGGGTGGTCAAAACCACTGTTGCTCAAAGCAGGATTCGCCGTACAGACGATCTACCTCCAGAAACCAGCAAGATCACAAATAAACTTTTGGAACGCTCAATGCCACCTTCGAAAACACTCGAAAAATACCATGAGAGAGGGGGACACTCTGGGCCGCATACGATCTGGTGTACTCGATTTTTCCATCAGTTTTCTCTCTCCTCAAATGAAAGAGGAGGCCATCTATATAAGGAAACTCTAGGCCGCATATGCGCTGACCGACCAGATCCCCCAAAATCTGGGTGTCAAAGCCGCAAGTGTCGCCCGCGCCGCATGCTCTGCCCACGCCGCATGCGTTGCCTCCGCTACCGATCACGTTGTACTACACGAGGCATATAGTGCTACCAAACGTCGAAAGCAGCCGTTTGCGACGCATGCGCTTAAATTCTGGAAAGTATAGAAAACCAAGCGTCGCCTAAAGTAGACCATGTCCCCTCCACATGCAACTCGCTCATCCAAACCTAGCCGCATAGCTCCAGGCCGCATAGACCCTGGTCACAAAGACCCTGGCCCCATAGCGCTTGGCCGCATAGCCCCTAGCCGCATAGCGCCTAGTCGCATAACTCCTTGCTGCATAACGCCTGGTCGCAAAGTGCCTTGGTTGCATAGCACTGGGACGCATAGCGCTTTGGCCGCATAGCGCCAGGCCACATGCGCTATAAAGTACGCGCTCGAGCTAGCAACCGTGCATGCAACTCGCGTATAAAAGGAGCGCACGAGCGCGATACGACGATGCTAACGGACTAAGTGCAAAGTGAGCCAACAAAGTGCCACTTTGCGCCCTTGAGTCCGAGTCCGAGTCTGAGTCTCTAAGTGTAATCACCCTAAAATTTTTCAGTTATTTAAAATCAATTTTTGGGAATTTTCTGCAATTTTTCAGGAATTTACATAGGTCCTGTGGTGATTTTATAATTTTTAATTGCTAATAACTAATATTAAAATGTAATGAAAATATGATTTTATGATGTAAAATAGAAAACCGGACTTAGGGTAATTTTTCTGGATTTTATTGGGCCTCAGACCTATTTTTAAATACCCAAAAACTAATTTAACTATTTAAATAATTATTAATTAATTATTAATTGTTATTATTATTATTATTGTTTTTATTCTAGGCCCGGCCCGGCCCAGTGGGCCGAGCCCAGCTGCCCAGCCCAGCCACCCTAGCGGGTCGGGCGGGTCCGCCAACCCGGAACCCTCGCCCGACCCGACCCGGTCCTCCATCTCCCCCAACCCCACGAACCCGCGAATTTCGGCCGCGTTTTCCGGCCACGTCGCTGGAGAACCTCCCCGCTCACCCCACGATCTCCCCTCGGGCCTAACCCGGCCGCGTCCGCCCCGGCACCCCCTATAAATTCCCCCTTCTTCTCCTCTTCCGCCTCCCCATCTCCCTCAAACCCCCAGCCGGAACCCTAGCTGACCGGATCCCCCTCGCCGACCAGCACCACCACCCTCCAGCGCCGCCCGGAGCCCACCGACCACCACCCTCCAGCACCCAGCCCCCTCTCCAGCACCTCCTCCCTCTTTCCCTCGCAGCCGGACTCTGCCCGCCTCCGATCGAAGACCCACGGCCGGCACCGCCCTCACCCGAGCCCGGCGACGCCTCGCCGACCGTCGGTCAGCCCCCGCAGTTCAGCACGACCTCAGCCCTAGGCCGGACACGGCCGACCGGACACAGCAGCTCGCGGACACGTGGACACGACCAGGACACGAAATCGCGTGTCGGATCCCGAAAACCCCAGTTTCGAAGGGCCGGTTCAGGTACTCGTATCTTGCACCCTGTATCTCCGATTTCGATTCTGTAAATTGCGTTGCGAAGCCTGTATGACCCTCTCGGTGCCCGGATAAACCGCTCGGGGCATCGCGTCCTGTGGTGATCGCACACCGCGATCCAAAAACAGGAAAAAACCAGACCCTGTTTCACCCCGGAACTGAGTACGCCCCGCCAAACGGGACGACTTGGTCGCGTGCGGTCTTCACAGATATGTGCGCGTCGTCGATACGGACGTGTGAGATTTTGCGGAAGCTGATTCGGGTGTGCGTGCACACCGGAATCAACGCGTATCCGCGGACATCGCCCCGTATCCGACTTTTCTGCAATTTACCCTAACTTCGTGCACACACGTCGGATCGAGACGAAACTTGCGCCATCGGACTCGTAGCGATACGTTGGTCCTGTGGGTCAAGTTTGGTTCAATTCTGAGAACGCTGACGAAATCGCGTGTCGTGGGCCCCACGTGCCCCACTCGACGGGCGATTTTGTGATCGGCTCATCGAAATTCAAATCTGAAAGTTTCGTTGGGTTCGTATTAGCGTCCTGACCTGTTGACACTAAGTTTGGTAAATTTTGAGACCGTTGACCCTGACACGTTTTTCGGTGCAAAGCGGGCCCACCGGTAGACCCCGTTTTGGCCCGAAATTACCGTTTTTGCCCTTGTCTCCAAATTGGACCCAAGGACAGGCATTTCTAGCTATTTGACACCTTTTGAGCGTGATGGTACTGTTTATTTCAGCTTTCGGAGACATCTCTGGAAATTTTCGAGAACAGGACCTAAGTGGAATCCAAACATCAGGCAAGTGCACCTTGCCAAACTTGTAGTCTTTATCTTCATATTTCCTGTAATAATACTTTGCTGGATGTCTTATGTAAATTCATATAAACTTGTTTAAACTGCTTAACCTAGGAAACGTGTGACGTACCTAGTGTCCGATCCTAGTCGGGTGCCAACACCGTACGCGATGTTGGGTTCGTCATTTAGAGATGGATTTACGATACCCTTTACTTTTGTACTTGACATATCAAGTACCCTACAACCCAGGACACTTGACACTATACATGGACAGAATCTTCCTGAGACATTCAAGGCGATTCTGTATAGGATACAGGACTTGACAGAGATATTTTAGTTATAGACAGTTTGACTTGTTGCATTAGTTATAATCCCGCTGACATGGACATGAGACGTTATGGTCATGGTTTGCGTGATTACATTGGGTGGGGAGAGACACACAGGCTACAGGCTGTTCTATATATATATATCTACTATTATTGTGAGGTTGTAGACTCTCCAGCAGAGCTAGACCCTTTACGTGTTATTACTGCTACCGGCTCCCCGACACAGAGCTTGTAGCGGTCTCAGCCTGAGTACTAGTGTTGCTCTCATTTGCATATCACCTAGATGGTTACATAGTTTACCCTGCTGTTTCATTTAATTTAATTGCACTGCATTTATTTGGCTTGTTTTATTTTATGCCTTGCTATGTCCACTGAGGACCTAGAATGGATTATGTCCCCAGGTTTAGCTGAGGAGCAGTACCCCGAGATATACGGGACATGAGCGGAGGCTATTGCTGGACTTGATACTGGAGCAGAACTGAACCCTGCAGACGAGGTGACTGCCGAAGACTTCTCCTGAGTACCTGATCCCGTACTCAGTATTTACTTATGTTTATCTCTTTTGTTCCTGGCCTATTGAGCCAGTGTATTCAGACATAAGTCGGATTGTTTCCCCGACTGACTTGTTGTTGCTACTTATTTTCATTTTATTATGCAGTTTATTTCCTTATCTTTATGGATGAGATTAGTGTGACTTGTTATAGTAGACCTTCGTTACAGCTTAAGTACGCCCTGATGGCTCCATTAAATTGGGTTATCCATCGGTATGTACTGCTGGCCATTGCCACGTGTCCAGTCTCTCGATATTTTGGGACTGGGGTGTGACATGGTTTTTGTGGTGGCCCATGCAGGTCCTTAACAAAATTGTTCGGTTTCAACTTAGGGACCGAACAGGCCTGCAATAAGATAGGATAAGTTATAGGATCTCATCCATTGATTGAATCATTTTTGGACTCTATGTCGAATTCAATTTAATTGCTTGAATTGCATCCTGTTTTGATTCCTCTGTGCGTTCTTATTGTTTTCTTTTGATGCAGAGTAATGGATCCCAGAAGTGGTGACGAGAATCCCTTAGGTACACCGCCTGAAGCTGTAGTTACCTGTGAAGCTGGAACGACGCCAGATACCAGAGGACAATCCTCTCAGAGCAATCAATCTGGCCAGCCAAGTTCCAGGTTCAGGCGTGATGACATCCCGCCTCCACCCCAGTTCCCTCCTACGATGCCTGTCTTTCCTCCAGGGCAGGCAATGGACGGACAGCAAATATTCCAGATGTTCTACGCCATGATGCAGGCACAACAACAGATCCAACAGGAGGCCCAACGTCATGAGGCCGAGAACCTAAGAAACGGCCTAGTCGCAGCATTGGAACATGCAAATCCACCAAATAGGCGGCTAGCGACGGGATCCATCACAGATTTTCGTCAACTCAAACCCCGTACCTTCTCGGGCAAGGAAGGACCAACTGAAGTTCATGAATGGTTTACGAACACTCAGCACCAGTTGGAGGTCGCTGAACTTCCAAAGGAGAAGTGGATGACTGCCGTCAGGATGCAACTGACGGACAACGCGCACCATTGGTGGCTGTCCGAAGAAAGAAGGCTCGGACATGATCAGGTCACCTGGGAGGAGTTCTCCAGACTCTTCCAGGAAATGTACATCCCTGCTGTGGCTCGGTCAGAACTCCGAGACCGATTCAACCGCCTGATTCAGGGCAACATGACGGTGGAGGAATATAACGCCGAATTCATTCGCCTGAGCCGCTTCGCCCCTTCTCTAATTCCTACCGAAGAAAAGAAGGCGGAGAAGTTCTTTGATGGACTCAGGTTCGAGCTTCAGAAGTTAATCAGATCGGTCGCGCCCACATCTTACTCAGACGTCCTAGCTGCAGCACGTCGGATGGATCGCGTTACTCGGAGGGAATCAAGCCTGAAACGTCCATTCTCCTCAGCACCGTCCAAGTCATCACCTGGGGATTCTGCCAAACGGCCCCAGAAGAACCTGTCTCAGAAAGCAGTATCAAAGAACCTACCTACTTGTCATTACTGCGGCAAAGTAGGACATATTGAAAGAGAATGTAGACGCAAGCTGGGACTCTGCCTGGTTTGCGGATCCGGACAACACTTCTCAAATGACTGCTCGGAACGTCGAGAGGGAGTTCCAAATCAACCAGCTCCACCTGCACCTAGGCCAGCTCTTCCAGCTGGGGGAGCAACTCAGACAGGGCCTGGAGGAGCCAGGCCATCTCTACCACCTCAGGCAGCAATGTTCCAGCAAGCTCGTCAGCAAAGGGGTCCCGCTCAGGGACGAGGTCAGGCATATGCACTAGCAGTCACTGAGGAAGCTACTGCAGGCGAAGTGATAGCAGGTACCATATTAGTAGCTTCAATTCCTGCTGTAGCATTATTTGATTCTGGAGCCTCGCATTCATTTATTGCTGCTAACTTCGTAGCCACACATAGAGTAGCTACCGCACCTCTCTCGAAGATAAAGAGAATTCTAACGGGAGGTGGAATTATCCCGGTTAGTGATATCTGTAGATCATGTTCGGTAGTAGTCTGTGGCCGAGAGATGCGAGCCCAATTCCTGATCTTTTCTATGCCTGATTAGACGTTGTACTTGGTATGGACTGGTTAAGTCAGTACCATGCGACACTGGATTGCCGGCTTGGAAAAGTGATATTTAGACCCCCTAGCCTTCCTGAGTTTGAATTTCTTCGAGGAGCTGTAGAACAAGGGGTCCAGCCAACTCTTAGGGTATTAACTGTAGAAGAGGATTCAGGTTACCCAAGAGTCATATCAGAATTTGTGGATGTATTTCCCGACGACCTTCCAGGTTTACCACCTGATCGGGAGATAGAATTCACAATAGACCTAACTCCAGGAGCTGAACCTATCACTTCATCGGTATATCGGCTAGCACCTAAGGAGTTAGTGGAGCTGAAAACGTAAGTCGACGATCTTCTGGAGAAAGGATTTATCCGGCCCAGTGTTTCACCTTGGGGAGCACCTATACTTTTTGTACCCAAGAAGGACGGAACCGTGCGGTTGTGCATTGATTACAGAGCCCTTAATGCTGTAACTGTTAAGAACCGGTACCCCTTACCACGTATTGATGACTTGTTTGACCAATTGAGTGGTGCTAGGGTATTCTCAAAGATTGACCTTAGATCCGGTTATCACCAGATTAGGGTGAAGAAGGAAGATATCCCAAAGACGGCCTTCAGGACTAAGTATGGACATTATGAGTTCCTAGTAATGCCATTTGGTTTAACCAACGCACCTGCTGTATTTATGAGTTTGATGAACGGAGTCTTCCATCAGTACTTGGATAAGTTCGTGGTGGTATTCATTGATGATATTCTAGTCTACTCCAAGGACCACGAAGAGCACGAGGAACACCTAAGAATTGTGCTAGAAACTTTGAGAAGGGAGAAGCTATATGCCAAACTCAGCAAATGTGAGTTCTGTATGGACAAGGTGCCATTCTTAGGACATATTATCTCGGGTGAAGGACTGTCTGTGGACCCAGAGAAGGTCACTGCAATAGAAACCTGGCCTACCCCTACCTCTGTTGCAGAAGTGAGAAGTTTTCTTGGACTTGCTGGGTATTACCGGCGGTTCGTAGAAAAAATTTCAAGGATCGCAGAGCCGATGACTAAGCTGACGCGGAAGGATCAGGAGTTCATATGGACGGAAGAATGCCAGAATGCCTTTGAAGAATTGAAGAGGCGTCTAACAACAGCACCAGTCTTGACTCTTCCCTCAGGGTCAGGAGGTTTTGTTGTTTATAGTGATGCGTCCGGTAGTGGACTAGGTTGTGTCTTGATGCAACATGGCAAGGTTATTGCTTATGCATCGAGGCAGCTGAAGGTCCACGAGAAGAACTACCCAACGCACGACCTGGAGCTAGCTGCAGTGATTTTTGCATTAAAGATCTGGAGGCATTATCTGTATGGAGAGAAGGTCGAAATATTCACTGATCATAAGAGCTTGAAGTATGTTTATACTCAGAAGGAGCTCAACATGAGGCAAAGGCGTTGGCTTGAGTTGATGGTGGACTTTGACATAGATCTGCAGTACCACCCGGGGAAAGCAAATGTTGTAGCCGACGCCCTCAGCAGAAAACCCTCGGCATATTTCTTAACGGAGCAGTCTCAGCTATTACAAGACTTGCAAGATCTTCAGATAGAGGTTATTTTACCTGGACAAAATGGTTTGCTGGCTAACCTCGAAGTTAAGTCATCGCTGGTGGAGAGAATCAAAGAAGCTTTGCCTAATGATGCCAGATTCCGAAGGCTGAAAGAGAGAACCGAAGCAGGCATGCAAACGGGACTTCGCATCCACGAGGACGGGACATTAAGGTACGAAAATCGCCTATATGTTCCAAATGGAGAATTAAGGCAGGAGTTGATGACGGAAGCACATAGCTCCATATACTCTGTTCATCCAGGAGGAACCAAGATGTACCGGGACTTAAGACAATATTACTGGTGGCATGGAATGAAAAGGGAGATTGCCCGATTTGTGGCAAAATGTTTAGTCTGCCAGCAGGTGAAGGCCGAGCACCAAAGGACTGCAGGTATGTTGCAGCCACTTCCCATACCTGAATGGAAGTGGGAGCATATTACCATGGACTTCGTCACTGGATTTCCAAGAAGCCCTAATGGAAAGGATGCGGTATGGGTTATCGTGGATCGGCTCACTAAGTCGGCTCACTTCTTGCCATTCAGAGTCGGACAATCCACGGAAGTACTAGCCGACATGTATATGCGACAGATCGTAAAATTACATGGAGTGCCGGTTAGTATTGTATCAGATCGAGACTCGAGATTTACATCTCACTTCTGGCGAAGCATGCAAGAGAGTCTCGGCACCAGGCTCAAATTCAGTACTGCCTATCATCCTCAGACATATGGCCAATCAGAGCGCACAATTCAGATCTTGGAAGATATGCTGCGATCATGTATACTGGACTTCGGAGGATCTTGGGAAGATCATCTGCACTTAGTGGAGTTCTCCTACAACAACAGCTATCAGGCAAGCATTCAGATGGCACCTTTCGAGGCGTTGTACGGAAGGAAGTGCAGATCGCCTATATGCTGGAGCGACGTTGGCGAACGTCAATTACTGGGTCCAGAGTTGGTAACGGAGATAGTGGAGAAAGTAAGGCAGATTCAAAATCATCTCCGTGCAGCCCAAGATAGACAGAAGCATTGGGCCGATGCGCACAGACGACCCCTGGAGTTCAAGGAAGGAGAGCATGTATTTTTGAGGATCTCGCCCACTAAAGGTACTATCAGATTTGGCAGCAGAGGCAAGTTAAGCCCAAGGTATATTGGGCCATTTGATATCTTGGAGCGCATTGGTGAGGTGGCTTATCGTCTTGCATTACCTCCATCCTTAGAGGGAGTGCATGATGTATTCCACGTCTCACAACTGAGGAGATACGTGACTGACCCAAGTCATATAGTTGATCATTCTGAGATTTCGGTGGGACCTAGCCTGAGATACGAGGAGCAGCCAGTGGGTATACTCGACACCAGTGAGAAGACACTGCGAGGGCAGACAATCAGACTGGTTCGGGTAGCTTGGAAACAGCACTCTCCTGGCGAATCGACCTGGGAACGGGAAGATGTTATGCGCCAGCGTTATCCACACTTATTTGCAGATGCAGGTAAAACCTAGCATTCTTTAATTCTGTAAATTCGTGCCTTTGTAGTTTACCTTCGATTGCGAGGACGCAATCCTCTTAAGGGGGGTAGATTGTAATCACCTTAAATTTTTCAGTTATTTAAAATCAATTTTTGGGAATTTTCTGCAATTTTTCAGGAATTTACATAGGTCCTGTGGTGATTTTATAATTTTTAATTGCTAATAACTAATATTAAAATGTAATGAAAATATGATTTTATGGTGTAAAATAGAAAATCGGACTTAGGGTAATTTTTCTGGATTTTATTGGGCCTCAGACCTATTTTTAAATACCCAAAAACTAATTTAACTATTTAAATAATTATTAATTAATTATTAATTGTTATTATTATTATTATTGTTTTTATTCTAGGCCCGGCCAGGCCCAGTGGGCCGAGCCCAGCTGCCCAGCCCAGCCACCCTAGCGGGTCGGGCGGGTCCGCCAACCCGGAACCCTCGCCCGACCCGACCCGGTCCTCCATCTCCCCCAACCCCACGAACCCGCGAATTTCGGCCGCGTTCTCCGGCCACGTCGCTGGAGAACCTCCCCGCTCACCCCATGATCTCCCCTCGGGCCTAACCCGGCCGCGTCCGCCCCGGCACCCCCTATAAATTCCCCCTTCTTCTCCTCTTCCGCCTCCCCATCTCCCTCAAACCCCCAACCGGAACCCTAGCTGACCGGATCCCCCTCGCCGACCAGCACCACCACCCTCCAGCGCCGCCCGGAGCCCACCGACCACCACCCTCCAGCACCCAGCCCCCTCTCCAGCACCTCCTCCCTCTTTCCCTCGCAGCCGGACTCTGCCCGCCTCCGATCGAAGACCCACGGCCGGCACCGCCCTCACCCGAGCCCGGCGACGCCTCGCCGACCGTCGGCCAGCCCCCGCAGTTCAGCACGACCTCAGCCCTAGGCCGGACACGGCCGACCGGACACAGCAGCTCACGGACACGTGGACACGACCAGGACACGAAATCGCGTGTCGGATCCCGAAAACCCCAGTTTCGAAGGGCCGGTTCAGGTACTCGTATCTTGCACCCTGTATCTCCGATTTCGATTCTGTAAATTGCGTTGCGAAGCCTGTATGACCCTCTCGGTGTCCGGACAAACCGCTCGGGGCATCGCGTCCTGTGGTGATCGCACACCGCGATCCAAAAACAGGAAAAAACCAGACCCTGTTTCACCCCGGAACTGAGTACGCCCCGCCAAACGGGACGACTTGGTCGCGTGCGGTCTTCACAGATATGTGCGCGTCGTCGATACGGATGTGTGGGATTTTGCGGAAGCTGATTCGGGTGTGCGTGCACACCGAAATCAACGCGTATCCGCGGACATCGCCCCGTATCCGACTTTTCTGCAATTTACCCTAACTTCGTGCACACACGTCGGATCGAGACGAAACTTGCGCCATCGGACTCGTAGCGATACGTTGGTCCTGTGGGTCAAGTTTGGTTCAATTCTGAGAATGCTGACGAAATCGCGTGTCGTGGGCCCCACGTGCCCCACTCGACGGGCGATTTTGTGATCGGCTCATCGGAATTCAAATCTGAAAGTTCCGTTGGGTTCGTATTAGCGTCCTGACCTGTTGACACTAAGTTTGGTAAATTTTGAGACCGTTGACCCTGACACGTTTTTCGGTGCAAAGCGGGCCCACCGGTAGACCCCGTTTTGGCCCGAAATTACCGTTTTTGCCCTTGTCTCCAAATTGGACCCAAGGACAGGCATTTCTAGCTATTTGACACCTTTTGAGCGTGATGGTACTGTTTATTTCAGCTTTCGGAGACATCTCTGGAAATTTTCGAGAACAGGACCTAAGTGGAATCCAAACATCAGGCAAGTGCACCTTGCCAAACTTGCAGTCTTTATCTTCATATTTCCTGTAATAATACTTTGCTGGATGTCTTGTGTAAATTCATATAAACTTGTTTAAACTGCTTAACCTAGGAAACGTGTGACGTACCTAGTGTCCGATCCTAGTCGGGTGCCAACACCGTACGCGATGTTGGGTTCGTCATTTAGAGATGGATTTACGATACCCTTTACTTTTGTACTTGACATATCAAGTACCCTACAACCCAGGACACTTGACACTATACATGGACAGAATCTTCCTGAGACATTCAAGGCGATTCTGTATAGGATACAGGACTTGACAGAGATATTTTAGTTATAGACAGTTTGACTTGTTGCATTAGTTATAATCCCGCTGACATGGACATGAGACGTTATGGTCATGGTTTGCGTGATTACATTGGGTGGGGAGAGACACACAGGCTACAGGCTGTTCTATATATATATATCTACTATTATTGTGAGGTTGTAGACTCTCCAGCAGAGCTAGACCCTTTACGTGTTATTACTGCTACCGGCTCCCCGACACAGAGCTTGTAGCGGTCTCAGCCTGAGTACTAGTGTTGCTCTCATTTGCATATCACCTAGATGGTTACATAGTTTACCCTGCTGTTTCATTTAATTTAATTGCACTGCATTTATTTGGCTTGTTTTATTTTATGCCTTGCTATGTCCACTGAGGACCTAGAATGGATTATGTCCCCAGGTTTAGCTGAGGAGCAGTACCCCGAGATATACGGGACATGAGCGGAGGCTATTGCTGGACTTGATACTGGAGCAGAACTGAACCCTGCAGACGAGGTGACTGCCGAAGACTTCTCCTGAGTACCTGATCCCGTACTCAGTATTTACTTATGTTTATCTCTTTTGTTCATGGCCTATTGAGCCAGTGTATTCAGACATAAGTCGGATTGTTTCCCCGACTGACTTGTTGTTGCTACTTATTTTCATTTTATTATGCAGTTTATTTCCTTATCTTTATGGATGAGATTAGTGTGACTTGTTATAGTAGACCTTCGTTACAGCTTAAGTACGTCCTGATGGCTCCATTAAATTGGGTTATCCATCGGTATGTACTGCTGGCCATTGCCACGTGTCCAGTCCCTCGATATTTTGGGACTGGGGCGTGACACTAAGCCCCTTCAGGGCTTAGCTCCTAAGAAAAAATTTCCAAAGGTGGTGACAAAATAAAGATTGTCATAAAGGAGTTCACACTTAGTCCCTCTAGGAAAGTCAACTCACATGGTCCACCACCCCATGTGCATATACCAATACTAAGCATAACTATATATTGAGATATACACATTGGTGGTTTTTTAATGTGGGACTAAAACTCCCAAAGCTAAGTAGAAAATACCAACAATCTCCCACATATATCACAATATATGGTCAAGCGTTCCTCACAGTGACTGTCATCATACATTAGGATAGATGTCATCGACGACTTGAATCTTCCCGCATGGATCAAATAATAGTACAATACAAGAATAGACTACGCCTTGAATTCTGCAACATAGCTGTTATTTTTCCCACTAACATAATGACCTCAGCTGTGTCATTCGCTCGCACGTTAAAGGTCATGTGCTGACCTGGTCTCAGTGTATGTATCTTGGACGTCTACAAGCTTTCCCTCAAGAGGCGGCCTACATCTCTATCCATACACTTTAGGTGAGTTCTTCCACTATAGAGAGTTTATTATCCAACATGAAGCCTTGCGCTTTTGTGCGATGCTACGCCGTAATGACATGGCCGCCCAAGGCTGAAGATCCTCCTCTTGTGGTTTCATACCACTATAGCATGAGGACACATGCCTCTTAATAGTGTCATTACTACACACATTATGGAGCCTTGCGCTCCTGTGCGGTGCAATATGGTTGTGACATGGGTCGAAGCCGAGGTTCACTCCCTCATGTGGTGTCACCTACTGTAGCATGAGGTCACCAGCCTCTTAGTAGTGTTGTACTATATCCCATCATGAAGCCTTGCGCTTTCGTTCGGTGCTACGCCGCAGTGACATGGCTCGAAGCCAAGGTTCACTCTCTCATGTGGTGTCACCTACTGTAGTATGAGGTCACAGGCCTCTTAGTAGTACTGTACTTGTAAACCCCCTGATTTTTTAAGATTTTTAAAAAACGTATTTTTCAGAAATTTTCTTGGATTTTTCGGAAATTTTTACTAATTAAAAACCAGGGTATTTCGGCATTAAATAAAATTAAATGATTTTAAAATATATTAAAATATTATGAAAATAATATTTTTGGGTGTAAAATAAAATATTGGACTTAGGGTAATTTTTCTGGAATTTATTGGACCCCGAAAATATTTATAAAAGCCCAAAAACTATTTTATTTAAAAATTAAAACAAACCGGGTTGAACCGGGTTCAAACCGGGCTGAACCGGGCTGAACCCGGTCCAACCAAACCGGACCGGACCCCTGACCCTAACGGGTCGGATCGGGTCTGCCAACCCGCGACCCACCCGACCCGAACCCGCTACCCCTTCTCCCCCACGACCCGCACCCCCGCGCTCCGCTCGGCCACGCGCCGCGCCGCCCGCGCATTTCGGCCGCCCCGCCCGCTCCGCTCGGACCACGTCCCCCGCGACCTCCGTCTCCCCCGCCACGACGCCGCCTTGCTCGGCCCCGTCCCCTCTCCCTCTCTCCCTATAAAGCCCCCTTCCTCCTCCGGCCAACCTCGATCCCTCCACCACCACGCCGCCTCCCGCCTCGCCGCCGACGACCTCGCCGTGCCCAGCCTCACCGTCCCCCGAGTCCCGCCTCCCGCCTTCCCAGCCTCCGGCGGCTCCCCCGACCCAGTAGCAGCCCGCAGCAGCGTCCTCCGGCCCGCTCCGCTCCGCCCGGCCGCCTGCGCCGCCTCCCAGCACGCCGTCGCCTCCCCCTCGACCGCCTCCTCCGTCCCCAGCCTCCCTCCGGCCCGCCTCCGGCCGCCGCAGCACCGACAGAAGCCCAAACCTAACCCTAACCTAGACGGACACGACTCGGACACGGGAATTCTCAGTTTTACGGAGCCCTGTTCAGGTAACCCGTTCTCTCTGCTCGTTGACCCATTTTCGGTTCCGTCTGTTGCAACGCGAACCCTGCGTGACCCTCTCGATGCCCGTGCAACCCGCTCGGTGCATCGCGTCCAGTGGCGATCGCGAACCGCGATCCAAAAACAGGAAAAATAACGTCATATTTCACCCCAGAACTGAGTACGCCCCGCCAAACGGGACGACTTGGTCGCGTGCGGTCTACACCAGCGATGATTTCACTTCGAGGTTAGCCAGCAAACCATTTTATCCAGGTAGAACAACCTCTATCTGAAGATCTTGCAAGTCTTGTAATAGCTGAGGCTGCTCAGTTAAGAAATAAGTCGAGGATTTTCTGCTGAGGGCGTCGGCTACAACATTTGCTTTCCCCGGATGGTACTGCAGATCGATGTCAAAGTCCACCATCAACTCAAGCCAACGCCTTTGCCTCATGTTGAGCTCCTTCTGTGTATAAACATACTTCAAGCTCTTATGATCAATGAATATTTCGACCTTCTCTCCATACAGATAATGTCTCCAGATCTTCAAGGCAAAAATTACTGCAGCTAGCTCCAGGTCGTGTGTTGGGTAATTCTTCTCGTGGACCTTCAACTGCCTCGATGCATAAGCGATAACCTTGCCATGTTGCATCAAGACACAACCTAGTCCACTACCGGACGCATCACTATAAACAACAAAACCTCCTGACCCTGAGGGAAGAGTCAAGACTGGTGCTGTTGTTAGACGCCTTTTCAATTCTTCAAAGGCATTCTGGCATTCTTCCGTCCATATGAACTCCTGATCCTTCCGTGTCAGCTTAGTCATCGGCTCTGCGATCCTTGAAAAATTTTCTACTAACCGCCGGTAATACCCAGCCAGTCCAAGAAAACTTCTCACTTCCGCAACAGAGGTAGGGGTAGGCCAGGTTTCTATGGCAGTGACCTTCTCTGGGTCCACCGACAGTCCTTCACCCGAGATAATATGCCCTAAAAATGGCACCTTGTCCATACATAACTCACATTTGCTGAGTTTGGCATACAACTTCTCCCTTCTCAAAGTTTCTAGTACATTCTTAGGTGTTCCTCGTGCTCTTCGTGGTTCTTGGAGTAGACTAGGATATCATCAATGAATACCACCACGAACTTATCCAAGTACTGATGGAAGACTCCGTTCATCAAACTCATAAATACGGCGGGTGCGTTGGTTAAACCAAACGGCATTACTAGGAACTCATAATGTCCATACTTAGTTCTGAAGGCCGTCTTTGGGATATCTTCCTTCTTCACCCTAATCTGGTGATAACCGGATCTAAGGTCAATCTTTGAGAATACCTTAGCACCACTCAATTGGTCAAACAAATCATCAATGCGTGGTAATGGGTACCGGTTCTTAATAGTTACAGCATTAAGGGCTCTGTAATCAATGCACAACCGTACAGTTCCGTCCTTCTTGGGTACAAAAAGTATAGGTGCTCCCCATGGTGAAACACTAGGCCGGATAAATCCTTTCTCCAGAAGGTCGTCAACTTGTGCTTTCAACTCCACTAACTCCTTAGGTGCTAGCCGATATACCGATGAAGTGATAGGTTCGGCTCCTGGAGTTAGGTCTATTGTGAATTCTATCTCCCGATCAGGTGGTAAACCTGGAAGATCATCGGGAAATACGTCCACAAATTCCGTTATGACTCTTGGGTAACTTGAATCTTCTTCTACAGTTATTACCCTAAGAGTTGGCTGGACCCCTTGTTCTACAGCTCCTCTAAGAAATTCAAACTCAGGAAGGCTAGGGGGTCTAAATATCACTTTTCCAAGCCGGCAATCCAGTGTCGCATGGTACTGACTTAACCAGTCCATACCAAGTACAACATCGTAATCAGGCATAGAAAAGATCAAGAATTGGGCTCGCATCTCTCGGCCACAGACTACTACCGAACATGATCTACAAGTATCACTAACCGGGATAATTCCACCTCCCGTTAGAATTCTTTTCATCTTCGAGAGAGGTGCGGTAGCTATTCTATGTGTGGCTACGAAGTTAGCAGCAATAAATGAATGCGAAGCTCCAGAATCAAATAATGCTATAGCAGGAATTGAAGCTACTAATATGGTACCTGCTATCACTTCGCCTGCAGTAGCTTCCTCAGTGACTGCTAGTGCATATGCCTGACCTCGTCCCTGAGCGGGACCCCTTTGCTGACGAGCTTGCTGGAATATTGCTGCCTGAGGTGGTAGAGGTGGCCTGGCTCCTCCAGGCCCTGTCTGTGTTGCTCCCCCAGCTGGAAGAGCTGCAGGTGGAGCTGGCCGATTCGGAACTCCCTCCCGACGTTCCGAGCAGTCCTTTGAGAAGTGTTGTCCAGATCCGCAAACCAGGCAGAGCCCCAGCTTGCGTCTACATTCTTTTTCAATATGTTCTACCTTGCCGCAGTAATGGCAAGTAGGCAGGTTCTTAGTTGCTGCTCTTAGAGGCGGGCTCTTCTGGGGCCGTTTAGCAGGTTCCCCTGGTGATGACTTGGACGGTGCTGAGGAGAAGGGACGTTTCAGGCTTGATTCCCTCCGAGTAACGCGCTCCAGCCGACGTGCTGCAGCTAGGACGTCGGAGTAAGATGTGGGCACGACCGATCCGATTAACTTTTGAAGCTCGAACCTGAGCCCATCAAAGAACTTCTCCGCCTTCTCCTCTTCGGTAGGAATTAGGGAAGGGGCGAAGCGGCTCAGACGAATGAATTTGGCGTTATATTCCTCCACCGTCATGTTGCCCTGGATCAGGCGGTTGAATCTGTCTCGGAGTTCTGACCGAGCCACAGCAGGGATGTACATTTCCTTGAAGAGTCTGGAGAACTCCTCCCAGGTAACCTGATCATGTCCGAGCCTTCTTTCTTCGGACAGCCACCAATGATGCGCGTTGTCCGTCAGTTGCATCCTGACGGCAGTCATCCATTTGTCCCTTGGTAGTTCAGCGGCCTCCAACTGATGCTGCGTGTTTGTAAGCCATTCATGCATGTCAGTTGGTCCTTCCTTGCCCGAGAAGGTACGGGGCTTGAGTTGACGGAAATCTGTGATAGATCCTGTCGCTGGCCGCCTATTTGGTGGATTTGCATGTTCCAATGCTGCGACTAGGCTGTTCCTTAGGTTCTCGGCCTCATGACATTGGGCCTCCTATTGAATCTGTTGTTGTGCCTGCATCATGGCGTAGAACATCTGGAACATTTGCTGGCCGTCCATTGCCTGTCCTGGGGGAAAGACAGGCATCGTAGGAGGGAACTGGGGAGGAGGCGGGATATCATCACGCCTGAACCTGGAACTTGGCTGGCCAGTTTGATTGCTCTGAGAGGATTGTCCTCTGGTATCTGGCGTCGTTCCAGCTTCACAGGTAAACCCCGCTTCAGGCGGTGTACCCAAGGGGGTCTCGTCACCACTTCTGGGATCCATTACTCTGCATCAAAAGAAAACAATGAGAACGCACAGAGGAATCAAAACAGGATGCAATTCAAGCAATTAAATTGAATTCGACATAGAGTCCAAAAACGATTCAATCAATGGATGAGATCCTATAACTTATCCTATCTTATTGCAGGCCTGTTCGGTCCCTAAGTTGAAACCGAACAATTTAGTATTGGACCTGCATAGGCCACCACAAAAACCATGTTACGCCCCAGTTCCAAAATATTGAGGGACTGGTGATGCGTGGCAATGGCCAGCAGCACGCACCGATGGATAACCCAATTTAATGGAGCCATCAGGGCGTACTTAAGCTGTAAATAAGGTCTACTATAACAAGTCACACTAATCTCATCCATAAAGATAAAGAAATAACTGCATAATGAAATGGAAATAAGTAGCAACAATAATCACAACAAGTCAGTCGGAGAAACAATCCGACTTAAGTCTGAATAAACTGGCTCTATAGGCCAGGAACAAGAGATAAACATGAAATAAATACTGAGTACTGGAACAGGCACTCAGGAGAAGTCTTCGGCAGTCACCTCGTCTTCAGTGTTCGGTTCTGCTCCAGCAATAGCTTCAGCTCCGGTCCCGTATACCTCGGGATACTGCTCCTCTGCTAAACCTGGGGACATAATCCATTCCAGGTCCTCAGTGGACATAGCAAGGCACAAAATAATACAAGCCAAATGAATAAGCAGTGCAATAAATAAATGAACAGCAGGGTAACTAAGTAACCGTCTATGTGATATGCAAATGAGAGCAACACTAGTACTCAGGCTGAGACCGCTACAAGCTCTGTGTCGGAGAGCCGGGTAGCAGTAATAACACGTAAAGGGTCTAGCTCTGCTGAAGAGTCTACAACCTCACAATAATAGTAGATATACATATAGAACAGCCTATAGCCTGTGTGTCTCTCCCCACCCAATGTAATCACGTAAGTCATGACCATAACGTCTCATGCCCATGTCAGCGGGATTATAGCTAATGCAACAAGTCATACTGTCTATAAATAAAATAACTCTGTCAAGTCCTGTATCCTATACAGAATCACCACGAATATCTCAGGAGGATTATGTCCATGATAGTGTCAAGTGTCCTGGGTTGTAGGGTACTTGATAGGTCAAGTACAAAAGTAAGAGAATCATAATTCCATCTCTAAATGACGAACCCAACACCGCGTACGGTGTTGGCACCCGACTATGATCGGACACTAGGTACGTCATACATTTTCTAGGTTAAGCAGTTTAAACAAGTTTATATGAATTTACACAAGACATTCAGCAAAGTAATATTACAGGAATTATTACAATAAAGACTGCAAGTTTGGCAAGGTGCACTTGCCTGATGTTTGGATTCCACTAAGGTCCTGGTTTCGGAAATTTCCAGAGATATCTCCGAAAGCTGAAATAAATAGTACCATCACGCTCAGAAGGTGTCAAATAGCTAGGAACGCCTGTCCTTGGGTCCAATTTGGAGACAAGGGCAAAAACGACAGTTTCGGACCAAAACGGGGTCCACCGGTGGGCCCGCTTTGCACCGAAAAATGTGTCAGGGTCAACGGTCTCTAAATTCACCAAACTTAGTGTCAACAGGTCAGGAACGCTGATACGAACCCAACGGAACTTTCAGATTTGAATTCCGATGAGCCGATCACGAAATCGCCCGTCGAGTGGGGCTTGTGGGGCCCACGACACGCGATTTCGTCAACGTTCTCAGAATTGAACCAAACTTGACCCACAGGACCAGCGTATTGCTACGAGTCCGATGGCGTAAGTTTCGTATTGATCTGACGTGTGTGCACGAAGTTAGGGTGAATTACAGAAAAGGCGGATACGGGACGATGTCCGCGGATACGCGTTGATTCCGGTGTGTACGCACACCCGAATCAGCTTCCGCGAAATCCCACACGTCCGTATCGACAAGGCGCACGTATCTGTGAAGACCGCACGCGACCAAGTCGTCCCGTTTGGCGGGGCGTACTCAGTTCCGGGGTAAAACAGGGTCTGGTTTTTCCTATTTTTGGATCGCGGTGTGCGATCACCACAGGACGCGATGCCCCGAGCGGTTTATCCGGGCACCGAGAGGGTCATGCAGGCTTCGCGTAGCAATTTACAGAATTGAAATCAGAGGTCCGAGGTGTGAGATACGAGTACCTGAATGAGGCTTCACGAAACGGGGTTTTCGTGTCCGAGTGTCCTGTGTCGACGAGTCCAGATTAGGGCCCCGATCCTCTGTGTCGTGTCCGCGCTCGCCGGAATCTACGCTGGACGGGGTGGCGTTGCCGGAGGTGGCAGGGTACTCGGGGAGGCAGGGCGCCGCCGAGGAGGAGGCACGGCGGCCCGGCGGCGAAGTCCGGGGGCTGCAGGTGGAAATGGGGCCGTGCTCGGCTGCTGGTGGGAGGAGGAGGAGTCGCTGGGGTCTGTGAGCGCGGCGGCCTGGGGAGCTGGGGTCGTCCGCTGTGGCGGGTACGGGCGGAGTTAGGGTCGACGAGGGGAACGGGGCGGAGTTAGCTCGCCGGAGCTACGGCTTAGGTTAGGGGAGATGGGGAGGAGGTGAAGGGAAGAAGAGGGAGAGATTATATAGGGGAGGCTCGTCGGAGGTGAGGCCGGGGAAGGCGGGTCGAGGAGGAGGACGTGGGCGCTGAAGCGGAGGGGGAGGTGGTCGTGGCGGCCGGAAAATGCGGCGGCGGCGGAGGGAGCGGGGAGAGGGAGTCGTGGGGAAGGGGTGGCTCTCTCGGGTCGGGTCGGGCGGCGGGCTCCGGGTGAGCGGACCCGCTAAGCTGGTTTGTGGGCTGGGTCACTGGGCTCGGCCCACTGGGCCGGGCCGGGCCCCTAAAACTAAAAAAAACATAATAATAATAATCATTTAATTAATTAATTAAATACTAAAAATAGTTTTTAGGCTTTTAAAAAAAGGTCTGAGGCCCAATAAAATCCCAGAAAATTACCCTAAGTCCGGTTTTCTATTTTACACCCAAAAATATCATTTTCAATACATTTTAGATTAGTTATTGGCAATTAAAAATTTTAAACTCACCAAAGGACCTATGTAAATTCCTAAAAATTGCATATTAATTCCCAAAAATTGATTTTAAAATATCTGAAAATTTAGGGTGTTTAGTGTTGCTCTCATTTGCATATCACATAGACGGTTACTTAGTTACCCTGCTGTTCATTTATTTATTGCACTGCTTATTCATTTGGCTTGTATTATTTTGTGCCTTGCTATGTCCACTGAGGACCTGGAATGGATTATGTCCCCAGGTTTAGCAGAGGAGCAGTATCCCGAGGTATACGGGACCGGAGCTGAAGCTATTGCTGGAGCAGAACCGAACACTGAAGACGAGGTGACTGCCGAAGACTTCTCCTGAGTGCCTGTTCCAGTACTCAGTATTTATTTCATGTTTATCTCTTGTTCCTGGCCTATAGAGCCAGTTTATTCAGACTTAAGTCGGATTGTTTCTCCGACTGACTTGCTGTGATTATTGTTGCTACTTATTTCCAGTTTATTATGCAGTTATTTCTTTATCTTTATGGATGAGATTAGTGTGACTTGTTGTAGTAGACCTTATTTACAGCTTAAGTACGCCCTGATGGCTCCATTAAATTGGGTTATCCATCGGTGCTTGCTGCTGGCCATTGCCACGCATCACCAGTCCCTCAACATTTTGGAACTGGGGCGTGACAACCGATATGTGCGCGCTGTTGATACGGACGTGAGAGATTTTACAGAAGTTGATTTGGATGTGCGTGCACACCGGAATCAACGCGTATCCGCCGACACCGTCCCGTATTCGTCAGTTCTGGAACGTATCGTAACTTTGTGTACACACGTCGGATCAAAACGAAACTTACGTCATCGGACTCGTAGCAATACGCTGGTCCTGTGATCCAAGTTTGGTTCGATTCTGAGAACGTTGACAAAATTGCGTATCGTGGGCCCTACAGGCTCCACTTGACGGGCGATTTTGTGATCGGCTCATCGGAATCCAATTATGGAAGTTCCGTTGGGTTCATATCATCGTTCTGGACTTATTGACACTAAGTTTGACAAATTTGGAAAACTTTGTCCCTGACACATTTTTTGGTGCGAAGCGGGCCACATGTGGGCCCCGCTTTGACCCAAAATTGTTATTTTTGTCCTTGTCTCCAAATTGGACTCAAGGACAGGCGTTTCTAGCTATTTGATATTTTCTGAACCTGATGGTAATATTTGTTTCAGCATCCGGAGACGTTCCTGGAGATTTCACAGTTGGAAACCAAACACCAAGCAAGTGTACCTTGCCAACTTGCAGTCTTTGTTACATATTACTTGTTTCAATTATAACTGTTATACATGCTTAACCTAGGAACCGTGTGACGTACTTAGTGTCCGATTATAGTCGGGTGCCAACCCCGTACGCGGTGTTGTGTACGTCATCTAGAGATGGACATTCGTGACCATTTACATTCTCGTACTTGCATATCAAGTACGTTATACCCAGGGACACCTGACACTATTCATGAGACAGAATCTTCCTGAGATATTCATGGTGATTACTGTGTAGGATACATGTTCATGACAAATACAGTTTACATGCTTAGAAATTATTCTGACTTATTGCATTAGTTTGATCTTGCGTGACTTGGACCTGAGATATTATGAAACTGTGACGTGAGATTACATGGGGTGGGGAGAGTATTACCATATCAAGGCTGATTATAATATAAATAATGTCATCTGGAGTGTCTTAGTCTCTGATACAGAGCTTTGGCGCATATTCTGGCCCTTCGAGAAAATACTGCTATGGGTTTCTCCGACACCGGTCCTGTAGTAGTCTCAGCCTGAGTATGACTAAAACTCTCACTTGCATATCACTTAGCTGGTTATATAATTTACCCTATTATTTCATTTATTGATGTACTGCATTTATTTTGGCTTGTATTATCTGTACCTTGTTATGTCCCCTGAGGACCTTGATCCGGATTATGTCCCCAGGGTTAGCAGAGGATATCTATCCTGAGGTGTACGGAACAGGAGCACATCTCGGAGCAGTACCAGAACCCGAGGACGAGATCGTGCCAGAGGACTTCTCTTGAGTAATTGGCTTGAGATACTCATTTATTTCTGTTCTAGTTACTTTAATTCCTGTTTATTGCATTGATGTATCAGACTTATTCTCGGATTGTTCCCCGAGACACCTTTATTGAGATATGTTAGTTTATATTTATTTGCATTTATTCTGGCATTTGATCTGTAATTATCTGTTGTGGATGAGATTAGAATAGACTGTGACTTGTATCATTTGACCTATTTATTGTTGTACTACAGCTTAAGTACGCCCTGATGGATCCATTAAATTGGGTTTGTCCATCGGTGCGTGCTGCTGGCCATTGTCACATGTCTAGTCCCCTCGATAGTTTGGGACTGGGGCGTGACATGGTTTTTGTGGTGGCCCATGCAGGTCAACGACTAAATTGTTCGGTTTCAACTTAGGGACCGAACAGACCTGCAATAAGAATAGGATAAGTTTTTGGATCTCATCCACTTGCTTGAATCATTCTTGATCTCTATATCGACTTCAAAAATAAATTTACTTGCATCTTGCCTTGATTCTTCTGTACGCTTCTTATAGTTTATTTTTGGATGCAGGGCAATGGATTCACAAGCATGCGACGAGACTCCCGCAGGAATACCACAAGTTGCAGGTGTCACCTATGACGATGAAGGTGACACCAGTCGGTGGAGTTCAATCAGCTCAACGGAGCCATCAAGCAGGTCAACCTACCTCAAGATTCCGGCGTGATGACATCCCCACCTCCGCCGTAGTTCGTTTCCACCAATGCCCGTATTCCCACAAGGGCAGCCAATTGACGGGCAACAGATATTCCAAATGATCTACGCAATGATGCAAGCCCAGCAACAAGTCCAACACGAGGCTCAGCGTCGCGAGGCTGATTACTTGAGGAACAGCATAGTAACTGCACTAGAGCAGGCCAACCTACCAGCTCGACGGCCATCGACGGGCTCTATCACTGATTTTCGCCAACTGAAGCCCCGCACCTTTTATGGCAAGGAGGAGCCCACAAAAGTTCATGAATGGCTCACCAACATTCGACATCAATTAGAAGCAGCTGAGCTTCTATGGGAACGTTGGATGACTGCCGTCAGAATGCAATTGACGGACAATGCTCATCACTGGTGGCTATCTGAGGAGACACGGCTCGGACCGGACCGAGTTACTTGAGAGGAGTTCTCCAGACTCTTTCAGGAGATGTACATTCCAGCCATCGCTCGATCAGAACTTCGGGACAAGTTCAGTCGCCTCACTCAGGATACTATGACGGTGGAAGAGTACAACGCTGAGTTCATTCGTCTAAGTCGCTTCGTCCCAACATTGATCCCGACAGAAGAAGAGAAGTTCTTCGACGGACTAAACTTCGAGCTACAGAAACTAATTGGATCCGTCGCAGCAACATCTTACTTGGACGTCCTTGCTGCGGCTCGACGCATGGAGCGCGTCACCAAGAGAGAGACCAGTCTGAAGCGGCCTTCCCTATCAGCAACAGCCAGAGCACCACAAGAAGAAGCTGCAAAGAGACCTCACCTACACCAACAGCAGAAAGCATCTACACCACAAGTAATAGTCCTTTCTACTTGTCACTACTGTGGCAAAGCAGGCCATCTCGCCAAGGAATACCGATGCAGATTAGGATTGTGTTTAGCATGCGGATCCCGTCAGCATTCGGTAAGGGATTGCCCTCAACGTGGAGAAGGAGCACCAAGGGCGAACCAGCAAACTCTACCAGCACCAGGAGAACATCAACCAAGGCCACCCTTGGCACCTCGAGCAGCACCCTTCCAGCAAGCCCAGCAACAGCAGAGGGCACCACCTCAAGGACGCGGACAAGCTTACACGTTGACCTTGGAGAACGTGCAGACTCATGGAGTAGCTAATGCGCGTAAGTGATTCGTAGCTACCGTTCCTAGTATTGTTTTAGCTCGTGCCTATTTGTTCGTGACCTTAGCCCCAACCTAGTAATTTGGAACTTGTTAATAATAACATAGTTTTCTAAAAGTTGTAGTTCTCTTGCTTTAACTAGATTTTCTTTACTCTGGAAAGTGCATAACTTTCATTCTTAGGGAAACGATATTTTTCCTAAGTGTCTTGTGATGTGTTTCGAACAATGCTTGCAACCGTGTTATCTCTATTGACCGGTTATTCTTTGATTGCGAAGACGCAATCCTCTTAAGGGGGATAGATTGTAAATTCCCTGATTTTCCAAGATTTTTTAAAAAACGGATTTTTCAGAAATTTTCTTGGATTTTTCGGGAATTTTTACTAATTAAAAATTAGGGTATTTCGGCATTAAATAAAATTAAATATTTTTAAAATATATTAAAATATTATAAAAATAATATTTTTGGGTGTAAAATAAAATATTGGACTTAGGATAATTTTCCTGGAATTTATTGGACCCCGAAAACATTTATAAAAGCCCAAAAACTATTTTATTTAAAAATTAAAACAAACCGGGTTGAACCGGGTTCAAATCGGGCTGAACCGGGCTGAACCCGGTCCAACCAAACCGGACCGGACCCCTGACCCTAACGGGTCGGATCGGGTCTGCCCAACCCGCGACCCGCCCGACCCGAACCCGCTACCCCTTCTCCCCCACGACCCGCACCCCCGCGCTCCGTTCGGCCACGCGCCGCGTCGCCCGGGCATTCCGGCCGCCCCGCCCGCTCCGCTCGGCCCACGTCCCCCGCGACCTCCGTCTTCCCCGCCACGACGCCGCCTTGCTCGGCCCCGTCCCCTCTCCCTCTCTCCCTATAAAGCCCCCTTCCTCCTCCGGCCAACCTCGATCCCTCCACCACCACGCCGCCTCCCGCCCTCGCCGCCTCACCGCCGAAGACCTCGCTGTGCCCAGCCTCGCCGTCTCCCCGAGTCCCCAGCCGCCTCTGCCTCCTTCGGCGGCTCCCCCGACCCAGCAGCAGCGCGCCATCGCCTCCCCCTCGACCGCCTCCTTCGTCCCCAGCCTCCCTCCAGCCCGCCTTCGTCCGCCGCAGCACCGACAGAAGCCCAAACCCTAACCCTAACCCTAACCTAGACGGACACGACTCGGACATGACTCGGACACGACTCGGACACGAAAATTCTCAGTTTTTACGGAGCCCTGTTCAGGTAACCCGTTCTCTCTGCTCGTTGACCCATTTTCGGTTCTGTCTGTTGCAATGCGAACCCTGCGTGACCCTCTCGATGCCCGTGTAACCCGCTCGGTGCATCGCGTCCTGTGGCGATCGTGAACCGCGATCCAAAAACAGAAAAACAACGTCCTGTTTCACCCCAGAACTGAGTACGCCCCGCCAAACGGGACCACTTGGTCGCGTGCAGTCTTCACCGATACGTGCGCACTGTTGATACGGATATGCGGGATTTCGCAGAAGTTGATTTGGATGTGCGTGCACACCGGAATCAACGCGTATCCGCCGACACCGTCCCGTATCCGTCAGTTCTGGAACGCGTCGTAACTTTGTGTACACACGTCGGATCGAAACAAAACTTACGCCATCGGACTCGTAGCAATACGCTGGTCCTGTGACCCAAGTTTGGTTCGATTCTGAGAACGTTGACAAAATCGCTTATCGTGGGCCCCACAAGCTCCACTTGACAGGCGATTTTGTGATCGGCTCATCGGAATCCAATTCTGGAAGTTCCGTTGGGTTCATATCATCGTTCTGGACTTGTTGACACTAAGTTTGACGAATTTGGAGAACTTTGTCCCTGACACATTTTTCGGTGCGAAACGGGCCACATGTGGGCTCCGCTTTGACCCAAAATTGTCATTTTTGTCCTTGTCTTCAAATTGGTGTAAACCCCCTCACCCAAAATTAGGTTTACTTGGCTTATATAGTAGAATTAGGGCTAGTTTGAACCCAATTGGAATTAGAACACGGCTTTTATTTAATTATGCAAAAATTAAATAACGCGTAGCGCACCTTACCGTATTTCGATAATTGGAGTACCTCACTAGCCATTGCCTATCTAGAAACTTCACGATCTCATCCTAGGCATGCCGCCTACTATTCTGACCCTTGTACAACTTATAATATTGCTCCTTGGTGCTACATTTTAGCCGCACAATAAACGTCGCGGACGTTATTCCTTAATTCGAAATAAAATTCAATTTTGTACCCTTGTGCGTCCCAATCGAAATTTGGAGACACCATCTTGACCGTTTTGTGCAAACCGAATTCTATTAATATCCTACACTGACCCCTCTACGCCCTGACAATTTTGTCCCACCTAATTTAATCCCATGTACTCCTAATTAATTCTAGAACATCGTGTGCATTTTGATTTAATTAATTAAATTCAATTTTTGTCTTTGTGCAATTTTTCAATTGTTGGGGGGCTTTTATGCAAAAATGCCTTTTAGTGTCCCCACCGTTGGATGATATGTGAAGAACCCTAATTTTCCCTTCACACGAATTTTTCCCATAATTTTTCGGATGTGCAAACGCGCAACATCGCCCTTGTATTTTAAACCCATCCTTGTATTTTAAACCCTGCAATTATAGCCCTTCCAAACATTTTCATGTGAGCCCAAGGCCCAATTCCTAAAGATGTTGACCAAGTCAAACCAAGCTTTAGGTCAAACACCCACCACATGTATATAAACATCTCTTCATCCCCTTTTCTTTATTATTCTTATTTTACATCAAAACCCATCCCTAACTTTTTCCTAGCCGACCATGTGCCTCTCCTCCTGTTCACCTCCTTCCTCGATGACCGCCGGCCATCTACCTCCGCCACGACCATCTCCGCTCACCACCAGGCGAACTTCTCCCTCGACCTCCCTCTCTTCTCCCTCGACCTCCAACACAACTTCCCCATCTTCGCCCGCGCCGGAGGCCGAGCCCGACGCACCACCGGCCCTGCCGACCTCGTCGACCCGACTGCACCGAGCAGCCGAGCCTCCGCGAGCCCACCGGAGCCACCACTCGCCGGACACCCTGCCCCTTTCTCCGTCTCCGCCGGCAGGACGGCTCTCCTTTCCCGCCACCCGAGTTTCGGTACCTTCCTTTCCCGCCAGTTCCACTCCACGGCTCCTTCCAGTCCGGCCACGGAGGCTATAGTCAGATTAAGCAAGATGATTTCACAGAAATGGCATGTGAGGGGATTGTTCGTGCACTGGGTATAGCAGCAGAGAGCAATCAACAGATTGTAGAATCCGAGCATTTGAATGAAAGCTCTTTTGGAGCAGAAGGATGGATTGGCCCGGAGAATATTCACCGAGGCTGGAATTGATAATACTTTGGTGTTGCAAACTACAGATCAATTTATTTCTAAGCAGCCCAAGGTGACTGGAGATACTAGCGGTCCTGTGATGGGTTCAAGTATAGGGGGTCTTTTTGACACTGCAAAGAAACATAAAAAGGACATGGGTGATGAATTTCTGTCAGTTGAGCACTTTTTGCTAGCACTTCACTTAGACAAGAGGTTTGGTCAGCAACTATTTAAGAGCATCCAACTTGATGAGAAGGCGCTCAAGGATGTTGTATTAGCTGTACGTGGAAACCAAAGAGTAACAGATTAGAATCCTGAAGGGAAATATCAAGCATTACAAAAATATGGAAATGACTTGACTGAGTTAGCAAGACGTGGCAAGCTGGATCTCGTTATAGGACGTGACGATGAAATAAGACGCTGCATTCAAATATTATCTAGAAGAACAAAAAAAATAATCCTGTTATTATCGGTGAGCCTGGTGTTGGAAAAACTGCTATTGCTGAAGGACTAGCTCAGCGGATTGTACGGGGTGATGTTCCTGAACCTTTATTGAATAGGAAGCTTATCTCATTGGACATGGGTTCATTGGTTGCTGGGGCTAAATTTTGTGGAGATTTTGAGGAAAGACTGAAAGCTGTTTTGAAAGAAGTCACTGCCTCAAATGGACAAATAATTTTATTTATTGATGAGATACACACTGTGGTTGGTGCAGGATGTTGGATTTATTCTGCGCGACTTTTAGAGCAGGTTATTGGTACATTGCAGCTTCCTTGCCAGGCAAGTATACCTTGCCATTGTACTGTTATTCTTATTCCATATGTTGCACGCATCTTTATTTTCTGTCTTTAGTTCATATATTTTAATTGTTATATAAAATGCTCGCGACGGTGACGTCGCGATATGTTTTTATTTATGTATTGCATTGACCTTGTTCATGAGACTACCCCATTATTATGTAGCACCATTAGGTTCATTGGCCATGACACAGTTGTTACACGAGTGTGAGTCTTATATAGATCACGGACTGCGTGACAGGTCTGGCCTCCTGTACGTATGGGTCGTGCGTTAGGGATAGCTGCTGTTAGAAACTTTGTATGCTAGTGGACTTGGCAGTTATTAGAGGTTTATCATGCCATGGACATGACATGCTTAGAGCATTGGGTGGGGAGAACAACAAGTACCGCATTTGAGCTCCTTTACACTTTTTCTATTGTGCGCCCGGATTCTCCGCCGGAGATACGGGTGATGATGACCACTATATATTATATTATTATCAGGCGGGCCTCCGGCGTTCGAAAGTCGTCGTGCCTTTTTAGGCCCCTGGATCTCCAATAGAGAACCATGCCAAATCCCAGGTTTTCAGCCAGATAGCTCACTTGTGGGGAAAGTTGTTCTTAACTGCATTCACTTAGATGGTTAGGCGACCCTTTGGATATTTATTTCAGTACTTTATTGGCATGTGTTTAAGTATCTTGTTATGTCCCTCTGAGGACCTGGTCTGCTGCCAGGTGTACCTGTTCTTGAGTATTTGCAGGAGCGCAGATTTGGATGGTTATAGATGCTTCGTGGATGTCTTCTCTTCGAGCCGTGATCGATAGCTGGTATACTTATATTGGGCTTGATTGTGTTGTACTCATATTGTATTTACTTTTCCATTTGAGTTGGTAGTGGATTTGTTTCCATCCAACTATCATCCTTAGATACTTCTTATTGAGATCTAGTTTCATAGACATTGGTTATTTTATTCATATTTAATTTTTGTGGATGAGATTTAGATTATACCCTGTGACTTGTATTACATTTTATACCACTTGTGGATTTGATATTCATATTACAGCGTACGTGTGGATTTGGTTTCCATATATTGGAGTTGCCATATCCATACGGCTGGCATGCTTACGTGTCCTAGTCCTACGTATTTTTGGGACTGGAGCGTGACAATTGGACTCAATGACAGGCGTTTCTAGCTATTTGATATTTTCTAAACCTGATGGTAATATTTGTTTCAACATCCGGAGACGTTCCTGGAGATTTCACAGTTGAAAACCAAACACCAGGCAAGTGTACCTTGCCAACTTGCAGTCTTTGTTACATATTGCTTGTTTCAATTATAACTGTTGTACATGCTTAACATTGGAACCGTGTGACGTACTTAGTGTCCGATTATAGTTGGGTGCCAACCCCGTACGCGGTGTTGTGTACGTCATCTAGAGATGGACATTCGTGATCCTTTACATTCTCGTACTTGCATTATCAAGTACGTTATACCCAGGACACCTGACACTATTCATGAGACGGAATCTTCCTGAGATATTCATGGTGATTCTTTGTAGGATACATGTTCATGACAAATACAGTTTACATGCTTAGAAATTATTCTGACTTATTGTATTAGTTTGATCTTGCATGACTTGGACCTGAGATATTATGAAACTGTGACGTGAGATTACATGGGGTGGGGAGAGTATTACCATATCAAGGCTGATTATAATATAAATAATGTCATCTGGAGGTGTCTTAGTCTCTGATACAGAGCTTTGGCGCATGTTCTGGCCCTTCGAGAAAATACTGCTATGGGTTTCTCCGACACCGATCCTGTAGTAGTCTCAGCCTGAGTATGACTAAAACTCTCACTTGCATATCACTTAGCTGGTTATATAGTTTACCCTATTGTTTTATTTATTGCTGCACTGCATTTATTTTGGCTTGTATTATCTGTACCTTGTTATGTCCCCTGAGGACCTGGATCCGGATTATGTCCCCAGGGTTAGCAGAGGATATTTATCCTGAGGTGTACGGAACAGGCGTACATCTCGGAGCAGTACCAGAACCCGAGGACGAGATCGTGCCAGAGGACTTCTCCTGAGTATTGGCTTGAGATACTCATTTATTTCTGTTATAGTTACTTTAATTCCTGTCTATTGCATTGATGTATCAGACTTATTCTCGGATTGTTCCCCGAGACACTTTTATTGAGATATGTTAGTTTATATTTATTTGCATTTATTCTGGCATTTGATCTGTGATTATCTATTGTGGATGAGATTAGAATAGACTGTGACTTGTATTATTTGACCTATTTATTGTTGTACTACAGCTTAAGTACACCCTGATGGATCCATTAAATTGGGTTTGTCCATCGGTGCGTGCTGCTGGCCATTGCCACGTGTCTAGTCCCTCGATATTTTGGGACTGGGGCGTGACAGTACTACCACTCTCTATCTCCTTTAAGCATTAGGATACATGCCTATGTGCGGTGCTACTGCCGCTGTTACATGGCCCGAAGCCGAGGTTCACTCCCTCGTGTGGTGTCATGCCACTATAGCATGGGATACAAGTCCCATGAAGTGCTGAAACTACTCGTGCTTCCTGCAACGCACGCCGGACATTCACTCTGCCTGAGAACTCATTAAGGTGTCAAAGCCATCCTCCCACAGGAAATGTTCTGATCAAGAACAAATAGTAGACCACATTAGTTTTGGGTACATATCACATAATGTCCCTGAGGACTACCCACTGTACCTGATATTTTCCTGGTTAATGGTCCTCCCTTGAACCAATAGCTAGATGCCTGGTAGATTTCTCTTTGAACCAATAGCATAAAACTAAATGGTAGGATTGCAGAAACGCAATATCATAGGTCCTCCAAGCCTATTCTGTTGTATTCTTGACTATATACGGTGTTACTGTCGATGTGACATGGCCCACAGTCGAGGATTTACCCTGTCAAGGTACCTCATGGTGGTGTCACCCCACAGTAACATGGAGAACAACACTTCTTCATAGTGCTTGACGTTGACTATATGCGGTGCTACTGCCACTGTGACATGGCCCAAAGTCGAGGCTTTACCCTGTCAAGGTACCTCATGGTGGTGTAACCCCACGGTAGCATGGATTTCTATGCTCTTTCATAGTTCTTACGATCAGCTGGTGCTTGAGGCCTATTATGAACGGATCCCATATTTACCTGACTCTAATCTTTTAGCCACTGTAATGATCCATGCTACTTGCGCTCATTCAGTATTCTGTACTGGCCCTTGAGACCTATCATGAGCGAATATGCCAGAATCACCTGGCTCCGAACATTTAATCACTGTAATGATTTGCGTTGGCTGCGTTTATTCAGTATCATGTGTTTTATCTACACAGTTCTCTTCAGACCTTTGAAGAGATGAATAGATGCCACTGTTGTAGGTCTTGGTTTTCACAGTATGTCGGTATCACCCGAATATGTGTATTAACCATAGAAAGATCATCTGAGAGCTTCCAGAGCCATCATGCTATATATGCTACAGCTGATAGTGCAAAAAACTCTGAGAGTAAAGACTACTTCTTCGACTTCCACGATATAGCAGTAGCACTCCTGGAGAAGTTACGTCCTCCAGTGGATCTTTCACTCTTCTTTTCTAAGCACCAACTGGCTCCACTGAAGCCTCCACTATTACTGGATAACTGCTGTAGTTTAGGATATACCACTGAGTCCACTTGAGAATACTGACGACTCTCTTCACAGCTTTCACTGTTCAACAACACACATACTGCTCGTGAACTGACTCAGCATCACTACAGCAAGAGCTATATTAGACCTGGTGGTACTCGTAGCTGAATCATGATCCTGATGATGCTCGAGTATACCAACTGTCTGATGCTTTCCCTTGGATTAGGCTTCTTCATCTTTATGTTACACCTTAGGAGTAACGACCCTGGTTGTCACGCTCCAGTCCCAAAATATCGAGGGACTAGACACGTGACAATGGCCAGCAGCACACACCGATGGACAAACCCAATTTAATGGATCCATCGGGGCGTACTTAAGCTGTAATACAACAATAATGGTCTAGATATACTAATCTCATCCACAGAAATGAATACAACAATATCAGAATCATAAAGCAAGATCAATCTTAATATGATATAAACTCGGGGAAATAACCCGATAATGAGTCTGATACATCTGTCAAGATACAAGAATAAAGATAACCACAGCAAATACCGAGTATGGAGAAAGCCTATACCCAGATGATACCCTCGGGGATCAATCGTCTACTGGATCTGGTACTGCTCCAGTATCTGCTCCTGCTCCAGCTCCTGCTAATGCTCTTGTCCCGTGTAACTCGGGGTCGATCTCGTCTGCTAGTCCTGGGGACAAAGTCCGGTATCCAGGTCCTCAGGGGACATAACAAGGTACAGAAATCGACATGCCAAAATACAGTGTAATAGTAAATGAAATAAATAGGGTAAACTATATAACCATCTATGTGAAAATGTAATTTGAGAGCATCACTAAACTCAGGCTGAGACCACTACAAGCTCTGTGTCTGGGAGCCGGTAGCGGAGTCTATTATATGTTTTACTATGTGTTTACTATGGATTATATATATATATGAAATCAGCCTGTAGCCTGTGTGTCTCTCCCCACCCAATGTAATCACATGTCTCATGTCCATGACACGCAGGATCAATACTAATGCAGCAAGTCATATAATGTCTAGGAATATAATGTCTATGTCATAAACATGTATCCTATACAGAATCACCACGAATATCTCGGAAAGATCCTGTCTTATGAATAGTGTCAAGTGTCCTGGGTCAAGGGTACTTGATAAGACAAGTACGAGAATATAAAGTGTCACGCATGTCCATCTCTAGATGACAGTACCCAACACCGCGTACAGTGTTGGCACCCGACTAATAATCGGACGCTAAGTACGTCACACGGTCCTAGGTTAAGCATGCACAACAATATAAATGAATCAAAGAAAATATGTAACAATACTGCAAAGTTGGCAAGGTACACTTGCCTGTGGTCCTGTTGCTGGTATGAATCAGAGTCCAAGTCACAGTCCAAATAGCCTATGTATTACAAATTTATCACGTCAAAAGATAATTTATTTTAATTTATTTAATTCTGGAATAATTACTCTAAAATTCTATTTTAATCTTATTATTCTGATTTTTATGTTAATTCCTAAATTTTGTCCAAAGAAACTGAATTTTATCAACTCAAGACTCATGGCACGCAAATCGAGGCGATCTGTTGACCAAAAAGTTAACCGACACAAATTCGACTTTCATGCATGATTTCCTATAGATTTCAGCATCAAAAATATACTGGAATTTACGGCTCGTCCGAATTCAAATTCGTTTGGGAATTATGGCACATACAAATTTTGTATTGTGCACTGATGGTTAAATTCTAACCTAGAAGTTCTACAGAATTAACAGTATGTAAATACTTCGAATTAAATTCTAGAAAAATATATGTCGATGATCTCGACATTAGCTTTCCGAAACTTTAAACGGTTCATGATTCTGATTTCGGGTTCTCCCGAAATTACGAAAACATCGAAACACGTCTATTTTCGGATATATTGTGCTCTACGAATTTTCCAAAATTTAATACTAATAATTTTGTAAAAAAAATTATATAATCAGAAATCTAACCTCAATATCGTTCTAACGCAAGAAACTAGGCTTCGTTTGGAGTCCGGAGCTATGCGCAATGGCTTCTGGAAGATGAAGAAACCTTAGATGACAATTCTCCCAAATCTCTCTCTCTCTAAAATAATGAGATAATTAGGGTTATTATATTATATATATATATATATATAGATGTACCTGCGGCTGAATGGATATCTATAGGCTAACATGTGTCAGAATCTGATTGGATGGTTTTATTTATATTATTTATTTTTATTTGCCTTTATCAAAATATTATTTAAGTCGTTTTAAATCTAAATAACTCAAAATAAACATTAAAAATAATCATAAAAATCTGAAAAAATTACAGAAAATATATTTTGAACCGAAAAACCTTAGAAAAATATTTAGAATAATTTTATATTCATAGATTTCCTACTATAATTAGGAGAAGCTCTAAAAATTAGTTCTGCCACAAAACTAAAAATAAATACTAACATTATTCCAAAAATTCTGAAATAATTCTAAAAAATATATAATAATATTATAAATTATAGAAAATAACGTGGGTCCATTCTATATTCCTAGGCTTCCACTATAAATTCTATAAGCCCTAAAAATTAGTTATTAGCCTAAATAGCTCCCAATAAATACTAAAAATACTCAAAAAATTCCCAAAAACTTCTAGAAAATATATTTTATTATTTAGAACCTAAAATAAAAGTTTTGGATATTTTTAATTATATTTGAATCTAAAATAAATTCTTGAAAATCCTAGAAAATTATAAAAAATTGTGAAAAATCCAAATTAAAATTTTCTGAAAAATCAGGGGGTTACAATCTACCCAACTTATAAAAATTTCGTCCTCGAAATTAAAATTAAGCCATGGTAGAAGTCAATGATGGTCTAAGATTTGTATTGGTTAAAATGCAAGGCTAGGTTTAACGGAGTGGACGATGTTGCACGTTGCACATTCCGAAAATCATGGGAGAAATTCACATGAGTGAAAATAGGTTTCTTCGTGTGTCATGTCCAATAGTGTGGACACATAAATGCTCTTTTGCATAAAAGTGCCCAACAATTGAAACGTTGCACAAAGATGGAAATTGGAGGATGGGCATGTCTAGGACAAGGTGTGGAATTTGTAGGAAGGCAGTGACTAGGGAAGTGCTCCAATTATCGAAGCAATGGTAAAGCGCGCCGAGGGATACCATATTGTAAAACTAAATAAAAAATGTCGTGTTCTATTCCTAAGTGGATTCGAGCTAGCCTCAGTCTCAGTATCTAAGCCAAGTAGGTCTACTTCTTAGGTGAGGGGGTTTCACAATCCAGCCAACTTAAGACAATATCGTCCTCAAAATTAAAATAAGGCTTAATTTGTTAATCCTTCGTGTACATAAGGCAAGTCAATCGCAATCTCCTTGCGACAATTAAAATCCTAATCATATCCATTGTAATCACTTCTAGGTTAAGATGACCACTGATCCAATCAAATTCAACCTATGGTTATCTCTTCTCGCTTTTTTAAATTATCCATATCCAAATTTAAATTAAATCCATATATCATCTTCAAGATTTAAATACGCATATCAATTTTACCTCACGATCTCCAATTATCATAATCTCCTCTAGAAGTAATTCGAGTCCATTATTATTCCTATTTTCACTTATAAATTTTTGTATGCTTCAACTTCTTAAATTCCATTCACATACTTAATATTTCAAATAGGTAGTCCAACCATCAAGTTTTTTATTTTAACTCAAATCATCAACTTGAAAAAAAAAATTTTAATGCAGTCCACCATTGTTCAAGTCTGAAATTCCATCTTTTTATCCTCTAAATTTCAAGTTGATGATTTTACCTTCATTGTTTAAATCATGTACTTAAGGTATAAATATCGGGTCCTCAATATCAATTCATTAATCCTCATCATCTTAGTCATTCTTCTAAAATTCTCAAAATTAAAATGGCTTGAACCTCTCCCAATTTAATCTTACTCGATCACAATCTAAAAGAAATTCCTCTCGAGTTGACAATGCACTACTACCCAACTTAGAATTTACTCATATATCACATAAGGCTATATACCTTAAGAGAATATTCCTTAATATGTTTACTCATGTCATTCAATCCTCGAACTTCAATGCCGATCATATCATATATGATATGTCCTTAATTACGAAGAATAATCCTCAAGTATGTGATCGGCCTATGGGATATATCTAGTATTCTCTGTGTATTAATTTATACCAAGCACAATGTTTCGTCTTTCCGAAATAAGGGAAGACGGAGACCAATAATAAAGAGTTCAAGGGCAGCGTAATAGAATAGAAGTATTGGGATCAAGGCGTTTAAAGAATTCAATTGGGAATTGTCAAAGCAGTTGTGGATTGAAATCCTATTTTGGTAATCCTTTGTTTGCATGCTCATATTAGTACAGTTATGTAACCGATATGATCTGCTCAGACATATCTAGAGGGTAAGTACAGGCGTCTACTAGTCAACTATATATCTCAATCCACGTAAAGTAGTCGTGTGAAGAGCGAACCAAAATGCACTAAGGTTGATCAGACCGTAATACATTGATTATGAATAGACAATTGTATTAGTGGGGTTGATCAGGCCCCAATAACACATATGTCATGAACAAGCTTGATAAAGAATAGACTTGCAAAACCTAGGCTATAATATAGCAGCATAAGTCAAGGTAGTACAAAAATTATAAGTACACTAGATGATGATGAAAGGAGGTAAAAATTAATTCGAGTTCACAAACAGAAACAAAATAAGCAACAATAATAAAAGACTCTACAATCTCTACAGTTATCATACAACTCCTTGTCTATGTCGCTAGTCGACCAAATGGGGGCGAGGACCTCTAAATTCTATCGTCTGAATAAATAATGTCGTCTTATGCAAGTCTAAAGTTGTGTCACCCTAAGTTACTTCATCAATAGGGCTAGGTGGTACTATGTTGTGAGGCATACTACCCAACTTATAAGAATTAAACTAATACTGTGACAGTCTTAAGAGGGTCCTACAAAATAACCTTGCACATCTAAATAAAATAGAACTCTTATTAGGGTCTCCTATGGTATTACGTAAGTAATGGTCATCTTAAGTCTTAATAATAGTGCTCATAGGTCATGTGTCAATAGCGAGAATGGACAGGTTACTAGTCTCAAGGGAAAGGAAAGATAGCTTGTATCGAGGTGGGGGTACAAATTATGTGATTTAACACTAAGGGATAATCATCGGGTCACAATCTACAAGATTAACCCAAACTTATCGAACTCTAACTACCAAGCATAAAATTTTCAAATCTAAGACTACAGCTATAATCCTAGCAACTATGGGTCCTTAACAGGGAATAAAATTACTTGGCCTACTATCAGAAGTGTCAGGTGGCACGAATTAAAAGACAGAGAAAAGAAGAACATATTTTAGTCGTTGCGCATTAGCGAACGTTTAAGGTCGCAGATGAACAACATATGAAATTAAAATATGGGGCTCTAGATAATATCATAGTTTCCTAAGGTGAAGGTGGCGAGCAATTCTCCATGTTTGAGGTATGATCTCATAGGGAATATCATACTCGTTTCTCTGGGCTTCCTGAGGTACCGTCTGCTAATATCACGACAAGAACCTATATCCTAACACTATCTCACTATGCACACTAGGTTCTGTTCTAACATTCGATCTTAGATTTCTATTGGTTCCTCAAAACTGGGGTCAACCACTAGGGTCAAACATTAGGATCCAATCTCTAACTAGCTCTTAGCAGTGCCTATACTACTCTTAGGTCATTCATGACTATAACAAGAAATAATGGTAAATTATTCTATAGGTAAGGGACGCTAGGGTTCATTAAGCGTTCTACTTAGGGGTGTGTCAATATCCAAGCTGTACTTTTAGTAGGAAGGTTACCCTACCTATCATTCTATCAACAGGGACTTCTATATTCTAGAAGAAAGCTACACTCAAGAAACTAATAAGAAGGCACATGAATCAAGCAGGATGCAATTTTTCAACGGAATAGATTGGAAGAAGGAGGAGGAGAAGCCATAGTCAGTTATAGATGAGATCCTATACTCTAATCCTATTTGCAGGCTTGCTCGTTCCCTAAGTTGAAACCGAACAATTTAGTCGTAGGCCTGCATGGGCCACCACAAAAACTATGTCACGCCCCAGTCCCAAAATATCGAGGGACTAGACACGTGACAATGGCCAGCAGCACACACCGATGGACAAACCTAATTTAATGGATCCATCGGGGCGTACTTAAGCTGTAATACAACAATAATGGTCTAGATATACTAATCTCATCCACATAAATGAATACAACAATATCAGAATCATAAAGCAAGATCAATCTCAATATGATATAAACTCGGGGAAATAACCCGATAATGAGTCTGATACATCTGTCAAGATACAAGAATAAAGATAACCACAACAAATACCGAGTATGGGGAAAGCCTATACCCAGATGATACCCTCGGGGATCAATCGTCTACTGGATCTGGTACTGCTCTAGTGTCTGCTCCTGCTCCAGCTCCTGCTAATGCTCCTGTCCCGTGTAACTCGGAGTCGATCTCGTCTGCTAGTCCTGGGGACAAAGTCCGGTATCCAGGTCCTCAGGGGACATAACAAGGTACAGAAATCGATATGCCAAAATGCAGTGTAATAGTAAATAAAATAAATAGGATAAACTATATAACCATCTATGTGAAAATATAATTTGAGAGCATCACTAAACTCAGGCTGAGACCACTACAAGCTCTGTGTCTGGGAGCCGGTAGCGGAGTCTATTATATGTTTTACTATGTGTTTACTATGGATTATATATATATATGAAATCAGCCTGTAGCCTGTGTGTCTCTCCCCACCCAATGTAATCACACGTCTCATGTCCATGACACGCAGGATCAATACTAATACAGCAAGTCATATAATGTCTAGGAATATAATGTCTATGTTATAAACATGTATCCTATACAGAATCACCACGAATATCTCGGAAAGATCATGTCTCATGAATAGTGTCAAGTGTCCTGGGTCAAGGGTACTTGATAAGACAAGTACGAGAATATAAAGTGTCACGCATGTCCATCTCTAGATGACAGTACCCAACACCGCGTACAGTGTTGGCACCCGACTAATAATCGGACGCTAAGTACGTCACACGGTCCTAGGTTAAGCATGTACAACAATATAAATGAATCAAGAAAAATATGTAACAAGACTGCAAAATTGGCAAGGTACACTTGTCTGGGGTCCTGTTGCTGGTATGAATCAGAGTCCAAGTCACAGTCCAAATAGCCTATGTATTATAAATTTATCACGTCAAAAGATAATTTATTTTAATTTATTTAATTCTGGAATAATTACTCTAAAATTCTATTTTAATCTTATTATTCTGATTTTTATGTTAATTCCTATTTTTTGTCCAAAAAAACTGAATTTTATCAACTCGAGACTCATGGCACGCAAATCGAGGCGATCTGTTGACCAAAAAGTTAACCGACACAAACTCGACTTTCATGCATGATTTTCTGTAGATTTCAGCATCAAAAACATACTGGAATTTATGGCTCGTCCGAATTCAAATTCGTTTGGGAATTATGGCACATACAAATTTTGTATTGTGCACCGATGGTTAAATTCTAACCTAAAAGTTCTACAGAATTAACAGTATGTAAATACTTCGAATTAAATTCTAGAAAAATATATGTCGATGATATCGACATTAGCTTTCCGAAACTTTAAACGGTTCATGATTCTGATTCCGGGTTCTCCCGAAATTGCAAAAACATCGAAACACGTCTATTTTCTTACATGTTGTGCTCTACGAATTTTTCAAAATTTAATACTAATAATTTTGTAAAAAAAATTATATAATCAGAAAGCTAACCTCAATATCGTTCTAACGCAAGAAACTAGGCCTCGTTTGGAGTCCGGAGCTATGCGCAATGGCTTCTGGAAGATGAAGAAACCCTAGATGACAATTCTCCCAAATCTCTCTCTCTCTAAAATAATGAGATAATTAGGGTTATTATATTATATTATATATATATATATATATATATATATATATATATATATATATATATATATATATATATATGTACCTGCGGCTGAATAGATATCTATAGGCTGACATGTGTCAGAATCTGATTGGATGGTTTTATTTATATTATTTATTTTTGATTTGCCTTTATCAAAACATTATTTAAGTCATTTTAAATCTAAATAACTCAAAATAAATATTAAAAATAATCATAAAAATCTGAAAAAATTACAGAAAATATATTTTGAACCTAAAAACCTTAGAAAAATATTTGGGATAATTTTATATTCATAGATTTTCTACTATAATTAGGAGAAGCTCTAAAAATTAGTTTTGCCACAAAACTAAAAATAAATACTAACATTATTCCAAAAATTCTGAAATAATTTTAAAAAATATATAATAATATTATAAATCTTAAAAAATAACGTGGGTCCATTCTATATTCCTGGGCTTGCACCATAAATTCTACAAGTCCTAAAAATTAGTTATTAGCCTAAATAGCTCCCAATAAATACTAAAAATACTCAGAAAATTCCCAAAAACTTCTAGAAAATATATTTTATTATTTAGAACCTAAAATAAAAGTTTGGGATATTTTTAATTATATTTGAATCTAAAATAAATTCTTAAAAATTCTAGAAAATTACAGAAAATTGTAAAAAATCCAAATTAAAAATTTCTGAAAAATCAGGGGGTTACACTGGTATCCAAAGCGTGTGACCAATCTTTCATGCAGAGATCTTGTGATTGAGCAAGCCCATCAGGCATCCGAATTATCTTATACCTTAGGATGACATCTGCAATCCTATGTCTCGAGTCTAGACAAAAGGACATCTTTGTTCTAGTGACACTTCTATATTCGCAGCTGGGATTAGCAAGTCGTCCACATAAATACAAAAGATGACTCATTTAATATCATCAAACTTCGTGTACACACTCTTGTCTGTCTCGCTGATCCTAAGTCAACTTTGACTAGATGACTTGTTAAACTTCTGTTGCCACATCCTGGGATTTGCTTCAGGTAGTATTAAGATATCACCAACCTGCAGACTATCTTCAAACCTGAATGATAATAATTCTTACTGTTGTCCGTGAATCTCTCATGATTGTCTTCCTACCAGACTTGTTGTCTTTCTTATATCTGATAAATAATCAGCTTATGAATAATAGTTATGGCAATCATCATCATGATATATGACACCTTCAACGAGGTGCCAAAGAACTCAATCCCCTGTATCTGAGAAAATTCCTAGGCTACAAACCTAGTCTTAAACTCAACTGTTATGTCTGCTTCTATTTTTTTTTACTGAAGATATATAAGCATCTGATAGGTTTAGCCCCTTCAGGCAAATTGATCAACATAAAAGTATTATTATGGGGTCAATCACTTCATGGAGTGCCTACTCTTAGCAGACTAATTCTCTGGTCTTTATTGCCTCATCATTGTTAAGTGGCATGTCACGTCCCAGTCCCAAAATACTGAGGGACTAGCTACATGGCAATGGCCAACAGCACAACTCCAATGGGCAAACCCAATTTAATGGACCCGTTAGAGTGCACTTAAGCTGTAATACAAGTCTACACCATTTATCTCAGTATAATTCTAATCTCATCCACAGAAAGTAAACACAAGTCAATATGATAGACCAGTCAAGATAATAGATAAAAATAAATAGTCCATCATCAAGTCAACATAAGTAGTGTCTCGGGGAACAAACTGATACAATAAAGGAAAGAGAATATCACCAATATATATGTCCATAAGTCAAGTCCATATATGAAATAACACTAAGCATAAATAACTGAGTAAATAAGTGAGTACTCAGGAGAAATCCTCTAGCACAACCTCGTCCTCTGGTGCCAGTACTACTCCAGCGTCAGCTCATGTCCCGTATATCTCGGGGTAATCCTCCTCTGTTGTACCTGGGCACATAATCCAGATCCAGGTTCTCAGGGGACATAGCAAGGTACAAGAAATACTCAAGCCAAATAAAATACAGTAAATAAAAATAGATCCCCAGGGCAAGCTATGTAACCAGCTATGTGAAATACAAATGAGAGCATCACCAGTACTCAGGTTGAGACCACTACAGGCTCTGTGTCGGGGATCCCGTAGCAGCAAGTAATATCACGTAATGTGCCAAGCTCTAATACAGAGACTAAAGCATCTCCATTAGTGTGTGTGTGTGTGTGTATGTGTGTGTGTGTGTGTGTGTGTAAATATATATATATATATATATATATATATATATATATATATATTTATTTATTTATTTATTTATTTAATCAGCCAGTAGGCTGTGTGTCTCTCCCCACCCAATGTAACCTCATGTATTATGTCAACGACGTCTTATGTCCATAACACAAAAGATCATGACCTCTAGCTAGTACAACGAGTCATAATGATATCTCCATAATATACCAGTCTTATATCACAAATCATGTAAGCCTATACAGAATCACCATGAATAACTCAGAAAAGATTCTGTCACATAAATAGTGTCAAGTATCCTACGGTATGACGTACTTGGTAAAGCAAGCACGCAAAAATAGGATCGTGGAATCAACTCTCTAAATGACATTACACGACTCTGCGTACGGCGTCGACACCCGAATCTTGTTCGGACGCTAAACAACGTCTCAAGGTCCTAGGTTGAACAGGTACATCACAGAAGTATCTATATAGAAAGAACACAAGCAATTAATACCACAGGATCTACTGCAAGTTGGCAAGGTACACTTGCCTGGGCTCTGAACTCCGTTAACTACTCCTGGAAAAGTGGAATCTCCAAATACGCCTCCTGATCCTGAAACAAACATCACCATTGCTCTCAGAATACTTGAAATAACTAGAATTGACTACCCATAAGTCCAATTTGGACACAGGGACAAAATTGACAATTTTTTGGTCAAAGCGGGGTCCACATGTGGCCCACTTCGCACCAAAAAATGTGCCAGAAATAATTTTTTTCAAATTCATCAAACTTACAGTCTACGAGTCCATAACGATAATACGAACACAAGAACGTCCAGAACTGGATTTCGATGAGCCGGTCACGAAATCACCCGTCAAGTAGAACCGTGGGGCCCACGAAACGACTTTTCGTCAACGTTCTCAGAATCGAACCAAACTTGGGTCGCAGGACCAGCGTAACGCTGCGAATCCGATGGCGTAAGTTTAGTTACGAAACGATAAGCACACACGAAGTTATGACGAGTGTTAGAACAAGCCGATACGGTATTTTTCGACGGGTACTCTTTGATTCCGGTATGCATGCACATCCAAATCAAGTTTCACAAAATCCCACACGTCCCCGTTGACGATAGGCTCCTTTCGGTGTAATTCGCACAAGACGAAGTCGTCTCGTTTAGCGGGACGCACCTCGTATCGAGAAAATTTTGGTTTGGATTTATTAATAATTAATATTTTATATATATATATATATATATATATATATATATATATATATATATATGCATTTATAGCCATCTAAAAATAGTTTTGGACCTCAATAAATTTCAGAAAAAATCTATAATACTCTAATAATAGTTGTACACCCAAAAATATATATTTTGCCCAATATTAGTAATTAATTAAATACACATAAATATCAATCCATGAATATATATTTATTATAATTAGATAAAAATACAGAAAATACTCCCTTAATCTTAGTAAATCATAATACCACTAATTAAATAATAAAATCTAAAATCTAAAAAAATAGGGGGTTTACAATCTACCCAACTTAAAAGAATTGGGTCATCGCAATTAAGAAAACGAAACGTAACCGGTCAGGAAAAGTTTGCTCCAGAAGAGATGACGCGGTTGTATGACATTTGTTGAAGCACAACACAAAGGATAAGGGACCATGAACAGGGAAAAAATTGAGAGGAATGGTGAGGGTTTTGTTCAAGCAGAACACGTAGGGAAGCAAAAAAAAAAAAAATTCTAGGCAATGAGAGATGAGTAACTCAAGAGTAAAGGAGTCTGATTAGAGCGAGAATCAACTACAGCTTATGAAAACTTGGGTACCACTTACATATTACTACTACAGACCAACAAGTTCATGCTAACATAATACTAGGTATAGGCTAAGAAATGGAACTAACAGACACATGCTAAAGTATTACTAGGAATATTCGTTACTATAGCTAGTTATGATAAAACTAAATCTTACTCATATTCGTTACTCCTCGATTCTATGTCTCCTCCACTATCATCGCAAAAGCCTGTCTACGTCCCAGTGGTGGTGCCCTTTGTTGTTGTTGGGCCTGCTGGAAGAGTATTGTTTGTGATGCCAAATGTGGCCTCGGCTGATATCCTCCCGGAGCTGGTGGTCTGAATCCTTCATCTTTCGCCTGTGATGCTCCTGGTGCTGGATAAGCTGGTCGATGTAGTCGCTGGACTGGTCTTGGTGCTGGTAAAGCTTGTCGGTGAACCATCGGTGCTTGTCGGTGAACCATCGGTGCTTTTCCTCGATGCTCCGTACAAATTCTGGCTGAATGTTGTTTGGATCCGCAAACCAAGCACAATCCTAATTTGCGTCGGCATTCCTTGGCGAGATGGCCTACCTTGCCACAATAATGACAAGTAGGGAGTCATGGTGCTGGTGATGGTAGGGCTGGTCGATGAATCATCAGTGCTCCTCTCTGTTGTTCCATACAGTCCCTTGCCGAGTTTTGTCCCAATCCGTAAATCAAACATAGACCTAACTTGCGTCTGCATTCGCTCTCATAATGACCTTGCTTGTCAGAATATTGATATATAGGCAGTGCCTGCGGAGCTTCTCTGGGTTGCTGGTGCATATGAGGTCTCTTTGCAGCTTCTCCCTGTGGTGCTCTGGCTGGTGCTGATATGAACGGTCATTTCTGGCTGGACTCTCTCCTGGTGATGCGCTTTATGCGTCTGGCTGCAGCAAGGACGACCGTATAAGAAGTAGTTGCAATGGCCGATTAATCTCTGTAGCTCAAAGATAGGTCCGACAAAGAACTTCTTCGTCTTCTCTTATTCTGTCGGGAACAGTGTAGGGTCGAACAGTTGAATCAAGCATGATGCAAGTCAAAAAATTAATTCAAATCTGATATAGAGGTCAAGAACGTGTCAATATGTGGATGAGATCCTATAATTTATCCTATCCTAATCTGCAGGCTTGCTTGGTTACTTAGTTGAAACTGAAGCAATATAGTCGTAGACCTGCATGGGCCACCACAAAAACCATGTCACAGCCCAGTCCCAAAATACCGAGGGACTAGCTAAGTGGTAATGGCAGCAGCACAACTCCAATGGAAAAACCCAATTTAATGGGCTCGTTAAAGTGCACTTAAGCTGTAATACAAGTCTACACCATCTATCTCAGTATAATTCTAATCTCATCCACAGAAGGTAAACACAAGTCAATATGATAGACCAGTCAAGATAACAGATAAACTAAATAGTCTATCATCAAGTCAACATAAGTAGTATCTCAGAGAATAAACCGATACAATAAAGGAAAGAGAATATCACCAATATATATGTCCATAAGTCAAGTCCATATATGAAATAACACTAAGCATAAATAACTGAGTAAATAAGTGAGTACTCAGGAGAAATCCTTTGGCATAACCTCGTCCTCTGGTGCCAGTACTGCTCCAGCGTTATCTCATGTCCCGTATATCTCAGGGTAATCCTCCTCTGCTGTACCTGGGGACATAATCTAGATCCAGGTCCTCAGGGGACATAGCAAGGTACAAGAAACACTCAAGCCAAATAAAATGCAGTAAATAAAAATAGATCCTCAGGGCAAGCTATGTAACCAGCTATGTGAAATACAAATGAGAGCATCACTAGTACTCAGGCTGAGACCACTACAGGCTCTGTGTCGGGGAGCCCGTAGCAGCAAGTAATATCACGTAATGTGCCAAGCTCTGATACAGAGACTAAAGCATTTCCATTAGTATAGTATATATATATATTTAATCATCCTGTAGCCTGTGTGTCTTTCCCCACCCAATGTGTCACGCCCCAGTCCCAAAATATCAAAGGACTAGCCACGTGACAATGGCCAACAGCACACACCGATGGGCAAATCCAATTTAATGGACCCATCAGGATGTACTTAAGTTGTATTACAACAATAATGGTCTACTAATCTCATCCACAGAATGAATACATCAATATCAATAAAAGGAAATATAAACATCATCAAGTCACAAGTAAATAAATCGGGGAACAACCCGATAATAAGTCTGTTACAATAGTCAAGATACAGAAATAAAGATAATAACAACTACTGAGTATGGATAAAGCATATACTCAGAAGATAGCCTCGGTGATCACTCGTCTACTGGATCTGGTACTGCTCCAGTGCCTGCTCATGTTTCTGCTCCTGCTAATGCTCCTGTCAAGTATACCTCGGGGTAGATCTCGCCTGCTATACCTGGGAACATAATCCGGATCCAGGTCCTCAGAGGACATAGCAAGGTACAAAGTAACTCAAGCCAAAAATAATAAAGTGCAGCAATAAATGAACAATAGGGTAAACTATATAACCAGCTAAGTGAAATACAAGATGAGAGCATCACTAAAACTCAGGCTGAGACCACTACAAGCTCGGTGTCGGGGAGCCGGTAGCAGTGATATTACTAGTAGAGTGCCTAGATCTAATTTAGAGTCTAAGGCCTCACCATTTATAAATATATATATAAACCAGCCTGTAGCCTGTGTGTCTCTCCCCATCCAATGTAATCACACGTCTCATGTCCATGACACGCAAGATCATATCTAATGCAACAAGTCATAATGAAATCTAAGAATGTATAAAGTAGATATCATGAAACCTGTATCCATACAGAATCACCATGAATATCTCAAGAAGATTCTGTCTCATGAATAGTGTCAAGTGTCCTGGGTATGACGTACTTGATAATGCAAGCACAAGAATGTAAAGGGTCACGATATCCATCTCTAGGTGACGTTACACAACTCCGCATACGTTGTTGGCACCCGACTATTAATCGGAGCCTAAGTAATGTCACACAGTCATAGGTTAAGCATGTACAAGATATAAATAAATCAAGGCAACAATATGAAGCAGTTACTGCAAGTTTTGGCAAGGTACACTTGCCTAGGGTTCTAACTCCAACTGTAGCTCTGGTCTCAGTGGGATTTGCAAGTACTCCTTCGGTTGCTGAAATAAACATCACCATCAGATTCAGAAAATATCAAATAGCTAAAAATGCCTGTCCTTGAGTCCAATTTGGACACAGGGGAAAAATGACAGTTTTTGGTCAAAGCGGGGTCCACATGTGGGCCGCTTCGCACCGAAAAATGTGTCAGAGACAAAGTCTTCCAAAATTGTCAAACTTAGTGTCAACAAGTCCAGAACGATGATACGAACCCAACGGAACTTCCAGAACTGGAATTCGATGAGCCGATCACAAAATCGCCCGTCAAGTGGAGCCGCGGGGCCCACGATACGCGATTTTATCAACGTTCTCAGAATCGAACCAAACTTGGTTCACAGGACCAGCGTATTGCTACGAGTCCGATGGCACAAGTTTTGTTTCAATTCGACATGTGTACACAAAGTTATAACATGTTCTGGAACAGGGCCGATACGGGCCATTGTCGACGGATACGCGTTGATTTCGGTGTTCACGCACATCCAAATCAACTTCCGCGATATCCCACACGTCCGTATCAACGACGCGCACCTTTCGGTGAAGATCGCACTCGACCAACTCGTCCCATTTGGCGGGGCGCACTCAGTTCCGGGGGGAAATAGGGTGAATATTTTCCTGTTTTTGGATCGCAGTTCACGATCACCACAGGACGCGACGCACCGAGCGGGTTGCACGGACATCGAGAGGGTCACGCAGGGTTCGCGTCACAACAGACGGAACGAGAAACGGGACAGCAAGGAGAGAGAAAAGACTACCTGAACAGGGCTCCGCAGAAACCGGGATTTCTCGTGTCCGAGACGACGCGACACGACACGGCACAGTACGACACAGCTAGGGTTCGTACTGCGGCGGCTGGGGCGCCAGAACTTCGCCGGAGGAGGAGCGTCGTGCTGGCGGAGGCGGAGCGGGGCTCTGGCGGGTCGGCGGCGGCGGGGAGGCGTGGCGGTGAGCAGCGAGGTGGAGGCTGCTGGAGGTGGAGGAGACGGAGAGCGACGAGGTGAAGGCGGATCTCGGGGATCCTCGGCGGAGGCTCGGGCTCGGGTGGAGGACTCTCGAGGCGGCGGCTTGTCGTCGAGGCGGCTGAGACGGTGACGGTGGCTCTGGGGGTTGCTCGGGGAGATGGCAGAGCGGGGCTGGGAGTTCGTCGGAGGCTGCGGTTTAAATAGGCAGGGGAGGGAGGAGGAGCGGTGGCGGTTGCGGAGGCGAAGCGGCGGCAGTTGCGGAGGCGAGGGAGGCTGAGCGGCGGTGGTTGCAGGAAGCCGGAGCGGCGCCGGAAAGAGGGAAAGCCGGGGTCAGGAAAAGGGTTTAGGCGGGTCGGGTCAGGTCGAAGCGGGTCGGGTCGAGCCCGGATCCGACGCGCTAAGGTTTGGGCCCGGTTCAACTAGACCGGGTCCGGTTCGGGTTGGTTTGGTTTAATTTGAAATAAACTGGTTTATTTCTAGGATTTTTATTGGTTTAATAAAACTTAGTTTTTAGGTCTTTAAAAATATTTTTGGGGTCCAATAAATTCTCGAAAAATTATCCTATGTCTAATTTTTTATTTTACACCAAAAAATATTATTTTTATAATATTTTAATATTGATTAACATCATTTAAAAAAAATTATTTCCAAAATACCTTAGTTTTAATTAATTACAAATTAAAGAAAATTCTAGAAAATTATGAAAATTGATTTTAAAAATTCCAAAAAAATAGGAGGTTTACACAATGTAACCTCACATCTCATGTCCACGACGTCTCATGTCCATAACACGCAAGATCATGACCTCTAGCTAGTACAACGAGTCATAATGATATCTCTATAATATGCCAGTCTCATATCACAAATCCTGTAAGCCTATACAGAATCACCATGAATAACTCAGGAAAGATTCTGTCACATGAATAGTATTAAGTGTCCTATGGTATGATATACTTGGTAATGCAAGCATGCAAAAATAGGATCGTGAAATCAACTCTCTAAATGATGTTACACGACTTCGCGTACGGCGTCGACAACCGAATCTTATCCGGACGCTAAGCAACGTCTCACAATCCTAGGTTGAACAAGTACATCATAGAAGTATCTATACAAAAATAACACAAGCAATTAATACCACATGATCTACTGCAAGTTGGCAAGGTACACTTGCCTGGGCTCTGAACTCCGTCAATTGCTCCTGAAAAAGTGGAATCTCCAAATATGCCTTCTGATGCTAAAACAAACATCACCATTGCTCTCAGAATACTTATAATAGCTAGGATTGACTATCCATGAGTCCAATTTAGACACAGGGGCAGAATTGACAGCTTTTGGGTCAAAGCAGGATCCACATGTAGCCCACTTTGTATCAAAAAATGTGCCAGAGATAAAGTTCTTTAAATTTATCAAACTTAGTGTCTACGAGTCCAGAACGATGATACAAACTCAACGGAACGTCCAGAACTGAATTTCGATGGGCCGGTCAAGAAATCACCCGTCAAGTGGAACCGTGGGGCCCGCGAAACGATGTTTCATCAACGTTCTCAGAATCGAACCAAACTTGGGGCACAGGACCAGCGTAACGCTACGAATCAGATGGCATAAGTTTTGTTATAAAACGACAAGCACACACGAAGTTATGACGGTTGTCAAAATAGGCCGATAAGGTATTTTTCGACGGATACTCGTTGATTTCAGTGTGCACGCACATCCAAATCAAGTTTTGCGAAATCACACACGTCCGCGTTGACGATACGTGCCTTTCGGTGCAATTCGCACGCAACGAAGTCGTCTCGTATAGCGGGATGCACTTCGTATAGAGGAAATTTGGGTTTGGGTTTATTAATAATTAATATTATATATATATATATATATATATATATATATATATATATATATATATATATATATATATATGCATTTATAGCCATCTAAAAATAGTTTTGGGCCTCAATAAATTCCAGAAAAATTCTATAATACTCTAATAATAGTTGTACACCCAAAAATATATTTTTTGCGCAATATTAGTAATTACTTAAATGCACATAAATATCAATCCATGAATATATATGTATTATAATTAGCTAAAAATACAGAAAATACTCCATTAATCTCAGTAAATCATAATACCACCAATTAAATAATAAAATCTAAAATCTAAAAAAATAGGGGGTTTACATGGCACGAGCTCCACATGATAGGTCATAAGATCATCTTTGGTCCTTCGACCTCCTGACTCTTCTAGTTGACTGCTCTTCGAATTCTGGTTCAAATGTTGTCTCTTAAAAGACAACTCCTTCCTGGACTACATCTTCTTCTACAGAAGTGCCAACAACTCTGGCTGATAAGGTCCTCCAGAAATTACTAATATGCCTAAAACCCCCACATTTGAATGATATTCATGTGGATCTGACTTTGAACCAAAGTTACATCAGAAGTGACGAGCGGTACTTAGGACATGACTGTAAGTGCAACCTTCTCCCACAGACAATCTGGAAGACCCTTTGTACAACAATATATAAATCATCATTACTGTGAACTGTTGGTCCTTCATATTTGCACCTTCAATGGACTGAGAGAGTACGAAGATGTCGTTCCATAGTCAATTTTATGTTATAGGTTGAATGATGCGAACCCAAAGAACGATGCATGTTCCATAGTCAATTCCATGTTCTAAGCTAAACAATGCGAATCCAAAGAACAATACATATTCCATAGTCAATTCCATATTCTAAGCTGAATGATGCGAATCCAAAGAACGATGCATGTTCCATAGTCAATTCCATTTTCTAAGCTAGACGATGCGAATCTAAAGAACGATGCATGTTCCATAGTCAATTACATGTTCTAAGCTGAACGATGTGAATCCAAAGAACGATGCTCTTCATATCAAAAACTCATGAGTCTATTGAGTTGTAGACCGGTATGACTCTCAGCTCCAAACTTAAAGTCCATGAGGTTCTCGAACGCTTCATCCTTCGATTATAAGAAGATACGCGAACACGTTTCCCAAGAAATCATCGAGGAAAGAAGTGATAAACTTTATCCCGGCCTTTTATAGAGAATAGAAGTCACAGATATCTGAGCGTACTAGCTCCATAGGATCTGTACTTGTAGTCATCCATCTAAACGACTTCCTGACTACCTGTGTCTGAACATAGTCATCACCTCTCTCCACCTCCTTACCCCTACATCTTGGAGATATCCGTGAACTAGACATCTTTTTTGAAAAAGACATGTCTTAGTCAGATGCATCATAACTCAATAAGAGCAATCTCTTCCTGAAGCCGGAAGTCCGAAATCATAATCTTGATCCCTAGATCTTCTGCTTGACACTTGTTCGCCATAGAGACCTTCTTCTAAGATAGTGTTCTTCCTTGGTGAACTGCTCTTTTCCAGAGCATGCGTGGCCAGATGCACCAGTGTTTATCCACCAGTCAGTAACCATGCTTGATGATTCAATATGCATAATCATAGCAACCAAGTTAAGTAATCAAAGGAACCAAGTTTAGCTATACCTTGCTATATTGGTTTGAGTTGGTTCTGCTTTCGAGCTCCAATTCTAGCCATACGCCAAGTCATGTCTAGTGCAGTGACCTTTATGCACCTAGGCTACCATGTGCCAATCTTGCCATGCGCAAAGACGACCATGAGCATAAAATACTATGCGATCAGCTCTGCCATGCGCACAAGACCTTCAATGTGCTTCTATGCGGTAGGAGTCTGCCATGCGGCAAGAGACTGTCATGCGGCCAGGTCTTGCCAACCACCAAGAATTGTCTTGCTCTAAGTCTTGTTATGCGCATACTCTACAATCCTTGGTCATCTTGTAATCTTCCTTCCAACTGGAATGCATGTCCTGTGAACGCTATCTCCTCCATCCTGGAAAATTGTAGGTTCCGACAACTCACTTTCAACATATGACAAAGGATCCTTCCCTCATCCAAATGTTCGAAGTGTACCCCGTTAATCTTCTCAAGTTTGTGAAAACTTGTTGCCGAGAAAATTTGATCAGATGTTCTTTCATCTTGCTTCGGATATTACTTTGAGATTGTTAGTCCCGAGGCAGAACAAAGATGGTAGAACACGGGCCATGTGTAGAGCTACTAGCGAGACCTGAAAGTTCGCTCTCTACAGGAATCCAAGTTATCGTCGAGATCAGAGATTCACACAATAGTTTCTCATCTGATATTCTCGATTCCAACAAAACACGAACCAAGAACAAGTTACAAACAAACTCTGAAGATAATGAAGATTACAACAAGCAACAAGAAAAAGTTCTTCTCTTTACGTTCTCAGACGCTACAATGAGAAAGAACGAAGCAAAAGAAAAGCTGAAGAAAAGCTCCTTGTTGGGGTGGTCAAAACCACCGTTGCTCAAAGCAAGATTAGTTGTACAGACGATCTGTCCCCAAGAACCAGCAAGTTCACAAATGAACTTCTGGAACGCTCAATGCCACCTTCGAAAACACTCAGAAAATACCATGAGAGAGGGGGACACTCTGGACCGCATACGATCTGGTGTACTCGGCTTTTCCATCTTTTTTATCTCTCCTCAAATGAAAGAGGAGGCCATCTATATATAGAGAGGAAAACAGCACATATGCGGCTTGAGGAAACTCCAGGCCGCATATGCGTTGACTGACCAGATCCCCCAAAATCTGGGTGTCAAAGTCGCAGGCGCCGTCCGTGCCGCATGCGCTGCCTCCGCCGTCGGTCACGTTGTACTGCACGAGGTAGACAGTGACGCCAAACGTCGAAAGCAACCGCTCGTCCCGTATGTGCCTCATATTCCGGAAGACACAGAAAACTATGCGCCGCCTAAAGCAGACCACGTCTCCTCCACATGCAACTCGCTCATCCAAACCTTGTCGCATAGCTCCAGGTCGCATAGCTCCTGGTCGTATAGCGCATGGTCACAAAGACTCTGGCCGCATAGCGCCTGGCTACATAGCCTCTGTCCGCATAGTGTTGGGCCGTATAACTCCTGGTCGCATAACACCTGGCCGCATAGTGCCTTGGCCGCATGCGCCCGAGCTAGCAACTCGCGCATAAAAGGAACTTACGAGCGTCATGCAACGATGTTGATGATGCTGACGGACTAAGTGCGCCAACAAAGTGCCATTTTGCGCCCTTGAGCCCGAGCCCGAGTCCGAGTTCAAGTCGCTAAGCCCCTTCAGGGCTTAGATCCTAAGAAAAACTTTCCAAAGGTGGTGACAAAACAAAGATTGTCATAAAGGGGTTCATACTTAATACCTCTAGGAAAGTCAACCCACATGGGCCACCACCCCATGTGCATATACCAATATTAAGCATAGCTATATATTGAGATATACATATTTGTGGTTTTCCAATCTGGGACTAAAACTCCCAAAGGTAAGTGGAAAACACCAACAATTTGTGTGGCTTAAAAATAAACTTGATTTGTGTTCATGATTTTGAGCCGATAAATTTACTTGGTCCATTATCATTGGGTTTGTGTCTGTACTGGTCCAATTTCTAAAATATTACATTTAAACTTTATTGGTAATTTTAAATTGTTTATATGTGTTCTAGGAACATTATATTTGTAAAAGAATCTATAATATCCTGAGGATATTTTAATAAATGTGACTCTTCTAAAAGTTATATAAACAGGACAGGGAACCCATTTTGTGAACAAAAAAAACACTAACAACTTTAGTGATATTATAAAGTTTCTTTCCACTTGCAATTTTCTCTCTCTCTCTTCTAGTCCTCCATCCTCAACATGAACAATTATGCTTATTATATCATCAAAATAAATACTTTGCTAGAAGCACAAGTGAGTGTAATAGCATCACTTAAAAAATTATTTTATATTGATAATTATTATATGTAAGTTATTTTTATTATTATTTTTTAACGGTAGGTTATGTGTATGGGAGTTTATAATGATATACAGATGGTATCTGACATTCGACGAATGTTATGCATGATTTACATATGATTGTTTGACAGTATATCTATTGTCACTAGCCTCTCGCGCTATGTCTGATTTCTAATTAGCCTACACATGTCCATACATGTAAAAGTTATTCTTAAATTGCATTCACGTAGATGGTTAGTAACACTCTTTAGAATACTTATATTCAATTCATATTTGGCATCTCGTTTGTATCTTGTTGCGTTCCTCTAAGGATCTGGTTTCCTTATAGGTTAATTGAGCAGATCGTGTGGCGCTCATCTTAGAGGAGCATTTGTAGTTCTATTTTCGACTTGGGTATTGTTGTATCATTTATCCATCGTATCTATATTTTATCTTGTTATATCATATGTTGTTATAGTCTAAATTTTATAGGTCGTACTAGCTTGGCCTATTCAAACTAATATGCTATTAGGCTTCAAACCTCGGATGCATATCGTTCCTTATTGAGATTTATATATCATGGTTTAAGATATAGTTGGTTGCTTAGTAATAGAGGTAAATAGCTAGATTACTTTACCTTGGATATCGTATACGTATTAGAATTGGACTGGAGTGTAGATAGCTAGATTACTTTACCTTGGATATCGTATACGTATTATAATTGGACTTGATGTGTAGTTGGCCATTGTCAAGTGTCCTAGTCCTCGGTATTTTGGGGCTGGAGTGTGATAGACACTTCCAAAATGGAAAAAAGAAAACTAGAGTCAAGCAGGCTAACAATAAGACTAAAGGTAAGGAGGAATGGTACAAGACAAGGTTACTTGCAAAAGATTATAGACAAAGAGTAAGCCTCGACTACGATAAGCAGAGCAAGATCATCTACAATAGGGTGCACAACAGAAGAAATGAAGTGCAAAAAAACCATGCCAAATAACAAAAGTAAGTCAATGATATTTTCACCAGGTAAATCTAGAAAGAGGTATTCTTCATGGGAAGAAGTTTACTTGTAGTCGCAAATTAAATCAAGTTTACAGAAGATATTGAAAATAAACTTGATTTGTGTCCATAAATTTGAACCCACAAATCTTATTGGTCCAATATCCATGGGACTTGTATCATTGGGTCTTTTTGGTTCTTGCAATCCAGTTTCTAAGATATCTCATATCTAAGAACTTTCTTGGTAATTTTAAATTTTCTATGTTATAAAATAATTGTAAATGAGTATAGAACAGTCTTTAAAATATTTTAATAAATGTGTAAATTTTTCCAGGAGCCCTAGAATAGGAGAATCTTTCTCTCATTTGGTAAATAAACAAACACTACAAAGTTTTGAGTGCTATTATAAAGTTTATTTTTACTACAAATTTTTTAACTACCATTAAAATCTTTACTCTACATTTTCTCTTTTTCAAATGTGTTCATCCTAGCTAATTCAGCTACCACTCTTCCACCAAAGTGGAATCAGAACAATAAGATATCCAACAAAGCTAACCTTCTGTAAGGGGGAGGGGTGTGTTTGCATCACTTTACTTTAAACAAAAAAAAACTTCCATCACCTTTAATACTAGTATTAAATTAACAATTATGTTATTTATCTCCAAAAAAAAATAGATGATGCCATCTTTCATTATGTGACAGCTGACATGACAGCTGACATAACAGCTGATATCACAAATTTTAATCTAAAAAGTTAATTGTCCAAAATATTTAATGTTAATTTTAATTTTAATTTTAATTTTAATTTTAATGTTAAATTTTGTCATGTCAGCAGTCATATCATATACCACATAATAGGAGATGCTATCATCTAAGTTTTTTTGGGAGACTAGCATTTTTGTTAAATTACTCATCCGTTTGAGTCCCGTTTGAGATGCTATCATCCAAGTATTTTGGGCTGGTTTGGTTGCATGAAAGTGTAGGTATGTGTGAAAGTGAAAAAACGAAGTTTGCGTACGCGATGCGGACGCATAATTTTTGACTTTCCAAAAGTTGTTTGGTTAGTGGAATTGAAAAATATGAAAGTGAATGAAAAAGGTGTTTCGTTGTTTGGATGTTTGTTGAAAGTGAATGTAGGTTGTAGATGTGGTAAATCTAGGTATGTTTACCCACAATTTATTTTTACCGAAATAATTCTCATTAAATCTAAATATTAAAATATAAATTATTATTAATATAGTTTATTATTATTATTAATATTCATTTCAACTTTTTCTATTCTATTTTTTTCCACAAATTTTACTTTTTCCAGTCATGAGCAGAAAACTCTCTCTCTCACCCTCTCCAAATTCAACGCTCCTCTCCGTCTCCTCCGCCTCGTCTCCGACACCTCCAACGCCGCCTCCACCTTTGACGCCCCCACCGGAGGGGATGAAGAAGCGGCAGTGAAGCGAAGGCGGTGGGGGTGGGGGTGGGGGCGGTGACGGTGGCCGCACGCGGTGGTGATGGTCAAGATCCAGAATCTGGACGTCGACGATTCCCTGTAGCTCTTGGCGTTCCACTCACCTATGACAAATTTATTTATTTCATTTTCTCTTTCTTCCGCTGGAGGGAAGGGGGACAGGAACTGTGCCGCATCTCATCAAGCAAATCCAGCGAAGTTTTACCGCTGCAACCAAACAGCTGAACTGGAGAGAGTTCAGCTGAGTTTCAAATTTTTTCTCAGTTGCAACGAAACAAACAGCGAGCACTGAATCTGACTTTTAGGGGGAAAAATACACCAAGTGATAGGCATTGATAGTTGGAGGACGAGGACTCACCAACAAGATCGGAACGTAATTACTGAAGTACTGAGCACAAATAATTCTAGAGGAATATCAAATCATTTGAAGGAAGTTAGACTCAAATAAACTTTGATATTAAGTTTCATGAGCAAACTAAAATTAGCAAAATTGAGATCAAGTATATATGCAATCATAAATTAGTTATTTTCTATCAGTCTCCCAACTCATTGAAATCACTGATTCACTTATGTTAGAATCAGGGACGAAGTCTGGATTGAAAGATGAGGAAAGCCAAAATTTAACGGGTATTCGAAATTTCAGAAAAAAAAAAGGGTTAGAAAGATCAAAGATGGATGCCTCTCAAGCCATAATGTAACTTCTCTCGTGGAGCCAAGTTAACTCTCAGCATTTAATTGGTGTGGATTTTTCTTTTCTTTTTTCTAAAGGGATTATTAGCAGGATTTTACTTTATTTTTTTAATTAAGGCCACATGTTCTTCCATATTGGGCTTGGTAAATAACAAGATATCTTCTTCAGAAGAAAATGCCCGCAAAGTAAACTACTCAAGCCCATAGACCCGTGCAGTGCTGATCACCTCTAGTAAACAATATTCATAATCACCCCCACACTCACCTTAAAATGTAGCAAAATATATTATATTTTAATTTCACACATTGTTTATGGAATAAAAAATTATATTAAAGTGTGGAGATGGCTCTCATATATAGATATATAGTTTGGTATCATGTATACAAAATTTGTTACGAGAAGAACACCCGATAACCATCTGCAGAGAAGATGTTAATGAAATATAAATTCTTAATACAGACTTTTTATAAAGGCATTATACATTTTGATCACTATTATTTCACTATTTGTGCTAGCCCAATTTAGAAAAAATATTATTAGGCTAGCTCAAATTTACTAGGACTGTCAACCGGCCCTCTCCTCCTTTCCCGTCTCCACCAACCACTCCGGCATCCCTCTCCCCATTCCTCTCTTCAGGACTGTCTAGGACTATCAAAAAATTTGACAGTCCTAAAAAAATATATTCGACATATTTTTTTTAGTACTGTCAAATTTTTTGACAGTTTTGACTATAGAAAATAAATCTACTGTGAGTGGAAAGCCCCCCTAAGGGTCTGCTTGGTAACGATGTTGTCATCGATTTTGGGGTCCCTCTTAACCGTTCATAACCGGTTCTCTAAAAATACCTCATAATCGTTACTTCCAAAATTGTCAAGCAGATCCTAAGTAATTTTTGGAAATGTTAAACTTGTAAATAAATAGAAAAAAAATTGGACTGCGCTGACCAAAATATATAGTGCATGTATAAAAAAAATTTATTATATTCCCAAGATTGAAATTCATATTTCCATATGTTATACTAGTACCAACCAGAACAAGCAATAAATCAGATTTTGCAAGGAAGAACCAAGAAGAAAAAAAAATAAGTTATATATATATATATATATATATATATATATATATATATACTAGTATATACGTACGTGCGTTGCACGTATTTCATATTACTTGAAAAAAAATAGTTTATTAAAAGAACAACTGACAATTTCTTAATTTTATTATAGGTGAAAATATAATAGGCAGGAGCATGAAAGTTGGAAGAAATTAAATACGGAAATATAAAATATTTCTCTTATCTCTTGGGTTCATGTGCCTACTTTGCATGCATGTTTTATTAACTTTTATTTTATTCTCCAAACTACCTACTTTGTATGCATGCATATCTTTGTTTTATTAACTATCATTTTCCAAGTTGCCTCATGCATGCATACATACATATTGAAATGAAATGAAGGGTATTTTTGGAACGAAAAACTTTCACGGTGAAGCCTAGTTTTAACATTATATATTAGAATAGATATATTGCAATAAAGTTATACTTAATAGTTGCATGCTCCATGACACTCAAAATAAGAAGCCATGCATATGTCAAGCGCAGTGTGGCAGCAAGAAGGCCGGCCCCTGGTCCGTCGTCGTCGTCGTGGTCGTCGTCGTCGTCGTCTTCTTCTTCTTCTTCTTCTTCTTCTTCTTCTCATAGAAGAACGGTGCCGCCGGGTGCTGCCACGCAATACCTGTATCGTGATCCCTTTTGATATTATCAGTCCCTTCTGGCATCATCGGCTCTACGACGTCCCAGATTCTATGGACCGCCTCGACAGGAATCAACGGCGAAAGCAACGGTATCACGGCATTCCATCCTGCACCCGTGTCCTCGACGGCAGTGTCCGTATTATGTACCTGGAGCGACGACGGAACACACATCTGCAGCAGCTGGTTGCTCCTCTGGCGAGTCAGCATGCGCCCGCCACAACAACTCGGTGCTGCTTCCATTATAATTTTGTGATACTAAACAGACTTATATTGTGCTCCATATATATATATATATATATATATATATATATATATATATTTTGTTGGTTGTGTGCGTGAGGTTGGCGCGAGGAAAAGAGCCTCGAAAGCTTCTTGGAGTGTTAAATTGGACACTTCAAATAGCTACTATTTTTTCAACTGATTATATAACAAATGTTTGATTGGTACTGTATTATTTATTAGATGTATTAGATTTTTTTTTTAAGGCTACAAGTGATTTTAGAAGATATTTCACTTTGGCATATATTACTTTAACCGTTTCAAGCAAGTCAAGCATGGCCAGATTAATATTTAGTTTGAGCTGACAAATGTTGAAATAATTTTAAATTCAAAATAAACCAATCATTTCTTTGAAACGTGTGACGAATAAATTAATATAATTTTGATTCTGAAATTAGTACTCATATGGAAAGATACGTTACGTACTAGGTTCAATAACATAGACACAGCACTGGCAGAAGTACATACAATATGCACTACTTGCAAGAGAAATGTGTTTAAAATTTTGGCCCCCAATGGAGGTCTCTCCCTGAAGGTTCTAAGAAGACCATTCCTCGTTGTCCTTTTATGTCACATACCATTTTTTTTCTTCATTTTTTATTTTACTGATAACATATTGGTCATGTTAACCTGATCGAAATTAAAGTTCCGCATCTTGATCTCGGAAATATTCTCGACGAAGATGATCTATTTATTTTTCTTGAGGCTAATATATATGACACACACAAATATGCTATGTGAAGTTAGCATGTAAAGGAGCAGATCCAACTTTTATATTTATGTAGACGACGAAGAGACCCAATTATTCATATGTTCCAGTTCTCCAATGTTCTGGAGACATATATGATCATATTCGTGTTATATATTAACAAATCAAAAATATCACCAACAACCATATTTACACTAAAGCAGATTCTTGCAGACTTCTTCAATGTAATTAAGCTGCTGCTGCTGCTGCTGCTGCTTCTTCTTCTTCTTCTTGGGGGTGGTCTTACAAATTTTAAGATATTAAAATTTAATCTTACAGCTCCTGAGTGTTGGACAAGAAAAACCTGCAAAATTTTACAAATCTGAAATTTAGTACACATACAACATTGAAAGAAACTTGAAGACCAACAACTGCCATCTCAGGACGTATTGAAATCAAGGAAATTATCACGCAATCTAAATCGAACAGCCCAATCCAAATAAACTTTCTTAAATTGTGTTTTGGGACCTCGTAACAAAATACCAATTTGATTGTGCATGTGGCAAGATCAAATGTGTGTTAGACTTATTCCTCTGCATACCAAGTCCGTGGGATATGTGTGGTGATGCATGGTCCAAGAAAAAAATAGCTCCTGGATTTTAGATGAGGAGTTATGCATGTAAGCCTATAAAAGACACACTACTCGTTTTAATAATATTACAAAACATTCCATCTTCTTGTCCTCTTTGTGTTCTGTTTCCTCTACACACACACTTGCGTTCTCCATTCTAGGTGTTCAACAAGTGGTATCAAAGCCATGTCGTCTGATGCGGACGGAAATCCACTCACACCTCCATCGGTGTCGACATCGAGTCCAGCGAGCGGTTCGAGCTTGGCAGGCGCCTTGGTGATCCCGAAGGTGTTTCAGGAGTCCGGCGGGACGCAGTATCCGCAACTCACGCGTGCAAACTACGATGAATGGGCCCTGGTGATGCAGTGTATGCTGGAGGCAAGAGGTCTCTGGGCGGCGGTGCACACCGGGACGACAGAGCGGGAGCTGGATAGGAAAGAGATGGAGGCTCTCCTACGTTCTGTCCCGCCAGCGATGATCTCATCACTGGCGATCAAGGCGACGGCACGGGAGGCATGGCAGTCTTTGAAGACGGTGCACGTCGGCAGCAATCGCGTCAAGAAAGCAAAGGCGCAGTCGCTGCGCAAACAGTATGAACAGCTGGCATTCCGGAACGGTGACGGCGTGGATTCTTTCGCCATGCGTCTCACTTCTCTGTCGAGCGCTCTCGCCGCACTCGGCGACACGATCTCCGAGGACAAGCTCGTCCTCAAGATGCTGGCGGCGGTTCCCAAGAAATACAGCCAGACCACCCTGGCTATCGAGACCCTCTTGGATCTCGATGTGCTCACCATTGAAGATCTAACGGGGAGGCTTAAGGCAGCGGAGATCAGGGACGAGATCGAGAGTGGCAACACCTCGGGCAGCAAGTTACTGCTTACAGAGGAGGAGTGGGCTGCTCGCAAGAAACAGCAGAGAGGTGGCTCGTCCAGCAGGGGCACCGGAAACGGCGGCCAGAAGAAGAAGTGGCGCGTCCCGGAGAGGGACTCGGGAGCGCGCGATCCCAAGCCGAGCGGCAAAAGGAGTGGCTCCGGTGCAACTCGCGACGATAAGTGTCGTTATTGCGGCAAACTGGGCCACTGGGCTCGTGAATGCCGCAAGAAGAAGAAGGACGAGGCCCTTTTGGCGCAGGTGGAGGAGGACGAACCGGCGCTTCTGATGGCGCAGGTGTACACAATCGCCGAAATGTTCGACACCCACGCCGAGGCAACCGAGCAGGTGATGCTCAACAAGGAGTGTACCATGGTAAAGCTTGGGGAGCGGGAGGACACCGACAATGTGACCTGGTACTGCGACACGGGAGCGTCTAACCATATGACGGGCGCGCGGGCAGTCTTCTCCGAACTCGACACCGGCGTGCGGGGCAGCGTCAAATTTGGCGATGGCTTCGTCGTGGACATCCAAGGCTGTAAGAACCCTAATTCTAAAAAACGTATTAATTATTTATTTATAATAGTTATGAGCTAAATAGAGAGAATAGATTTTTATTAGATTTTATTTTGAGATGTTTAAGCATTTAGAGGACTTATGGAGCCATTACAAATTTTTTCTGATTTATTCCATGTAGGAGACTCTTTGGACAGTTGATAGCTTAATCCTATGCACCAATGTAATTCTTAAAATTTTCTGTGAATAGATATGTGTATATATATATATATATATATATATATATATATATATATATATATATATATATATATATATATATATATATATAAAATTCCTATTGGATATCAAACCCTAACCCGCAACCCTTAGCCCAAACCCGTTAATCACCCCGCGTATACTTTCCTATCAACCGCGCGTAAATATCAGCAGCAGCAGTAGCAACAGCCCACTTTGCTTTTCTTTCTTCGCGCGTAAAACAACTCCACCGCTTAATTCCTTTCTCCGCGCGTAAAGTAACCCCGCGTATATTCATTCCCTTTTATCCGCATGTGACTCATCCCCCACCGACTCTTTTACCTATTATTACTAAAATCTCCTCAACCGAAACCTAAACCAATGAAAGGAAGAAACAGCAGCAGCAGTAGTCTTTGAGACTAAGTATCTCCACCGCCTCTTGACCCTATATATATTACAACTCTCTCAAACTAATCCCACTTCTTCTTACAACAAACTAAAACACACATATTGAACGTTGCACTCTACAGAACTTTGCTCGACAAGTATACCTTGCCATTGTACTGATTATTTACATTCCAACTGATGCATGCATATTTATTTCTGCTTATATAGACGTTTATTTATGTAGATTTTGGACCTATTTTATGAGACCACCCCAGTATCATGTAGCATCAGTAGGTTCATTGGCCGTGACACTGTTGTTATACGAGTGTGAGTCTCATATAGATTTCGGACTACGTACCGGGTTGGCCTCCTGTACGTATGAGCCGTGCGTTAGGGATAACTGCTGATAGAAACTTTGTATGCTAGAAGACTCTGCAGTTATTATACGTCCATGGACATAGTCTATTGTAGTACGGTGGTCCAATCCTTGTCCTTGTTTGGTTGTAGAATTGGGCTAGGGTACTAAGGATAGGCTATGAACCAGCTCGTGTCATGGATGTGACATGCTTAGAGCATTGGGCGGGGAGGACTACTAGTAGGCGTATGGGACACCCACTTCCTCTATGCAGATTCCATACTCGACGGTTATTGTATACATGCGCCCTTGTACTGGAGGAATATGTGGCATATACTAGCCAGTTGTCACGATTGGTGAATTACGTCAGCATATGTCTAGCCTATACTTTCCATATGCTCAAGGTTGTCCTCAAGTTGCATTTCACTTAGACGGTTAGGCGACCCAGTGGATGTTTATTTTCAGTACTTATTGGCATGTTATTTGTCACTACCACATTCTGAAAACAGGAGTATTTTCGAATTTTTACAATATTTAATATTATGTTATTTACAATTAATTAATTGCATGATAGTGTATTTGATTTAAATAATTATGTGCGATGTGTAATTAAATATATAATTATATGCAGTGTTAATTATTTTATTTTAGCTAGCAGACTAGACCTAAAAGCCCAGTAGACGAACCCCCTGTCCGAATTATAGAATTCTGGATTTTATTGTTTTATCTAGAATTTAATATTTGGAGATTGAAATTAATTACTGTATTTTATTTAATATTTTTGCGCATTGCCTTTGCTTCGATATTTGGAGCGCTACCCTGACTTTTGTCTTCCAACAAATTTTACCATCTTGCCCTAGACATGCCCGCCTTCAATTCTGCTATTTTTGTAACTCATAATTATGCTCCCTGTGCATTATTTCTGGCCGCGCAAAAATCGTCGCGGATGTTTATTTTTAAATTCCTATTTTTGTATCGTTGTGCGTTCTAATTTAAATTGGAGGCAATCTTGACCTATTTTTCGTGCGGCCCAAATTAGGGTAATATTCTGTTCTGAGTCTTCTTCAATATTGGTATTGATGACCTGACCTGATTGGCTCTATGTACTCCTAATTAATTGTTGAACCCAACTTGTATTTTATTTCTATTTAAATTGAGGATACCCTTTTATCTGATTTTAAAATTCCAATTTAATTCCAGTGCCTGTTATTTTAGCCCACACCAAATTTACAGCGCCCCCTGACCCTACAAAACATCGGACCCCGAATCGCCCGCCCAATTTTCGTCATTTCATGTGTTTGTGCAATTTCCCAAATTTAAGGGGGTTAAATTGCAAATTGGCATTTTGTGCCAACACCCATTTATTTTTTAAACCAATGAGGGAGCCTATTAAATTTTTAATTAAAAACCCTCATTTCTACATGAATTAATTCCCTTCATGTTCAATCCTAGCAACCCATTCAAGGGATGAAATCATCACCCTCCATCACACCCTCTCTCTTCCTATTTAATATCTTGCACCTCAAGCCCTAATCCCTAGACAACCTAGGTTTTCCCCCACCTCACAAGCCTCCAAAATCCTCAAGCCTCCTCCCTCTCATACGTATGTAATTCTTCTCCTTCTTCCTTTCTTCTTCTCTTCTTTTCTTCTTCTCTTCCTCCTCCTTCTTCCTTCTCCTTCTTCTTTAATTTTTTGGATTCGAAATTCAAATATAGGGAGAAGGGGGGAAACTCAACCCTTACTGTGCTTTTCCCCCCAGACCCTGTGCTCCGGCGGCCGGCCTAGCCGATCCCCGGCGGCGAAGCCGCTGCTTCCCTCTGCGTGCAGCCCACAGCCCTCGGCTGCTCCCCTCGCGCCACCAACGGTCGGCGGCTCTCCCTCCGATCTGCTCCAGGCCGAGCCTCCAGCCCGGCGGCTCCTCCCTCTGCCGACGACTCCAGCGGCCAACCCGCTGCTCTTCCTCCCCCGCCGGACTGTTCCCCGGCGCTGCTTCCCTCTCCATCCATCCATCCATCTCTGCTCAGCCCGGCCCGGCGGCCAACCCCCTCGCCGCTGCTCCTCAGTACCCCGGCGACCCGCAGCAGAGTCCGGCGACCGCTGCTCCCCTCTGCTGCTCCGGTCCGGCTGTTCTCCGGCCGTATTCCGGCGACCCCCTCACTGTAAGGTTTTCTTTCTTCTTCTCCCTCCTTCTTTATATATATATGTATATATATATATATGTATATATATATGTATGTATATTAATGTAATATATTCATGTATATATAACCAGTGTATGTTTTGTATATATATTAATTAATGTGTATAGTATATACAATGTATTTAATTTAGTATATGTAGGTATTAATGTATATATATTTAAGTATGATTATATATATATATATATATATATATATATGTATTCTAGCAGGTGTGATTAAATTGATATATATATATTGTATATATATATATATTGGTTATTTTATATATATATGAGATATCTAGTAAATAAAAGCAAATACGTATTTTTGGTATAAATGTATAAATGTGAATGTATATTGTCTAATTAATGTAATGATGGTAAATATATACATATATTTGTATAAGTATTTAGTAAATGTATTTCATTTAATTTGTATATAAAATGTAAAGTATTTATATATTTAATTAATGTGAAATTAGCATATGTATATTATTTATTTAAATTATGCTTAATATGTATATATGTATAATATATAAATACATTGGTAATGCATGTTTTAAAGAGGTAAATTAGTATATATTTAAATGAACGTATTTTGGTAAAAATACAACTATAGCAGTGTATTTATATTGGCATATATTTTAGAGATATACATATATTAGGTTAAATTCTTTTGTGTGTATACAAGTATTATTTATTAAGTTTATATATATATGCAAGTATCACTTATTTTAAAAGTATATATTGTAGGTATTTAACCAAGGTGTATGTATTAAATTTTAAACTGGTATAAATGTATATATATATTGTGTATAAATTATTTTGATATATATTGGTATATATATTTTGTATAAAACCTTAGCATATTTTAATATATATATACTTATATTTTGTATATGTATTTAATTTGATGTATATATTGTAAGTACATATGTAAATTAAGATGTGTATAATTATGTATCTATCTACTAGGTGACCCTAGTTGACTAGTGCCCTGCCTGGCATAGCCCTGAGGCCAGTATATTTTCTTCTGTGTGTTAGGATAGCTTCTGATACAAGTGTTGTAATTATGATATGTTTATAGGACTGTTGGTTCACCCAGGGGATACTCTGGAACAGGACATCCATAATTACCAGCTAAGGACCAAAGGCAAGTACATTCTCCGATAATTTCCAATTCTTGATAATTTCTATAAGTTCAACAATCATGAAATGTTACATCTGAATCCTTGACACTGTGCTACACGGACTAGTATAGCTTGGATCTGCAGTCATGAGATGTTACCTTGATTTTCGTATTGACATTATACACGATATTGACATTGACATTGACATTAGACATTGATAATTAGACATTGTACATAATATATTAGACAATGTTCGTGTATTCGTGACGTGTCATGATTTGATCCACAGTACTAGTTGGGGGCGGGGAAATTGCTAGTGAGAGATGTGATCAAATACCCATTGTATAATTAAATATTATTGGTGTTAATCATACCCCCACGTATGATTAGCCAGACTGTAGCAATCGTACATGTTCCCAAGCCGATCACATTTCAAAACTACAATTTCAAACACTTAGAATAGTTACAGTTCTCTATTTTAGATCATATACTACATCACCCGTATATGATACTGTTCCTTGTTCTTTTATTTCCATACATGCACTGACTGTATCATATTGCCTATTGCCTGTCTCTTTAAATTGCCTGTCTCTCTTAAATTGCCATCGCATTTATTTCACTATCTTCTCAGTAGCTAGCATGACATGTTTTATTGTATTATAGACATTATCAATTAATGGAACTGTTATTTGAGAGTGTTGCTTTGCTCCTTCCTGACTGGAAATATTTTTCCAGACTATGCCTTAGAGGACCGCTGTCCGACACTTTATGGACCATATGGTGAGTAGCTGCAGACTTGGTAGTAGTTGTGATTCTGGAAGGTCTAGCCGGAATTATTATTATTGTTAGTTCTTAAGTAGACTATTTGGTACCGGATTTGTCTCCGGCCTTTTGATGATTCTTGGATATTGTTGAGTTAAGTTATTACTTGTTGACTTGTGGTGTTTAATTTTAATTTCTGTTTCGAAATCTTATCGTGCTGTAATCCTGTGATTGAGTATATGTTCATCTTATTTGTGTCATCTGTGCCTCCTAATGGAGATTGGATGCTTGCGTGACATTAGTTAGATAGTATCAAGACCTTGACAGCGTTCTACCGCCGACTCTGCGGCGTAGGCTGGACGTACCCACGTACTAGTGCCCCTAAACCGGGTGCGGGTCGTGACACGTTTTTAGTGGTGGCCCATGCAGGTCAGACTTCGCGAGTTGTGCGATGTCGTAGTAGTGTGACATCCTTGTTATACTACTGCGTGCCTGCGATAGAATCTAGGACATAGGATACTAGGACGAGAGCAAATACTCAATCACAATTCCTTGAGAGATTCCTGGGATGACCCCTGAGAATTTTGTTATAATTTCCATTTTAAAATCGTTCCCTTGTTCCGTCCATTCTCATTTGTTGATATTGATTTGATTGTTGATTGATTAGTTATTAAGTTAGGATTTTTGGTTTCATAGTAGGGCTGGATTTCATATCAAGATGAACTTGCAGACTGATTTATGGTATTACCTGATGACGCATGTCGATGAGGACAGTGAGAATGATTAACATTAGAGCTATTGGACTACAGAAGGTGGATTTAAATTTTTTTAATTGAAGATTGAAAATAAATTTCAAATTTTAGGATTCTGAGAAGATTGAGATTGTTAAAAAAAAAAAAAAATTATTTTGAAGATTTCAATGAATTGCAAAAACTTTGAAATTGAGGAGTTGAAATATGGCTATTAAAAATTTATTTTGAGGAATTCAGATTCGATTCAATAAACCTAGACAAGTCTGTAAGGATTTTGTGTGATTAAGTTTTATTTCAGTATTTAAATAATTAACCTTGAGAAAAGTGTATGCATTATACTTTAAAAGTTTATTCGAGGAGTTACTTTGAGGAATTTTATTTAAGGATAAGAATTTATAGTGAGAGAGATATTAGTATATAAGTAGGTGAGATGCATGTGTAAGGATATGTTGGTTGAGCATGATTGAGATTCACTGCAAACTGACTTGGGTTTTTATCTAGGATTGTATTAGAGAGTGCAGTCCTTAGTATAGTGTGTTGCATTTGATATGCACTTGAGTGATAAGGATAACTAGCATCAACTGTTGCAGTAGGTAAGGAAGCTAGCAGTGAGAGTGTTTGTGATAGAACTGTGATATCTAGGGGATAGAGATATCAGACCATGGATGCATCTTTGACCTGTGCAATCAACTAGGGTTTATTTCCAATCTTTTACCTTGAATGTTGCTTCCTTAGAACTGTACTGTCCTTCCTTGATAATATCATATTTTTGCCTTAATTGATTCTTTGGGATCTGTCTTCAGGATGTCACCGAAGACACGGTCTATGAGAGCGGGAACACCAGCTTTAGAGGGGTCTGCCACCTCTCCACCTGATGGACAGACATCCGTAGTTCCTCCTACATCTCCGATGCATGTGGGAGTTTCTACACTTTTCGGGGATCCTTCTTCCCCACCTGTTCAGAGGATAGCCGCAGCTGTGACGGATAACCTTCCTCCTCCACCGACTCCGATTCCCGGAGGTTTGCCCATTGACGGGACGCAGATGTTTACCTTGATCCAAGGCATGGTAGATGCCCAGAGAGTGGCGGCAGATGCTCAGCGAGTTCAAGCTGAGGCTCAAAGGGTGCAAGCAGAAGCGCACCAAGCACAAACCGAGCTGATGAGAGAGAGCATGGAGAACGCTCACCAGATGGCACTACAGGCAGTTGAGAGAGTTGCCCAGCAGTACCCTGGCCAGTGGCAGCCAAGGGCATTTCAGTATCAACAGCAGTACCCGGCACCAGTTCCTGTACAGCAGGATCAACGAACTTGTCATTTCTGTAAGAAGCCAGGTCACCTTTGGAAGAGCTGTAGAACGAGGCTGGGACTTTGTTTGCACTGTGGCGCTGCGGGACATCGAGTAAGGGATTGTCTTCGAGTTCCTTATCTTTCCGACCAGCGCGCAGCTCCAAATTATAGAGATCCAGTTAGGCTACCTGTGGAACCGTATATTGCTCAGCATCCGCAAAGGGAACCACCCCAGCAGGGCGGGCATTTGCGATGACGGTCGAGGAGACCGATACTGCAGGTAATGTGTTAGCAGGTTCTGTTCGTTCCTTCCTTCTGTTTCTATCTAATTGATTGATTGATTGATTGATACCTTAGTACCGTAGCTTGTATGCATGAATTCTTGTGATAATGTAGTTAGTAGTACCCCTGATACAGAGACTGCAATACCATGACAAAAGACACCATGATCATACATATTTCCCTTAGGTTGCATGTTGTATGGTTGTAGGTAGAATTCTCTTAGACTTTGATTGTTGAGGATTTAACTGTAGTAAAGATTTACGAAGAGGTTATGACTTGACAAAGAGAGACAAGGTGCCTTAAATTTTGAGAAAAAATGTAAATTAAATAAAGAGTTGGGAAATTAATATGGCATAATTGAAGTTTTGTTAAATCATTGATTTTAAGAAGATTATGAAATGATTGAATTTATTATTGAATTTGAGGAATTTAAGAAGGCCATCGATATATTTATTGGACTGCAAGTTATGAACTTATATCTTGAATATTGTATTGGAGGTTTCATAAGTATTACATCGTTGCATATTATGTGGAAAAAAAAAATCTAGGAATAAGAACACAAATGGATTAGTGTTGAATTCAAATTTTGGGATGAGATTCAATTTTAGAAATATGCATTAATTGGGTTTCAATTAGAGGATTGAATATTAAATTCTTGTATTTCGTTATTTAACTTAAAATTTTGGAGGATATTGTGATAAGGATGGGATTTGATTTATATTTGAAGATTTTAGGGATATGATAATTATAAAAATTTTGAAAGAATTCATTGTGAAATAACAATATGGAGTAGTTCATGATTATATGATTTGAGGAATTTAATTTTTGATGGTAGTAAATAAATAAATAAAACAATCGAGGATTTAAAAAAAAAATTCGAGGATAAACATTGATTTAAATAAAGGGTCAAGAATTTAACATGACAGAATTTATGATGTATTAATTCCAGGAAGATTATGACATGTTTAAATTGGTTATTAAAATTTGGAAATTTTGGGAGATTTATCAATATATTTATTTAATTGCAAGTTATAAATTTTAGAATTTTATATGGGATGTTGTATTTGGAAAATCCTTAAGTATCGCATTGTTAAGTATTTTGAGGAAAGAGGAAATCGAGGAATAAAATTATTAATAGACTAATGTTGAATTCAAAATTTTTGGACGAGATTACAAATGTGCATTGATTAAAATCAAATTTGAGGAGTGGATATTAAATTCTGAGTATTGAATTGTTAACTAAAAACTTTCAAGGAAATTTTAGTGGACTTTGATTTTATTTCAAGGATTTTCAGGTTATGCAATAATTTTAATTTTTGAATTGTGAAAAGACCTTGTGGATTATTCGTGGTTGATGAATTTAATTAAGGGAATAATAGTGTGTATGATTTAATGCTACTTCGAGGATTTTAAATTTCGAGGACAAAATTCTTTTAAGGTGGGTAGACTTGTCACTACCACATTCTGAAAATAGGGGTATTTTCGAATTTTTACAATATTTAATATTATGTTATTTACAATTAATTAATTGCATGATAGTGTATTTGATTTAAATAATTATGTGCGATGTGTAATTAAATATATAATTATATGCAGTGTTAATTATTTTATTTTAGCTAGCAGACTAGACCTAGAAGCCCAGTAGACGAACCCCCTGTCCGAATTATAGAATTCTGGATTTTATTGTTTTATCTAGAATTTAATATTTGGAGATTGAAATTAATTACTGTATTTTATTTAATATTTTTGCGCATTGCCTTTGCTTCGATATTTGGAGCGCTACCCTGACTTTTGTCTTCCAACAAATTTTACCATCTTGCCCTAGACATGCCCGCCTTCAATTCTGCTATTTTTGCAACTCATAATTATGCTCCCTGTGCATTATTTCTGGCCGCACAAAAATCGTCGCGGACGTTTATTTTTAAATTCCTATTTTTGTATCGTTGTGCGTTCCAATTTAAATTGGAGGCAATCTTGACCTATTTTTCGTGCGGCCCAAATTAGGGTAATATTCTGTTCTGAGTCTTCTTCAATATTGGTATTGATGACCTGACCTGATTTTGGCTCCATGTACTCCTAATTAATTGTTGAACCCAACTTGTATTTTATTTCTATTTAAATTGAGGATACCCTTTTATCTGATTTTAAAATCCCAATTTAATTCCAGTGCCTGTTATTTTAGCCCACACCAAATTTACAGCGCCCCCTGACCCTACAAAACATCGGACCCCGAATCGCCCGCCCAATTTTCGTCATTTCATGTGTTTGTGCAATTTCCCAAATTTAAGGGGGTTAAATTGCAAATTGGCATTTTGTGCCAACACCCATTTATTTTTTAAACCAATGAGGGAGCCTATTAAATTTTTAATTAAAAACCCTCATTTCTACATGAATTAATTCCCTTCATGTTCAATCCTAGCAACCCATTCAAGGGATGAAATCATCACCCTCCATCACACCCTCTCTCTTCCTATTTAATATCTTGCACCTCAAGCCCTAATCCCTAGACAACCTAGGTTTTTCCCCACCTCACAAGCCTCCAAAATCCTCAAGCCTCCTCCCTCTCATACGTATGTAATTCTTCTCCTTCTTCCTTTCTTCTTCTCTTCTTTTCTTCTTCTCTTCCTCCTCCTTCTTCCTTCTCCTTCTTCTTTAATTTTTTGGATTCGAAATTCAAATATAGGGAGAAGGGGGGAAACTCAACCCTTACTGTGCTTTTCCCCCCAGACCCTGTGCTCCGGTGGCCGGCCTAGCCGATCCCCGGCGGCGAAGCCGCTGCTTCCCTCTGCGTGCAGCCCACAGCCCTCGGCTGCTCCCCTCGCGCCACCAACGGTCGGCGGCTCTCCCTCCGATCTGCTCCAGGCCGAGCCTCCAGCCCGGCGGCTCCTCCCTCTGCCGACGACTCCAGCGGCCAACCCGCTGCTCTTCCTCCCCCGCCGGACTGTTCCCCGGCGCTGCTTCCCTCTCCATCCATCCATCCATCTCTGCTCAGCCCGGCCCGGCGGCCAACCCCCTCGCCGCTGCTCCTCAGTACCCCGGCGACCCGCAGCAGAGTCCGGCGACCGCTGCTCCCCTCTGCTGCTCCGGTCCGGCTGTTCTCCGGCCGTATTCCGGCGACCCCCTCACTGTAAGGTTTTCTTTCTTCTTCTCCCTCCTTCTTTATATATATATGTATATATATATATATGTATATATATATGTATGTATATTAATGTAATATATTCATGTATATATAACCAGTGTATGTTTTGTATATATATTAATTAATGTGTATAGTATATACAATGTATTTAATTTAGTATATGTAGGTATTAATGTATATATATTTAAGTATGATTATATATATATATATATGTATTCTAGCAGGTGTGATTAAATTGATATATATATATATTGTATATATATATATTGGTTATTTTATATATATATGAGATATCTAGTAAATAAAAGCAAATACGTATTTTTGGTATAAATGTATAAATGTGAATGTATATTGTCTAATTAATGTAATGATGGTAAATATATACATATATTTGTATAAGTATTTAGTAAATGTATTTCATTTAATTTGTATATAAAATGTAAAGTATTTATATATTTAATTAATGTGAAATTAGCATATGTATATTATTTATTTAAATTATGCTTAATATGTATATATGTATAATATATAAATACATTGGTAATGCATGTTTTAAAGAGGTAAATTAGTATATATTTAAATGAACGTATTTTGGTAAAAATACAACTATAGCAGTGTATTTATATTGGCATATATTTTAGAGATATACATATATTAGGTTAAATTCTTTTGTGTGTATACAAGTATTATTTATTAAGTTTATATATATATGCAAGTATCACTTATTTTAAAAGTATATATTGTAGGTATTTAACCAAGGTGTATGTATTAAATTTTAAACTGGTATAAATGTATATATATATTGTGTATAAATTATTTTGATATATATTGGTATATATATTTTGTATAAAACCTTAGCATATTTTAATATATATATACTTATATTTTGTATATGTATTTAATTTGATGTATATATTGTAAGTACATATGTAAATTAAGATGTGTATAATTATGTATCTATCTACTAGGTGACCCTAGTTGACTAGTGCCCTGCCTGGCATAGCCCTGAGGCCAGTATATTTTCTTCTGTGTGTTAGGATAGCTTCTGATACAAGTGTTGTAATTATGATATGTTTATAGGACTGTTGGTTCACCCAGGGGATACTCTGGAACAGGACATCCATAATTACCAGCTAAGGACCAAAGGCAAGTACATTCTCCGATAATTTCCAATTCTTGATAATTTCTATAAGTTCAACAATCATGAAATGTTACATCTGAATCCTTGACACTGTGCTACACGGACTAGTATAGCTTGGATCTGCAGTCATGAGATGTTACCTTGATTTTCGTATTGACATTATACACGATATTGACATTGACATTGACATTGACATTAGACATTGATAATTAGACATTGTACATAATATATTAGACAATGTTCGTGTATTCGTGACGTGTCATGATTTGATCCACAGTACTAGTTGGGGGCGGGGAAATTGCTAGTGAGAGATGTGATCAAATACCCATTGTATAATTAAATATTATTGGTGTTAATCATACCCCCACGTATGATTAGCCAGACTGTAGCAATCGTACATGTTCCCAAGCCGATCACATTTCAAAACTACAATTTCAAACACTTAGAATAGTTACAGTTCTCTATTTTAGATCATATACTACATCACCCGTATATGATACTGTTCCTTGTTCTTTTATTTCCATACATGCACTGACTGTATCATATTGCCTATTGCCTGTCTCTTTAAATTGCCTGTCTCTCTTAAATTGCCATCGCATTTATTTCACTATCTTCTCAGTAGCTAGCATGACATGTTTTATTGTATTATAGACATTATCAATTAATGGAACTGTTATTTGAGAGTGTTGCTTTGCTCCTTCCTGACTGGAAATATTTTTTCAGACTATGCCTTAGAGGACCGCTGTCCGACATTTTATGGACCATATGGTGAGTAGCTGCAGACTTGGTAGTAGTTGTGATTCTGGAAGGTCTAGCCGGAATTATTATTATTGTTAGTTCTTAAGTAGACTATTTGGTACCGGATTTGTCTCCGGCCTTTTGATGATTCTTGGATATTGTTGAGTTAAGTTATTACTTGTTGACTTGTGGTGTTTAATTTTAATTTCTGTTTCGAAATCTTATCGTGCTGTAATCCTGTGATTGAGTATATGTTCAACTTATTTGTGTCATCTGTGCCTCCTAATGGAGATTGGATGCTTGCGTGACATTAGTTAGATAGTATCAAGACCTTGACAGCGTTCTACCGCCGACTCTGCGGCGTAGGCTGGACGTACCCACGTACTAGTGCCCCTAAACCGGGTGCGGGTCGTGACATTATTATGTATCTTGTTACGTCCCTCTGAGGACCTGGTCCCTTTCCAGATATGGACGAGCAGGAGTATCCACAAGAGTACGGACCTGGACCTGACTCTACTTACCAGACTGAAGAGGTCTTACCCTCAGAATAGCTGTGATTATTTCTACTGTTTAGAGATTTTGTTCTACTTCAGTATAGTCGTTTGTAGTGGATTTGTTTCCACCGGACTATCAGACTTGATACTTATCCTTGATATCCAGTTATTATTCAGCTCTTTATTCCTACTGATTATTTGTGCTGTGGATGAGATATATATTATGTGTGACTTGTTGTGACAGTATATTACCACTGATGGATTGCATATTCATATACAGCGTACGTGTGTATATGATTTCCATATATTGGAGTTCATATACATACGGCTGGGCATGTACGTATTCCTAGTCCTACGTATTTTGGGACTGGGGCGTGACAAAGGCCGGGGCACGGTGGTGTTCACGGGCCAAGGAAGAGAACATCGAGCCCTCACCAACGTCTACTACATTTCCCGGTTGCGTAGCAACATCGTCAGCATCGGGCAATTGGACGAGACCTCCATTGCCACGTGGCTAGTCCCTCGGTATTTTGGGACTGGGACGTGACATAAGGATCTGAAGCAGAACTTCTTGTGGCACAAAATGAAAAGAGAGATTGCCAAGTTCGTGTCAAAATATTTGGTTTGTCAACAAGTGAAAGCTGAACATCAGAGGATTGCAGGACTTCTTCAACCTCTACCTGTACCAGAATAGAAATGGGAGCATATTACATAAACTTTGTATCAGGACTTCCAAGAACTCAAAAAGGTAATAATGTCATTTGGGTAATCGTAGACAGGCTTACAAAATCTGCTAAATTTTTGCCATTCCGAGTTGGTCAATCAACTAAAATTTTAGCATATATGTATATGAAGAATATTGTTAGTCAATATGGGATACCAGTGAGTATCGTATCTGATAGAGATACTCGATTTACTTCTAGATTTTGGAAAAGTCTACAAGAAAGCCTTGGTACCCATTTGAAATTTAGTTCAGCATGCCTCCCACAGACTGATGGTCAATCTGAAAGGGCAATTCAAAATTTAGAAGATATGTTGAGGGCGTGTATTTTAGACTTCGGGAGATCCTGGGACAATCATTTGCATTTGATCAAATTTTCATATAATAACAGTTATCAGGCCAGTATTAAAATGACACCATTTGAAGCCTTATATGGAAGAAAATATCGATCCCCAATATGCTGGAGTGACATAGGAGAACGTCACCTCTTAGGTCCAGAACTGGTTACTCAGACAGTGGACAAAGTCAAGGCAATCCGGAGTCATCTTCGGACAGCACAAAATAGACATAAAATGTGGGCAGATAAGCATCGAAGATATTTAGAATTCAAAGCAGGTGACCATGTGTTCTTAAAGATTTCGCCTACACGGGGGACTATTAGATTTGGAACTCGGGAAAAGCTAAGTCCAAGATACATAGACCAATTTGATGTTTTAGAACGAATTGGAGACGTATCTTATCAACTTGCTTTACCACCATCATTGGAAGGGGTTCATGATGTCTTCTATATATACCAACTTCGCAAATATGTGCCAGATTTCAGTCATATACTAGATCATTCTGAAATTATAGTGGGTCCAACATTACCCATAGAACAAAAGCCAGTGGAACTTCTAGATCGAAGACAGAAGATTCTCAAGAACAAGACTATTTCTCTGGTACGAGTATCATGGAATAAAGACTCGTCAGGAGAATCTACCTGGAAAAGGGAGGATGACATGCGAAGACAGTACTCGTATCTATTCGAGGACTAAGGTTAGTTCTAGTCTATATTTTATTTATTTTTTTGCCTCTTTTCTAATTCCGAGAACGAAATTTTTATAAAGGGGATAGAGTATCATAACCTATATTTTATATAAATAATTTAATTATCATAGATATTTTTATATATAACAATTGTATTTTAGTCCTTAAATAAACCTTGTAATGACTCTAACTTAAAATTTCTACACTTAGACCCCTTAGAAAAATTTTGCAATTGCAAATAATTCCTATTCACCTACTTATATGTGTCACTTGGCTGGAGAAGGAGGGGTTAGTCATCCTCAAAACATCATCATGATGTTGTTTGGTTTATGGGGAATGGAAGAGGAGCTGGTGTATATGGAGAAGGGGGGAAAGGGGTTCGGTCCTCTTCTTCATCTTCTTTCTTCCACTCCCTCACCCACCTTCTCCCTCACTCATCTCTCCCCTCTCCACAAGCTGCTGCGGCTGCTGTTACTCTGCGGCTACTGCTTGTTGTTGCTGCCACGGCTGCTGGTGCGGCACTGCCGACCGCCGGCGCCGGCCACCCCACCATGTCGTCTCCTCATCCGATCTCCTCCGGACAACTCTCACCACCGCCATTTTTCTTTTAAGTATAATATTTTTTTCAATCTTCTCTAATTTCTGAATCTAGGTCAGATTTTAGTTTAGTCTCTAAGATTTTTTGATCTTGTCATTATGATTGTAGTTGAGAATTTCTAAGAAAATCAAGGAATCAAGTTCGATTTGGAACCCAAATAGCAAGGCAAGCCCTTACTACCTTTCTCAAATTCATCTTCAATTTGGTTACTTTTTTTTGACTATTATGCTCAAACCAAAATTAAATTTTTTTAATTATTTATTTTTATTTTCTGAAATTCAAGACATTCCTAGGTAATTATGAATGTGGACAAAAGACTTGGACACGGTGTGTCATAATGACACTACGTAATTATTAATCTAGTTGGATTTAATGTAATATGCATATATATATATATGATAGGAATATGATAAACAAATACGAGGTATTGTTGTGATATTGTATACTAATTAGTTTAGTGAATATGTGCATGAATATTAATCCTATATATATGTGATACTTTTAGAAGTAATAATCATATAAGGTTGTGAATTTGAGAAGCTTAAAGTATACATAGTTACATACAAGTTATGATTCAAGAAAATTTGCGAATATAGATGCTTGTACTTTTATATATATATATATATATATATATATATATATATATATATATATATATATATATACGCGCACGCGCGCGAGAGAGCTTGAATAGAGTAGTGTATTTATTTTATTTTATTTTATTTTGCACTATATAATCTCATTGAAAAGACTATTCACGCATGGTTTTAGCCAAACGTTTATAAAGTATAGCTTTGGAACATATGTTACATAAACACCTCTATGTAGATTAACTTATTTTCTTGAGAAATATTAAAAGAGGTAATTTATTCACAAAATTTCATATTTATTAAATTTGTCCAGATTTATTATATATAACTAATTAGCTTGATTCCTCTCAAATTGTAGTTAAATAAGTATTTACAAGTATCCATATATTATGGTGACCTAATATTATTCTATAAAGGTATAAAATATGGGTTATATACTTTGCAATGATTGTTTTAGATAAAATTAATTTTTAGTTTTGTATATATCTACAATGAAGTTTTATCCAATTCAAATTTGGACTATTTTAAATACGGGTGATTTGTAGTTTATATTAGCAAATGGAAACATCACTTGGCAATTCTTTTTAAAGAGTTTCTTAACAAAATAAGATTTGGTTGATGTATATGCTATAGAATGATCAATATCTTAAAAATGGTTTCCTTATAAATAAAAATTCATGTTAGGGATTAAATATACATATATCCAGTTATTGTGTCAATGCTTGATAGATTAATTTTTGTAAAAATTAAGTTTGTCTAATCCTTCTTGTTTAGTTGAATTTTTTTAATAAATATTGCGAAAAATATGACTTGCTAGCATAAAGGTATATTAACCAAGGTAAAAGCAATCGCTATAAACGAGCCTAGGTAAGAAAGTTTCCTTTAAAAAAAAATTGTACTTTAGAGTTTATATTCACTGTGTGCGATACCGGTGTTGAGAGTTGCTCCACCGAAGGGGTCGGTGAACCCGAAAAATTCTACGGAGGGTTGCTCCGGGTCTTTTTGTTGAATGGTAAAATTTTCGTAGTCCAAAATACAAAAGGAGACTCTGCCGAAAATTCCAAGAAATTTTAGAGAGAATCATTTTCGGAAAGTCCAAATAAATGATTATTCCCTATTTTTAGTTATTAGACATTCATGACTTAGATTCAACCCTAAAATTGTTAGATTAGGAATTCTTTTAAATTTTAGGACGCGTAGGACACTTTTGCACGTGCACAAAAGAGCAATAAAGATAACTTTTATTTATTTTTTCAGATGAGGAGTATAATTTCCATGTCTTCGAAAAATTTTATACCAAATGAAATAGCTCCGTTAGGCGTGATACCCTGAGCAGAATATATGTTTTTATTGGATGTTTAATGTTTCCGCAAAGACGAAATGACTTGCTGATGCAATTTTCTCGTAAATGTGTAGTCTTCGACACACAAGCCGAGATACGAAATCAGGAGTATTAATTCAACTTAATTTGATTGTTAGATAGGAATAATTGTAATTTTGTAAAAAATATTTTTGGTGGAAAAGAACATTTGGATCATACCGTCGAACTCTTAGCAATATTAATTATTTTAAAAAAAACTGATAAGTAGTTTCGGCATACGTATGGTCATACGATGACCGAGGTGAGGCTTAGCTCACTTATTTTCCATTGGATCTGAATCCTTGAAAGATATCAAGATTCGACAATTGTATATGTCCAATGTTGATGTATGTTATGAATTCTTGGAAAAGTTCAAGATATTTGACAATTGATTTTATTATCACATGATCCAAATTCTTTGAAATAAAAAAAAATCGACAATAGTTTATATCATGTGTTTCTCACATTTTTATGTGATTCAATGATTATTATAGTGATACAATGATGTCACGATACCTGTGGGACTGGAATCTTAGCACCGTCCTCCAAGAAATTTACATGATCCCATGTATATGTATACAAGGTTCTCTCTCCATGTCCGTCTCTGCATCAAACAGTTAGGTATACAAGAAAGCTAGCCTAGCATGCGCCCTAACTATATGATGGTCCACGAAAAACCCACGAATAACAGCTGGAACTACAAGCCCAGACTATTTCATTTTATTTTCTTGTTATAAAGGTTTGCTAGTCATTCTGACGACCTATTTTTTGTTCACTAGGAAATGAAAAGGATGGAGAAGAAATACTACCGATGTATAGTATCGACGAAGTGGATGGTTGATGGAAGATAAACTTTTGGAATAGTCAACATACTTCTTTTATAGCTGAATATGTAAATTAAAATTTTTGGAAAAAACTTGGAAATGTAAATAAGTGATGATAAGTAAAATATGTATAATATGATGATGTTTAGAATGGTACATTTATTGTCTTGTACTTTATCCTAGAACCTACAGGCGACAATAGCAAAGTATTGTATACGTGAGTGCCTGGTGGAGATGTATTGTTACACTAGGATAAACGGTTTATGAGCCATAGGCTCATATTCTTACATGAGCCATGCACACGTGGACCAATAGGAATGGATTCCTACATCCTATGTGCACTAGTACACTCAATTCCTATTGGTCCACAAGTACATTGGCTCATATAGGAATATGAGCCTATGGCTCATATCCCTTTTTTCCATATATATATATATATATATATATATATATATATATATATATATATAAGCTCCCAAAAAGTTCCGTCACTGCGGTCCGTTGGATGGTGCTTTAAATCATCTAATCTTGACCGTTGATCAAAACAACGATCAAAATTAGATAACTTAAAGACGATCTAACGACTATAAATGATGGAACTTTTTAGAGATTTTATAAACGAAACTCTTGATCCAGATCCTCTATATATATATATATATATTTCTGTTTTTTTAATATATAATTATTTTGCTTTTTCTTTTACTAACAAATTTATATAGAAAACAAAATAATTATATATTAAAAAACAGAAAAAAATTATATATATATCGTAATTTAAAATTTAATACACTTATAATCAAAAATACTAAAACATTGCCTCAATAATGATGCCCGTTGCCTTCTCTTCTTCTTTGTAAAAAAAATTTTACCCTCCCCTCTATAAAACCCAACTACATTTACTAAACCGTTAAATTTCTACTGCTCATCCCCCAACCCTCACCTTTAAACGAACAAACACGATCAAATAAGTTTAAAAACTAAACTTACACCCTATAATAGTACATAAGTTACATAATTCTTTTAACTTACGTCCTATAATAATACATAAATTACTAATTTTGAATTTATTTCTAATCCACAATTAATTACATCTAACTAAATAGTTTTAAAATTAAATACATTTACATATAAATTTACGCACTATTACAGAACATAAGTTAATAACTTACATCCTAAAATTAAGCATGAGTTATCACTTATACCTTTTTTTTAATCCACAATTAATTAGATTTAACTCAAAAAGTTATTAAATTAAATATATACTTAAAAAATTAAACACCATTATAGAACATAAGTAAGTAAGTTACGCCCTAAAGTTATGCTTTTTATTTCTATTTATTTTTAATAAATTCTTCGATTTTAAGTCCTAGTTTTGGACGATAATATACTTTCTCTACAAATTTTCAAAATATTGTACCTTTTATATAATATATCTAAACGTTCATGCTCTAGAGATAATTTTCTGATTATAAATAGCATAGCTTAAGATGTCTGATCAAAATTTACAAAAACTATCACAGGAGAGTACCAAAACTGTTAACATCCATCTGATGATCAGATTGGCTGCTAAAAGACCTCCATGCAACCCCAGACAAACATTGCCAGCTTTCGATGACAGCTGCTGTACACTGCAAACCCCTTTCCTAGTAAAGGATATGCCACAAAAGAGAAAGCCATGTACATGATTTTCTAAAGGTTCTCATCTAAAGAGCATCTTAAGCTCTTCAATTCGCGCACTCCTAACTTCCTCATCAGTGAGGGCTCCTGCAATCATCTTCTGCTTCCTCGCTTGCACCTGCTGCATTCTCTGCTCGACTGTGTCCTGAATCATGAAGAGAGATGGTTGGAATGAAAACTGCTCAAAGGATACTCATAAAAATGACCCACATTGCTAACAAAATTAAGTTTGTTTGGCTTAATTTCAATTTGATACCCTCAACTATTCAAGTTTTACAATTTTCCGTTAATAATGTCGGATATTAAGTTGTACAATTATAGTGTAAGATATTAAGTTGTCTAATATTAGAGTTTATGAGATCAAGTTGAAAAACTTATGGGTTTCAAGTTAAAATTTAGACAGTTTTGTTTTGCTACCTTAACAATGAACCTTCTCACTCGGACCTGCCTCTTCTGCCCGATTCGATGAATCCTCATGATTGCTTGCTCCTCCACTGCAGGATTCCACCACGGATCCTGAGTTTTGGGATACAGAGAATCAGGATTGACTATATATGGAGAGAAGGTAGACTATGTTTACAGTCATAGTTGGCATAAGACTTACTTACCATCAGATAGACATTAGAGGCAGCAGTCAGATTTAGCCCTACTCCTCCTGCCTTCAGTGACATCAGTAAGACCTGATGCTCCAAATATAGCAACATTGTTAAAACAGGAGCAACAGGTTGCAATGTGCAGAAACAGACACCATCACTTACCGGCTTATCCGTGCACTCGGAGAACTCCTTCAAGACCCTTTCTCTATTCTTCTGGGACAGCTTCCCATCAAACCTTAAATACCCAATCCTCTTACTCTTTAGAGGTAATTCAAGGAGATCCAAGAATGAGGTCCATTGGCTAAACACAATGCTCTTCTCGCCTGACCCTGACTTCCGGATGCCTTCAAGGCATCTCATGACCTCTGTGACCTTCGATGACTCCTTCCAGTTCTTCTCCACATCGACCTGGAACTGGCTCTCGGTTGGGCACGTTATGAGGTCAGCTTTTACAAGAGGTCTGCGACAAAGCGGACAGGGTCCACTTGCTGGGGTCCGCCAACTAGACAGCAGGCACTCCCGGCACATCCGATGGGCACACGGTGTGAGCACGGGATCATCCGACGCTGATTCTAGGCAGATTGGACACTCACTCACCTCCCCCCGCCTTATCCCATCAACAACCTCTTCAACGTACTCTCGGGTGGGAGCTGAGGACATGTCAGAGCCTTCCAGGAACCGACGAGCAAGTTTGTTGAGATCAGCATACTGGTGTCTGTCCCCTCGACTGAATTATCAGAGAGTAAAGTTAAATAGTTCGTTGGGTTGGCTGTAAATTTTAGTTAAGACTGGAATGGCTTTAACTAACCTCAATACTAAAAAGGGGTGGTTGCAGCACTGCCTTAATCGGAGAAGTAGCTCAAGTATGGAAGCGTAGTTGTGAAGAACTTTGCCTTGTGCAACAAACTGATCAAACTTGACCTGTATTTTTCATTCATAAAAGATCAGTGCCAATGACTTAGGGATTGATAATTCATAGCGGACAAATTAAATCTATTTGGCTAAAGACTGGAAATTTTCACTGGTTAAAGATATTCTATTAGTCATTGCATCAAAGTCGTGTAAACTAACCTTAGATCTTTTGAAAAGAGCTTCATAGAAATCACGTTCGGCTTGAGACTGTTCACATTCAATGATCTGGACATTGGCAGGAGGAAGGACAAGAATGGGCCTGAAATCATGAAAAAATGTCTCCTGAATGAGACCAAATTCTACAGGTTTACAGAACATGAAAAGTATACGATAGTCATGTGGTGAACACAGAATAAGAAAACTTGCCTTCCTTCCTTATCCTTTGTATCTTTTGTTCTCCTCAGCATCATTGGTCCCAGAATAGCCTTAACCAGTCTTAGTCCTCTCTCATCGCCATTCTCATAAGGTTTCTGAATCAATTTATGCCACCTGAAGGGAAGGAAAGAAAAGGAATTGGACATGGAGGTAATACCAAGATAAGCACATAAGAGGGTCAACTAAAGTTGCAGCTGTTCTACAGCCCTTTCCACACAATTTAGGATGTGCATTACTACTTCTATAAGAAAATTAAACTCATTTTTTTGGAGAAGGTTTCATCTATCAAAATTCTCTTATTGATTATATAAAAGAGCTTATGACAAACTACAAATAGTTGTCCACTGTAATATATCAGACAAATTATAATAATCAATTCACATATATTAGCTATTAGAGAAATTAACATAGTTTTCTTCGAGTTACATCCAAAACAAATATACTAGAGATGTAAACAAGTAAGCATTTAAAAGTGGTATGATTTGTGGATTGTACAGGGAAAACATTTTGTGCTTACCACACCCAGTTGCACCATGGCTCAACATGTAAGAAGCAAAGGAGGCTGTAAAGGTCTTCCAAATTATTCTGCAGTTGTAAAATTCATCAATCATCACATTATAAATTGAATTTTCTAATAAAGACTAGACATTCAGATAACATTCAGATAATATTCTGATCATATGCTTCCTGATACTAAAAAGTACCAAGGGCAATATGATAATTATACAAATGAAAAATGTAAGTCAGTTTGCATGCAATGTGGCAATAAATTGCACTAGTAATAAGAAAGAGCAAGATAGCTACTTACCTGCAGAGGGGTACCAGTAAGACACCACCTACAGTGCGAGGTTAGTGCAAAGGCTGATTGGGACACTCGTGCTTTTGGAGATTTTATGGTGTGTGCTTCATCCAGTACGATTCTGTACCAATCTATTTTGTGAAAGATGCTTTCGTTCTCAGAATCCTGGATAGAAGCATCTTCTATAATGTATCATTCAAGATGGTGTGCGTTTATATATATATATATATATATATATATATATATATATATATATATATATATATATATATATATATATATATATATTCAGCAAGAGAAATAACTGAAGCCCTTACGGTTTTAAAACTTGCTGCTAGGACACCATATGTTGTTAAGACAACATGATATTTTGCAATTTCTTTCGGATCATTTGTTCTGTCACCCCCATAGTGTACAAACACAGAAATTGAGTCTGGCTTTGAATGGGTTTCCAGTTCATCCTGTAATAATCATAAATAACATGTTAGCAGTCTTTCTCAGGTTAAGAATTGGAAGTTGCTAATATTAAACTGATTCAGTTACTAATATTATATGTGCATCTGACTATACATTTGACCTACACTGGTTTAGAAAGTGAAGGACAATTTTAATCACTTGAGTAAAACTGCAATAGATTGAAATTGCACGACCACCTACGTTCCATTGGCCCAGCAAAGCCATTGGGCACACAACAAGTGTGCCTCCTTTTATACAAGATGAGGCTTCCATTTTGGGGGCTCTATTTGGTTCCTCACAAGAATCATTCCGGTCCTGCATCACTGTGTCCTGACAATCAGATTCTCCTCTTCTTGGCTTTTGAAGTATTAGCGCAATTGTCATGACAGTCTTCCCAAGACCCATTGCATCTGCTAAAATCTACATAGGAAATGATATTCAGATGAAACAGTGGAAGAGAATTATCAACAATTTAATAAGTAAATCAAAGAGGCAAAGATAGGGCAATCAAATGGTTGACACTAATAATTGTAAATCAATAATCAAACCAATTGTTAGATTTATCACAAATAAAATATAATATAGAAAATTAATAATTGAAACGTATCCACCATGCCCTTGTAGAACTAAGTACATATGATGCCATTAGTAATTAGTACCAATAACTACCATATAATGATATACACATCCGAAGAGGCTACTTAGTTTATCATCTTAGCTCCCTTAATGTTTATTAAGGGGTGTGTTGAGTAACCAGAACATTTGTGCTTAGTGCTTACAAAATTTAAACTTAGTGAACAAATCCTCTTAGAACCAAAAATCATTGTCAATTATATCAAAGGAAACATAAAACGACTGTTGAAACTCTTCCCTGGGGATTGCTTTCCTTTGTAAAAGAAAAAAACTTATTAGTGAAACCCTTAGTCCCATGGAAAATGTATCCACCAAATTACCAAGTTGTAGGCTATAAAAAAGTTGTGGACCACTACATTGAATCCAGTCCTATTTATCCATTTCATAAGTCGGAACAACTACATTAAACTAATCACCTTAAGAAGCTTTCAAAAAATTGCAAGCTATAATCAAGGACAAAAGGCAAAGAAAAATAAAATAAAGATCGTTATATTGGTCTCCAAATTATGTATGCAATAAAGGTAAAATGCAAACCAATTCCAAATTGTGCAGTCAGTATCCATTCAGTGAAAACATCTGGAACTTTGCAGTTAAAGGCTAAGTTATGACTTGTGATGGTGATCCAACAACTATAAACAACCTTTAATTAGTACAAGTCACAACTGCAAACAATGGTAATGAAATGTTTGACAATAACATCATTGGCAGCAGCAATGACAAATTTTGCAGTTAAATTAAGGCTTGATACTTACTCCTCCCCTTGCAATCTGAGTGGCACTAGGAAATTTAGTTGTAGCTTCTCCAGAAAAGACATTTACATAGATAGTTGATGCTTTCCTGGTCAAACATTATGCACCAATGTTAAGAACTAATAGATAGTTATACTTAACAACAACACTGTTATTAGATGTAATATGATAAAAAAATAGAATTGATTTTCATACGTGTCGCCAATACAGTAAGCTGCCCAGCATGGATGAAGAGTCTTTGTTGATTCCTCGACATCAGTTCCCTTCTCCAGTTCTGACATCCAAAAGAGAGCTTGCTTCTGGTATGGCCATAATTCACAAGTAAGTGTGCTAGGGGGGTCTGCCTCCTGCCAAATTCCATATGGATAGCATTAACACAATATCTTTTATTGGGAGATAGGTAAGATCATCTAAATGAAAGCTTATAAAATATAAGACAGCTTCTAATTTTTGTTGATAATTTCACCTTTAAGTTATATAAATCCGCAGCACCAACAAGTTTATTCAAAGAGGACTCGGAGATTGCTTGTTCATCTTTACTTTGTTCGATATAAGACTTGCCCCCTCTCAGTTTCTTTGCAAGACCCACTATCGGTTCGGATTCTTCACCATCCTGAGAAAATGGCTCAATGTTCCTCAATGTGGTAAATAATGCAAGTCTCGTAGATGTTCCTAAAATCGTGCTCGACATAACAGAGCAGAGTATCTTGAATTCCATAGAAATGGGTACAATAAATAGGCATCGAGAACTTCTCTTACTTTTAAGTTCAGAGATCGTTTGCGAGTGTCAAGCTCCTCCGGAGTGAACTCAGCCTTCAAAGCAATAACAGTATCAGCACTAGTCCAACATCAAGAAACCAAAGCCGATACAAGTGAAATAACTACACAACACCTTCTGTTCTGGCTTTTTGTTGAGTAATTTAAACAGAGTAAGGAGAGGATGGAGAGTGGAATCGATTTGCGAGGGGGCAACGAGCTTCCAAGAGGAATTATCCCCTTCAGTAAAAATTGAACTGTGGATGTAAAAACTGCAAATAAACATTGGCGAAACCACCCATGTCAATGTTAGATATGTATAGCAATTGTGAAAAAAAAACAGCATTGTTACGACAACAATCACCTGGCATACAGGACAATGTCCTGCATTAAGCTAAGCTCGACCGGTGGAATCGCACACCGTCCCCGAACCTTAACCTTGGAAGAATTCACGAGCGGGATGAGGCACCTCGACCACTCTGTCGGAAGCCTCCCTATCTGTAATAATCACAAACATAAGATAGGCTAAAAATAAAAGGATATCAGCCTAGAGTTTAAGTCCTAACATGTCCAAATAAAAACTTTAGACCCAAGATTTTTATTTTCTGTTTTATTTTTCCATTCTATCATTCCTAGTCTATATAAGAAGGTTTCATTATCAAGCATAAGAGAAGGGGTATAATTGAAAAAAATGAAACAAATAACAAAAATCGAGTATAAACTTTCTAATTGAATATGTAACGACTTAAACTCTAAGCTGGTATAAAACCCAAAGCCGTAAAAGCTACGATGGTCAACTTCTAGACAGACCTCCCCCGATCTCTTGGTCGAGAAGCGAACGATCTCGGACGTGGCGGACGCCGTCTTCGCGCTGACCCGGTGCCTGCCGAACTTCTTCCTGGCGTCGTTCTTGGGGAAGGCAAAGTGGACGACCTCGCCAGCTTCGAGCTTCCTCCAGCCGCGGCAGGTCGACAACGCCGTCACGTAGGTCTTCCTGACCAAGAACCAATCAGGCTCATCGGGAAACTCATCGACCTCTGGAGGGACGGCATCGGGGAGAGCCCGAAGTCTCCGGTCGGTGACCGCACCGGGGGGAGCTCTGCCCTGAGCTCTCCGGTCGGTGACCGGACCCGGCGGCCTGACAGCCCTGATCGGCCGCGGGTTGAGGTAGGGAGCAGAGTGCGCCGTCGCCATGCTTTCGCCCCATCCTTCTTCAAGATCCTCCACTTTCTTAAAGGCCACGCCTTGATCTTCCACTTTGGCACCAGGTTTTTCCTTCTTGGTTACGATTCGCGTCCTCGAACCAGAATCGCTTTCGGCTTTTTCAGGTGACTCTTCCTTTTCGACCTTAAACTTGGATTCTGGACTGGTAATGGCAATGGCGGCACCGGAGTCTAGGAGGGGTTTCCGATCTAGCCCTTTCTTTACGGGGTTCGACTCCGGCGCGTCGAGGAGGATGTTGATGGCGCGGTCGACGTTGTTTCCGGAGGCGGAGAGGGCGCGGATGATGTCGGCTTCGGGGAGTTGGGGCCCGAGGACCGACCGGATGCTGCCGATCTCGTCGGAGAGGAGGACTTTGGGGTTGGGGATTTCGGATTCTCCCGGGAGTGACGTCATTGTTGTGGGGAGAGAGAGAGGGGGGGGGGGGGGGAGAAGAAGTGGGAAATGGAGATTAGTGGTGGGAAGAGGAATGTTGGTTATTAATAGGGAATAGTGCAATTTTGAAGTGGCGGGGGTTTTCGAACTTTATGGCGCGAAGTGTTGTGATTGGCTGGGATGGTAATAGTTGGAAAATTCGGCGGGTATTTTTATGGAAGACGCGGTAAAAAAAAGTATTTTCCTTTACTGAGTGTTACACTTGACCTATGATGAATGAATGAATCGTGCCTTGACTTGTTTGTGTTGCTGCTAGTCACACGTCGGCTGCGACAGGACAGGACAGGATAGGACAAGACAAGACGGCAAAAGCAGACTATATATACAGGGGGGAATTTACAAGCTACTACACTATCGAACTAGTTTTGATTCGAGTCGGACTTTAGAGAGAGAAAAAAAGTATTCGACTTGATTTAACTCGTGAACTCGGACAAATACGAATTGAGTCCGAACCAACATCTCACTGCTACATAAATCATCATATTGTTGATCTCAAATTTTTTAAAAATTATGTTCAATTAATTGTATCCTTTACATCATAAATTTACTATCAGATTAATAACAAAAAAGTATAAAATTTCTAAGATAAAACTTATTTTCTTCCAGAGAAACATAACATATACCAGGTAAGTCCTAATACAAGAAACTTAGTCAAGTTCGAACGCATTCGCGAATAAGACCGAGTCAAACAACTTATGGTTGAACTCGGCTCAAACTCCCCTTTGAACATAAGAAGAAGAAAAATCGATCAAGCTAAATACAGACTATCCCATGAACGAGCTTCGAACCAAACTTAAATCGATACAAACGTGAGTCGTTTGAATTGTTTTACATCCTTAACTATATATAGGTTTATTCTGAAATTGATATTCTCGACTATTTAAATATTTTTACTTTATGTTCTATATTTTTATAATATACCAATTATTATCCTCAACTATTGAATATTTTCAAGTCGATGTCCTCTGTCAGTCAGAAAATTGTTTTTACAAAAGAAAGTGAATTTTTTGACAAAAAAATCTTTGATCTTCTTCTTCCATTAGCAACCATGAGATGGAACATCCCCCCTCCGCCTTTCCCAAATCATTCCGCTCCATCACTCTTCTTCAACCTCACCTCCATCTTTTATTTTCCACATAAAACCTAACTATAATTATTATTCTTTCCTACATAAACAAAAATTTCGATAATGAGAGGAAAATGGAGGGGAGCTCAGCAGAGAGGGGAACACGGTGGCGGTGGTCGGACTTGAGCAGAGCGGAGGGAAAGCGGAGATGGTGATGGTGAAAGAAATAGGGAAAGAATGAGAGAGGAAGGCGATGCAGACGATTGGAATTAGAGAGGAAGAGTGGTGATATTTTTCTATGGAGGAAAAGAGGACACAGTAGGGAAGAAATGAAGAGAGAATGATAATAATATGGATGAATGATGATGATATTGGTGCTTGAGGTTGTAGGAATCGAGGAGGAAAGATAATAGAGGTGACGGTGATGGAAGCTCGATCCAAACGGAGGAGGAAAGGATAATGGTGGTAGGTTCCACGGAGAGGAAGGAGAAGGATAGTAGTTGCATCTTCCATTCCAATTTATTGGAGAGGAGGGAGAATAAAAAGAATGAATAAAAACAATAATAACAATATAGTTGATGTATTAACTGGAGGATATTTTGATATTTATGATTTTATGTCAACATTGTTAGCCTATCAAATCATCTAATTATAGTCGAGGTATTTTAATTATATAATATGAAAGTATAGGATACGAAGTATAATTTTAAAAAGAAAAGAATTGGAAGTTTAAAACTTGAATAGTTGAGGGTATAAATTTGAATTTAAACCCGATATATAAGGGCTACAAGGCACGACAAAGCATGCACGGTGCCCGATGTCGTGCCCGCCCCTTAGGCTATCGTATATCATGTTGTCGTACGTTAACAAACATGAAGGTGGAGGCATAATGTTTCTTGACTAGGTAGATTCAATTCCACGAAAAGGGAATTAGAACAATTACATTGTTAGTTTGTTTGTATTTTGCAGCCTATTCTCGTTCCAATTTACATCTGTAAATTGCTATAACAAATTTCTAACATTCACATTGCATACACACATACTTGGTTTATTGAAACATCACCTCACCGATGAAGGATAGGTTGAAGACTTTCCACTTTCCAGCCTCCAAAGGCACGGGTCAGAACTCGGGAAGATGGTTTTAATTGAGGACTTGTTGGCCCAGCATACAAAACGCATCGAGCAGCAAGTAACATCACACATTTTGTCATGTAGCTGAGAATATGAATAAAGATACTCTAATGCTGCGAATCACTTGGTTCAAGTTGCCACAGGATGATCCTCTGTATATTTGTAGCTTGCAACAAAGAGCTGAAATAAAAAGCGACCAGAGTCTGGTATCTTAAATCAGCTGATACACTAACCATTTTTGTGTTGGCTACTAGAATGAACTGAAAACAGTCTGCCAACAAGAAACAAGTCTACACAATCTCGTAATAACAATATAATTATGCTCCTAAAACAATTGCAAGCACCAATAAAGAAACAAATATGTAGTTTGTGTAACAAATTTCTGACAGATGAAGTAATAATAACACAAATGATATCCTAACAAAACCATAGTCTGACTCCTACAAAATGAATTGATGAGAGCAAATGGAGAGATCATGTAGACTCCTCCAAGCTTCATGCAGTGCAGAGCACTTCTCCAGTCGAGTGAGTTGTCTGATTCCCACTAATTTGCCTTTGTTTTAGTAGCCTTCTTCTTTGGCTGTCTCTTTGGAATGGAGTTCTTCATGCCAAGATAGAAGAGAAGTGAACCAAAGAGAGCCAAGTTCTGCAACAAGACAGCGAATGTAAGTTTTCATTCAATGTGGATGCAAAGATAATTAGGTTGAGATGTCCTCCATCGAAAACTAGGAAACCTGTGTAAATTTGATGAAAAGCTGTCCAAACTCTGGCTTTTCAACATCATAGTTGTAGAAATCATACACAATAGGAGTGATAAATGCAAGATATAACACCTGTGGCAAGCATAAGAGCAGCAGCGAATTAAAATAGAGAAGAAAAAATTAACAGAATGCAGGCAAATAATCTGCTGCAAGAGTTCAAACAGCTTCAGGCTTTTTTGCTTTTTTGTTCTCACTAGTGAGGGAACACTGAGGCCAAACCAAAATTGTCACTGAAATTTTTTCAGCTGTGATACACAAATCAGGTGGTTGGCAGATGCGACATGGCCAAACAGAATTAGATTCACTGCAAGACGCCAAACCAAGACTCAATCTCATGTCCATGAGATCTCTAAAAATGTCCAACCTATCTACTATTTTATTAAAAAATACAACCCCAAAAGGAAATGAATGGAACAGAATAAAATCAGTTCGGGAACAAAGGAATCAGTCTTACCAGGAGATGAGCTCCGAGGGAGCTGCTAAAGATAAACAGTAGACCACCAATACCCTTTAAAGCTACAGTCACGGCAACAACATGGCTAATCTGAACAAATAGAAAATATATTATATCTGAATACTGCAGAAGGCTTTTGACATAAAGTAACAATTTGTGGTCTAGTGTAGAAATCAAATAGAAGTACAAACAAAAATAGTACTCACATCAATATGAGGCACTACTACACCTAGAGTGGTAGCTACTCTTTTAGTGAAAAGGTTGAACTTGGGCTTGAGGGCCTTCGCTGCTGGCCCACCATCAGTACCAAATTCATTAAACCTGAGAAAGCAAGAAATTCATTAGAAAGCATTATGATAGACAACAAGGTCCAAAGAGCAACAAAACTAGTCACAATTTAACACCCTCAGCAAATCAACAAGGAAAAAAGGCCTCTGCTTTTTCGAGGTGTTCAGTAAGCATACAGTTAACACACGTGACTTACATTATTCAAGATTGACAAGACTACCCTTCTACTTCATTATAATAAAAAATAAAGGCTGCACTTTGTATAATCATCACTATGTTATTCCAAGCTATGAGAAGTTTATCTTCCTTTTTGTTGCAAAACTTGATCATCCCATTCATATCCACAATATTCCCACCTTGCCAAATCAAATACCGTCACTATGATTTTCCTTCCCACCTCTTTGAGAGATGAAGGTAACGGTGATTGTGGCAGCAGTAGGGATGGTGGCTGAAGGGAGAAGGAAGACGAAGAAGGATATAATTGTAAGGAAATATAATTTGTTAAAGGTTTCAAATTTACAGGAATCAAAATGATATTAATTATGATATTGTTCATATGTGAGGGCATTTTTGACTTTTCGTGGATGCAAATAAGGAATCATTTCCACAATTTTGTCATAGGCAAATGCGCTATTATTTTATTTTTATTTTTGACACTTCATATTCATTAGTTGAGCTCCCATGTGATACACATGATCAAAGATTGACGAAATTACTATTGTAATTTTTACAATAGAAATTAAGAGACTTGCTCTTTTGGCTTAATGTATCTTAAAGATGAATGATTCCCTATAAAAAAATGTTTATGCAAAATATAGGTCTACCTACAAAACCTGGTTGTCTAGATTTTACGGCACAACTATCTCAAGTTCAAAGCAACCCTGGCTAACGATTTGTGGAACTAACATAGAGCATTAACATCAATATTGTGGATAATCAAGATAAAGCAGATAACAAACAGGAACAAAAAACACAGATGACACAGATTTTACGTGGAAACAAAATTTTTAGGAAAGGAAGAAAAAACACGGGCAACAACACATCGTTTTTCTTCTTTCACTATTTCAAATGATTCAGAATATAAGATGATCATACGGCGGCTATTTACTAAGTACCCCCAGAAACCCTAAATTAATTAGGATAAGTATAGACAAAATATCCAAACGACCCCCTCTTATATTCTGTCTATACTTATCCTAATTAATTTAGGGTTTATGGGAGGCAGCTCTTCCAAAACAAGGATATGCATGTAAAGATATATAATTTCCTACAAGTTTCAATGTACATCAATCAAAATGAAACTATACGAATTTTGATAAACAATGTAAGGGTATTTTGAACTTTGCATGTGTCAGAACAAGGTATCATTTCCATAATTGTCTACTTAAGAGATGCCTTATGTGCAAAATGGAACACCTTATGATATGGTCTTCAATCCATTAGGGGAACCCTCACAAATGAGGGTGGGACGAATATTTGAATGCTCACTCATGTTGGCAGGGATTCTCCTAAAGAGACATTATACAATAGTACTTTTTTTGAAGGAAGAACACTTTTTTCTTCAATCCATTAGGGGAACCTTTTCAACAGGGAAGTCATATATCCTAAATTACTTACATCAACTTGTTGATACAATATATAAAACCATGCACTCAAGTGAACATTATGCACTTGTTCTATACATAAAATCTCCTTTGAGGAAGGGCAAACCGAAGAGTATGACGAGTAAGAAAAACAGAATTACCACGTATTCTGTTCATTTCATATTTTCATAGATGCTTATCTTTTACGAATTGGAAGTGGGTGTTTCTTCCTTCCCATTACAAGCTAAAACAAAAAACCAGGGAAGTATTCAACAGCAAAATTAATCATTACTCTCCAAGGCCGCTCTTCCATCTTTCTTTTGGACAAATAAGTGAGAACCATGTTGCAACTTTGTCATGGTTAAGAGGAACAGGAATACCAAAAACTATCAAAACAGACCGATTCAAAACCATTTGAGCCCCACAAATGCTGTGCTAAAGCCACTACTCATAGGAAGGGTCCAAAAGTGATACAAAGTTTTTAACCTTGCATTTCGCTCCCAATAAAAGTTGAACTTCCAAAATTGCCACAGTGAAGTGCCATGAAACAAAATCTATTTTCCATTAATACAAACATAGAAGGGTACGGTGACACCGAGACAGACAACATTTAAGCATCGGTGCAGTCAGTAAAACTCTCAAGGGAAGATTTTTGAAAATATTTTTTACTAATATTATCAAATCCTTGGGTAGACTACCAATGAGGTAAATCGTTCAACTCCCATGAAAGGCTGGACTATAGTTATTAAATGTGTACTTAAGGCACACACCTAGGCTAGAACCTGAGCGCAAAGGCAGGTTGCGCCTCACTTCAGGTAGTGAAAGGCTGGCTATAGTTATTAAAAGTGCACTTAGGTGCATACCTAGGCTATAAGCTGTGCCCTAAGGGAGGTTGCATGTCACTTCAGCCAGACGTGCACATTGCTTTTATTGTGAACAAGTGCGACCAAATGCAAGGACCTAATTATCTAACTCCTCATCTAGGGGCCAAGAACCATTGAAGCTTTCCTGTTTTGCTACAAACAAGTGCAACCTGGAAGAAAGCAACAGAATATTTCGAGGTTGAGAATCTATGTTCTTTTTGTACGCATTGCTTACGCAGACACCTTGTTTTTTTGCGCTTTGAGTCTAGGCCCTGAAGGACCTTAGCACCCAAATCGGCTTTTCCCTCTAACAACTATGGGCTGGACATGAACTGAACCTGCCACAGTTACACATTTCCTTACCAAAAACATGAAATATTTCATGAAGGGGGTGTTTCGATCCCGTCATTACATGATAAAAAACCAAATATATCTATGCACCATTATTACACAATTGCACACAACCATCAAATATACTACCTGTTTCTTTTGCTACAAGCGAGGAGCCATTTTAAAACACTAAAAGTATTGATACTATTACCAACATTTACAGCTTCTGAAATATCCTTTGCAGAATTCTTACACCCACATCAATTTAATCATGTTTTAGGTATTGTCCAACACTGATACCGCGACATAGGTACCCACCCTGTTCTGTTAATATATGCGTAGTGTTTATTGTGAACTAGTCCAATGGCCTACTGGGCCTTAGGATATTCTATGTTGATGTATATATACCCCATCTAAATGAATGAAATTCTTTGCACTTTGCATCTAGGCAATGTAGGCCTTGGCAACTAAGCATGTTTGCTTCTAACAACAATGGCTGGATATTAACTAAAGCTGCCACTGTTCAAATTTCTTTAGCAAAAACATGATAAACATGCAGGCGACCAGTCATTACATGATCAAATACCAGATATATCTACTTGCTGATATTGATCCATCATTACACCATTTTGTTCCATTATTATACCATTGCACCACCATTTAATATATATACCTGGATTTGTTGCTACGAGCGAATTGGCAGAGTAGAACACTTAATATTGATAATACTACCATTTTTTATTGCTTGTTCTAAAACATTATCTATGAATTCTTAAAAACTCAGATAAGATCCCCAAATGGCTCAATGCAGTAAACTAAAACATAATATCAAATTTGATTTCTCTACTTATATCGTCTAACCTAGTATTCAACAACTTTAAATTAATAGCCTGGTTTATCACTTGCCAAATGTTATATATGACAAAACAACAAGACACATATCATTAAACAAATACATGCATGGAAAAAATGGAATACACACATATGACATAGTTACTTGATACATGATTTTATTTCCCAACCATTGTTGTACTTGAGCATGAAATACAAGCATGGAAAACAAAATGAACATGTCAAATCCGACACAGTTATCTGCATGACCATATGCTAGAATAACGCATTATCAAAAGACACGGAATTGTGAACCTAGTCTCTTTCCCATACCTTATCCGAAGTTATAGTTAAAGCTAGAGACGAAGGTGATCAACAAGGGGATAATGAATTATTGCTTCTAATGAACTTAAACTATGCCATCTGACAAGCTAATCAATGATCTAATTAGTTATTTATCATCAGTTCACCACTTAATGGAATCAACAGGAAATTATTCGTCCAATTAATTTGCACCCATCTTATGCAAAACTGAAATTACGTAAACAATAGACAATTAAGAAAAAGTATGACATAACATAACATAAAGATGATCAAATAGGAAATAAGGAGCTCTTGTTTCCACAAGCCATGTACGAACCAATCAATTATCTACTGATTTATCAGATCAAAGTCAAATGCGGAAACACTGAACTCGCCACTTTACCATATACTGTATAAAGAAACATTAAATTTAATTCACCATATCTTCAATTATTAGTAATACAAAACTCAAAAAGTTTTCAAATTTCCCTAGGTATCGACCTAACTGAGCACAAGTCTCCAAACTTGATCATCAATTATCACTGAAACGCACATCTAAACACGATCTACACAAACGAAGCCATAGATCTAAAATTTCGACATCGCAACTAAATTTCCAAACAAAAATCATCACTAAATCAAACATACAGGCACTCAGGAACTCAGATCCCCGGATCCAGACCATAGAAACCTTAACCCGCACCAATCTGAACGATTCTGAGCTCAAACTACTCGCAACAAAGAGCAGATCCAGCTAATAGAGAACGAAGGTCGAGGGTTCTTACTCTTGGTACGCCGAGAGGAGGAAGACGGAGGCGAAGAGAACTCTCCCTGCGAACGAAACGAAACCCATAGGAACAGAGAGAGATGTCGATCGCGTACCGCGTCCGAAAGGATTCTTGGAGTCTCCACAGAGAGTCGGGTATTTTTGGAGTGTCGGAAAGAATCGGATTTATAGCGAGGGCAGGAACGATGGACCCGCTTGGACCGTTCTGCCCCTGCATCCTCGCAGGAATTTACGGTGTGCTGCCACTGCGGCGTCTCTCGATCGACAGCTGTGAGTGTCAGAGGGGTGTGCTGGTCGCTACCGTCCGGGCGCGAATTCAAACTGCGGACGGTCCTGATTTGATGGGATCTGGTTGTGGCGTGGTTGATTTGGACCTTTTGGTTGACTGGCTGAACACTATTGCAATGTATGGACCGCGTGGACAAATTGGACCGGACCATTTGTCCATAGAGTGGTTTGTATTGGTAGTTGGCAGAGGCATCAGGTGATTCATTTAACTGCCTCTCATCATGGTTTCGTTTGTCAATTGTTGGGTAGAATATTTTTAAACTACCAGTTACTAGTATATACGCACGTGCGTTGCACGTATTTCATATTACTTGAAAAAAATAGTTTATTAAAAGAGCAACCGACAAATTTTTAATTTTATTATAGGTGAAAATATAATAGGCAGGAGCATAAAAGTTGGCAGAAATTAAATGACGGGAATATAAAAGGTTTCTCTTATCTCTTGGGTTCATGTGCCTACTTTGCATGCATGCTTTATTAACTTTTGTTTTATTCTCCAAACTACCTACTTTGCATGCATGCATATTTTTGTTTTATTAACTATTATTTTCCAAGTTGTCTCATGCATGCATACATACATTTAATACGTATTTAATTACTGTTTTTAATTACTTAGATATCCTTATCAACGTTAATACATATTAAAATGTAATGAAGGGTATTTTTGGAACAAAAAATTTTCACGGTGAAGCCTAGTTTTGGCATTATATAGTAGAATAGATAAGGAATTAAATCTTGGATAATTTTATATAGTAGCTTTTAAATTGATCCAAGTTGTAAATATTAAAAAAATTAAATTGATACAATAAAGCTTACAATAACATCAGTGGAGTCGTAGCATATTGGTTACGATGGGGGATTTTTATGGAGATAAAGCACGATTCGAACACTCTCATCGAAACTTCGTTTCTAATCCGCTGGAAAGGACATATAAAAAAAACTTAAAATAATAAAAATGAAGATTACAACTGACTTGTAATAGTGAATTCTGCAACTAACTACGCAACCATGCTAAACAAATAACAAACATAAGTTGAAAGACTTCGAAGGAGAAAGCTCGTCGGAGTGATCAAAATTATTGTTGCTCAAAGCAAAATTCGGTATTATTCTGTCGATCTCCTTCTAGAAACCAATAAGTTAAAAAAATAAAAACTTTTGGAACGCTCCTTCGTCGCTTTTGCACGGACATAACTTAGACTCCACGAAATGCACGAACTTTCAGCACTTCGTTGCTTTCACTTGGTTGCTACTAACTCTTATCTTGTAGCATATATTCACTTGTTTTCTCTTGCAAAATAGAAGAACTTGTGAATACATAGGGGACACAACCCACCAAGACCTATTATGGACATTAAAATCGAAAAATAACTCATCATTAACTGGTTGGTTACATTAATAATTCTAACTAAATGACAATTATGCTCAAGAAGCATCGAACCGTTATTTTTGCGCACCAGCACCCCATGCAGAAACGGAGCACCAGTGCAACTCCGCGCGTAGAAGCTTGCGTTGTTCCGCGCAACGTCCGCAGGAAAGCCCACACAGAATCATGCTGCTCCGCGCGCACCAGCTCAGAAGCCCACACGTTGCATCCGCGTTACTCATTACGGAAACTCGCGCGAGAATGAGCGCAGCACGACTCAATTATGTGCAAAAATAACATCTTGCGTCCGATGCGTACGTGCGAAGTGTGCCATCAAAACGTCATTTTGCGTCATTCTCTCTAGTTCGAGTCGCTAGGTACCTTCGGGACCTAGCTCCTAAGAAAAATCCCAAATAAATGAGTAACAAAAAATATAAATATTTCGTGGAGGTCCAACATCTCAACCACATGAGCTACTCCTCTCCATGTTCATAACTCAATAAAAGATGAATCTGTACACTTCGGATTGCCACATGTATGTAGGAGTATTTTCTAAAGCTCAATATCAAAACCCCACCATTTACTGTACATGTTAAGTTGATATATATATATATATATATATATATATATATATATATATATATATATATATATGGAAAAAAGGGATATAAGTCATATGTTCATATCCCTACATGAGCCAATGCATATTTTGACCAATAGAAATGTAGTGTACTAGTGTACATGGAATGTAGAAATCCATTCTTATTGGTCCACGTGTGCATAACTCATGTAGGAATATGAACCTATGGCTCATATTTTGTTTACCTTATATATATATATATATATATATATATATATATATATATATATATATATATATATACTTTTCTCATAGAGAAGATGAGATGAATGAGATATCGAAACCCTACTTCCCCATAGTTGAGCAATGATACAATGAGTACATTACAAAAAAGAAAGAAGAAAGAATTAAAGTTGGAGATAAAGGACAAAGTAAAAAAAATGACACTGAGGTTAGGACACAAAACAACAGTAGAAGATGGAAGTCTTTAGAACATCACAACTAAGTTCAAAAACTCTGCGCGCTATCCAACCGAGAGAACAACAAAAAAGAGTATCGAAATCTAAACAGTAGGTATTCAATAGGACCAAAGAAGAGCAAACAACAACCTACATTATTTAAGGAGAAAGCAAGCAAAATTAATAGTTTATCGAGTTACAATAGAACATTAGAATCTAGATTGCCACGAGATCTCTGTCGTTGATCCGCAACTTGGAACTACAACTATAAGGATATTTTCACTGAGTTACCATTTTCCAAAACATCATCCGTTTTTTAAATACATGCAATCACAACTTGAAATGATCCAGTAAATGAGAGGATTTTCTTCAGACACACCAACACATTACAAAACAAATATTGATTATATATGCACGTACAACATTTTATTACTGCGTTAAAATCCCAGCAGACAGTACTCACTGCAGCCTGAAATGTTGGACAGCAGGTTCTCCTCCAAGCCCCTTGGAAATGTAATAGGACATGTAGTCTTTGAAGCGAAATTTCTGGTATTTTGGAGGATTTTCCTCCGACAAAATCTCCTTGATCGGTCCATACAGTCTCTCTTCACCATGACACGGATTCAAGAACACCGCCACCGATATTCTTCCCTCCCGGTTAGCCAGCACTCTATGTTGCACGCTCTTGAACTTTTCATTGCTTACAACCTACATCACCAAATTAATAAGCATTCATCACTCGCTATAAATCAATACAAGCTCTCTCTCTCTCTCTCTCTCTCTCTCTCTCTCTATATATATATATATATATATATATATAACACGTGTACGTGCAATGGTGGAACTAGCATTCAAAATTAAGGAGGAAAAGTTTGAGCGGCACGAGGACACTAGCATTGTGTCGTCTGAAGAATCAACATTTTGGTTTATTCATCACTTTATTGTTGTATACTTCAAATTCAAACAAGATAATAATTGAATACACAACTAAAAAAATGAAGATTTCTTGTTAAGGTGAAAACCAAATGAGATTGGAGATGACCACCAAATATCTGTTGAAATAGAACTTTTTCTTTATTGTGTTTTAGAACATTTTTACCTCCATACTTATCAAGGAATCACTATATTGTTTTCTAAAGCTTTTTTAAAATTCCAACACATTTTTACTGTTACAAATTCCTAACACTAAAGAATTGTTGGTATTTTCCACTTTGCTTTGGGAATTTTAGTCCCACATTGGAAAACCACCAATGTGTATATCTCAATATATAGCTTTGCTTAGTATTGGTATATGCACATGGGGTGGTGGTCCATGTGGGTTGACTTTCCTAGAGGGATTAAGTGTGAACCCCTTTACAATCTTTATTTTGTCACCACCTTTAGGATGTTTTCCTTAGGAGCTAATCGGACTCGAACTCGGACTCAAGGGCACAAAGTGGCGCTTTGTTGGCGCACTTTGCGACCAGCGAGTTAGAATGAGCGAGTCGAGTGTGGAGGGGAAATGATCTTCTATTGACGGTGCATGCGGCGCATGGTTATCCGTGCCTTCCGGAACATGCGGCATATGCGGGGCACGAGTGTCTGTGCACAGTGGCAACTACTTTTGGCGCATGCGACGCGTGGTTATCTGTGCCTTCCGGAACATGCGGCATATGCGGCGCACGGGTGTCTGTGCACAACGGCAGCTGCTTTTGGCGCTTGGCGCCATTTGGCGGCGCTACTCTGTGCAATGTGTCCGCGGCGGCGGTGGTGCATGCTGCTACGACTACGCATGTGACTTGGTGTCTGGTCGGATGGCGCATATGTGTAACACCCCTGATTTTTCAAGAATTTTTAATTTGGATTTTTCACAATTTTCTGTAATTTTCTGGAATTTTTCTGTAATTAAAACCTAGGTATTTTAAATTTAAATGATTTTTAAATGATGTTAATTAATATTAAAATATTATAAAAATAATATTTTATGGTGTAAAATGAAAAACTAGACATAGGGTAATTTTTCGAGAATTTATTGGACCCTGGAAGCATTTTTAAAGCCCTAAAAACTAAGTTTATTTAAACCGAATTAAACCCTAGAAATAAACCCGGTTCAATTGAACCAAACCAACCCAGACCCGGTTCAACTGAACCGAACCCAGCCTTATCGGGTCGGGTCGGATCTAAACCCGACCCGAAACCCGCCTACCCAAACCCATACTTAAACACTAGCGGGTCGGGCCAGATTCATGTTGAACCCGACCTGCGGACCCAAACCCGAAACCCTCACCGAAACCCTAATCCGAATTCTACCCGGAATCACTGTTCCGACCCGACGGCGCCCCTATTTAATCCCCTCGCCGCCTTTGCCGGAACCCTAATCCTCCAGACTTCATCCCCGACCTTCCTTCGCCGTCTCCTCCGCCCGGACACACCCCGCAGCCCCGCTCCTCCTTCCCTCCTCCGCTCCGTTGCCCAGCACCCTCGCCGCCCTGACTCGACCTCGGCCGCCTGAGCCCTAGCCACCCCGAGCCCCCATCTCCCCTCTTCCTCCTTCCCCGACTCCACCTTCCTTCGCCGCCCTCTCCCAGCCTCGCAGCCCTCAACGACTTCCAGCCGCCTCGCCGTGCCCTGCCCAGCCCAGAACCACCACCATCATCCTCGCTCCGCCCCCGTCTTCCTCTCCCCGCTCCACCCAAATCCGCCCAGCACCACCACCATCAACCTCCTCCTTGACGACGAAATCCCTAGCTCCTCCGCCACCCAGGAACTCGACGACCTCCGTTCCCCCGCAGCACACGAGCTCCGGCCACCAGCGCAGCCCGACCTCGCCGTATCGCCTCGCCGCCGACGATCCCAGCCAGCAGCTGCCAGTCCCCGCTCCGCCCTCCTCCGGCCAACCACGGCGTCCCAGCATCGAACCCTAACCCTAACCCTAAACCTAAACCTAGATCACTGTGCAGACACTGTCGTGTCGTGTTAAGTCGACACGCGGATGCGGAAAATTCGGTCTTCACGGAGCCCTGTTCAGGTAACCCGTTCTCTCTCCTCGTTGCCCGGTTTTCTGTCCCGTCTGTTGTGACGCGTAGGCTGTGTGACCTCCTCGATGCCCATGCAACCCGCTCGGTGCGTCGCGTCCTGTGGCGATCGCAAACCGCGATCCAAAAACAGGAAAAATCAACGCCCTGTTTCACCCCGGAACTGAGTGCGTCCCGCCAAACGAGACGACTTGGTCGCGCGCGGTCTTCACCGAAACGTGCGCGCCGTTGATACGGACGTGCAAAATTTCGCAGAAGTTGATTTGGATGTGCGTGCACACCGGAATCAACGCGTATCCGCCGACAACGTCCCATATTCGCTTGTTCTGGAACACGTTGTAACTTTGTGTACACACGTCGGATCGAAACGAAACTTGCGCCATCGGACTCGTAGCAATACGCTGGTCCTGTGACCCAAGTTTGGTGCGATTCTGATAACGTTAACAAAATCGCATATCGTGGGCCCCGCGGCTCCACTTAACGGACGATTTTGTAATCGGCTCATCGGAATCCAATTCTGGAAGTTCCGTTGGGTTCGTATCATCGTTCTGGACTTGTTGACACTGAGTTTGACGAATTTGGAGACCTTTGACCCTGACACGTTTTTCGGTGCAAAGCGGCCCACATGTGACCCCGCTTTGACCAGAAACTGTCATTTTTGCCCTTGTGTCCAAATTGGACTCAAGGACAGGCGTTTCTAGCTATTTGATATTTTCTGAATCTGATGGTGATGTTTATTTCAGCAACCGGAGGAGTACCTGCAGATCCCACTGAGACCAGAGCTACAGTTGGAGCCAGAACCCCAGGCAAGTGTACCTTATCAAAACTTGCAGTCCTTGTTACTTATTTCCTTGGCTTATATATATATATATTGTGGTACATGCTTGACCTAGGACCGTGTGACTTACTTAGCGTCCGATTAATAGTTGGGTGCCAACACCGTACGCGGAGTTGTGTAACGTCATCTAGACATGGATATCTTGACCCTATACATTCTCGTACTTGTCTTATCAAGTACATTATAACCCAGAACACTTGACACTATTCATGAGACAGAATCTTTCTGAGATATTCATGGTGATTCTGTATAGGATACATGTTTTATGACATAGACATTATATTCATAGACATTATATGACTTGCTGTATTAGATATGATCTTGCGTGACATGGACATGGGACCTCGTGGACATGAGACGTATGATTACATTGGGTGGGGAGAGACACACAGGCTACAGGTTGATTATATTATGCCGGCGTCTCAGTCTCTCTCCGAGCTAGACCACCACATGATATCACTACTACCGGCTCCCCGACACAGAGCTTGTAGTTGTTTCAGCCTGAGTTCTAGTGATGCTCTCATATTGCATATCACTTAGCTGGTTATATAGTATTACCCTATTTATTCATTTATTGTTGCACTGCATTTATTTTGGCTTGTATTATATGTACCTTGCTATGTCCCCTGAGGACCTGGATCCGGATTATGTCCCCAGGATTAGCTGACGAGATCTACCCAGAGTTATACAGTACAGGAGCACTAGCAGGAGCAGGATCAGGAGCAGACACTGGAGCAGTACCAGATCCAGTAGACGAGTGATCACCGAGGGTATCTTCTGAGTATATACTGTTCCATACTCAGTATTTGATGTGGTTATCTTTATTCTTGTATCTTGACAGATGTATCAGACTCATTATCGGATTATTTCCGAAGTTTATATTTTATTGAGATTGATTTTGCTTTATGATTCTGATATTATTGTATTCATATATGTGGATGAGATTAGTATATTTAGACCCCTATTGTTGTACTACAGCTTAAGTACATCCTGATGGGTCCATTAAATTGGATTTGCCCATCGGTGTGTGCTGCTGGCCATTATCACGCGGCCAGTCTCTCGGTATTTTGGGACTGGAGCGTGACAATATGCGACATGGGATTTCTCAGGCCGCATAGATGCCGATTTTCTCTATATAAAGAGGAGCTTCTCTTTCATTTGAGAGGTTGAAAAAAACCGAGAGCACCAGTGCATATGCGGTCCAGAGAGCTTCCCTCCTAAATAGTGATTTTCGAGTGACCCGAATGTGGCTTAAAGCATTCCAGAAGTTCTTGTGTGAACTTGCTGGATCCTGGAGGCAGATCATCGTGTAGGGCGAATCTTGCCTTGAGCACCATTGTTTTTTATCACCCCAGCAGGAGTTCCTTTCTTTATATTTCTCTTCTTGTGCCCGTTCTTTCTCATTGTAGCGTATGTGAACGTAAAGAGGAACGTTTTTCCCTTTGTTGTTGTATTTTCATTTTCTTGTTCGGTCAATTTGTAACATGTTCCTGGTGTTGTGCTTCTTGGGGGTTGCGTGTCACTGTAGAAGAACTCTTGTGTGAATCTTAGTGCACCAACTTTTGTAGAGACGAACTCTTGTGTGAGTTTCTACTTTGTGGACCGTTTCTTCTCTTATCCTACTTCGGGACTAACACTCTCAAGGCAAGATCCGAGTTAGAATGGACAACCGCTCAAACCTTCTCAATGCTAGCTTTCATAAGCTCGAGAAGTTTGATGGCGAATACTACAATATTTGGAAGAGGAATATCTCCTTGAATCTTCAACTTGTCAATGTTGCTTATGTATTGGTTGATTATGAACCTACCATTCCCGAATATGGAGGAGAGCTTGCAGTTGGTATGGCGCATGACGTGCACTCCAAGTGGAAGAAAGATAACGACCTCTGCAGGTTGTTGATCCTAAATGCTATGGACGACTCGATGACAGAGTCCTACAACAAAAAAGGGAAGGCAAGAGATGTCTGGGAATCTCTTGAGAAGCACTACAAAACTGACAAGAAAATGTCTAAAATTCATCTCGTCGAGAAGTTCTTCACTCTGTATTTTGAAGACGAGAAGGTGATGCTACCACAAGTCAAGGAACTTCTGAAGATGCAGCAGAAACTGAAGGAAGAGGACATAAAGCAGAAAGACAATTTCATGGTGAGGGTTATCGTCACCAAACTTCTTCCAGGCTGGATCAAGTTCAAGACTGCCAAGTACCATAAGAAGATGGAGATTCAGTTTGAAGATCTTCACTGGATTCACATTGAAGATGAAGCCAGGGGGCAACTGAAGTTGGACTCCTTGTCCAAGCAGTTGGCTAAGGCCAACATGTTACATGCTAATGATTCTAAAGGAAGCAGAAAATTTCTACAAGAACAAGACGAAGGACTTCAACCAGCAGAAGGTGAAGTCGGCTCAATTCAAGCCAAAGTCGAAGACTGATGTGACATGCTACAATTGTGGCAAGAAGGGTCTCTACAAGAGCGACTGCAGGTCAAAGCTTAAACCGAAAGAGCAAGGTGAGCTTAACCATGTTGCTATGATTGCGCAGGTTAAGTCACATGGCGTGGACACTGACTGGTGGGTGGACATCGATGCATCTTGCCACGTATGCTCTAAGAAAGAGTTGTTCACCAAGTATGAAGCAACCCGTGAGAAGGTCTCGATGGCGGACAAGTCACAAGCTGATGTTCAGGGTCTGGTACAGTAGTGCTGAAGCTGACTTCGAAAATGTTACTTACTCTGGAGAACGTGAAGCACGTACCAATGATTGCTAAGAATCTGGTCTCTGGGAGTCTGTTCTGCAAATCAGGCTTGAGGATGAATATCAATGCCGGTCAGATGGTAATGTCCTACAAGGGAACATACTTCGGAAAAACTTTTTGTACCGAAGGGATGTTTAAACTGTAGCTTGTAACTCCTTTTGTTTGTATCAATGCAGTCTCTACTTTTTGTTATTCTCTTGAGTTGTGGCATAATAGACTAGGACATGTATATTGTAAACGCATTAACAAGATGTCTAGTCTAGGACTTATCACCGAATGTGGGGGTAAGGAGGTGAAGAAATGTGAAGTCTGTGCGCAGACGAAGATCATCAGGAAGCCTTACAGAAGTGTGAACCGAAGTACAAATCTTCTAGAGTTAGTACACTCAGATATCTGTGACTTCAAGCAATTCTCCACGAAGGTCGGAATGAAGTATTTTATTACTTTTATCGACGATTTCTCGAAGTACGCATTCGTATATCTTCTCAAGTCTAAAGATGAAGCGTTCGAGAAGTTCAAAGACTTCAAGGCTGAAGCAGAACGTCAAACCGGTCAACAACTCAAAAGACTCAGAAGCGATCGTGGTGAAGAGTATCGTTCCTTGGAATTTGCATAGTTCTGCAAAGAACATGAAAATGTTAACGAAATGACCGCTCCGTATTCTCCCCAATCTATAGGAGTGGTAGAAAGGAAGAACATGACGCTGACGGAGATGATGAACTCCATGTTGCTGACAACAGGACTTCCATAGTGCTTCTGGGGAGAAGCTACGCTTACGACCACATTTATTATAAATAGAGTGCCGTTCACGACATCTGACATTACTTCTCACGAACTCTGGTTCAAGGTTAGACCCAACTTGAATGTTATTCGAGTGTGAGGGTGTCTGGTGTATGTGAAGCTTCCAGACCTCAAGATACAAAAGCTAGGAACGAGGACTACGAAGACCATATTTCTGGGCTATGTTGATAAGAGTGATGCTGGAAGGTTCCTTGATATCAAATTCTTTGAAGACATGTTTGCTAGGCACAAGAATATTGTTCTCGCGGATGTTCCGGAGAATGCTGCTAGCACAGACGAGGCAAGTACCTCTCAGAAAGAAGTAGTCCAAGATGAAGTTATCGTTGAAGAGACAATATTTAAACCAGAATCCGCTGAGCCGAGAGCAAAGCGAGTGAGAGGGCCGAAGGACTTCGGAAAAAACTTTGTTACCTATCATGTGGAAGCTGATCCGCTTACCTATGATGAGGCAATAAAGACCAGAGATGCTATTTTCTGGAAGAAAGCTATCAATGACGAGTTTGACCTGGTAACTTCTAATAATACTTGAAAGTTAGTCGATCTGCCTGAAGGAGCTAAACACATCGGATGCAAGTGGATCTTCAAGAATAAGATGAAGGCAGACAGAACTGTTGACAAGTTCAAGGCTAGGCTGGTAGCCAAGGGATTTTCTCAACAGCAGGAGATTGATTACTTTGACACCTATGCTCCCGTTGCGTGGATGACGACTATCGGGATGCTGATTGCACTTAGTGCTATTCACAGGTTGGTGATTCATCAGATGGACATCAAGACAACATTTCTGAATGGTGAACTGATAGAGGATATCTACATGCAGCATCCAGAAGGTTTTGTCGTAAGGGTCTTGAAGACAAAGTATGCAAGCTGGTAAAATCTTTCCATGGTTTGAAGCAAGCTCCAAAATTGTGGCACGAGAAGTTTGACAAAGTTATCAGGTCAAATGACTACAAAGTCAGCGAGACCGATAAGTGTGTGTACACGAAGTTCGCTGGTGATAGATATGTCAGCGTTTGCCTCTATGTGGACGATATGTTAATCCTAGGTACGGATGTAGAAAGTGTCACCATTACAAAGATGTTTCTCTTGTCCAAATTCAGTATGAAGGACATGAGAGATGCATATGTCATCCTTAGGATTAAGATAATCCGGACGGAAGCTGGGCTTGCTCTTTCACAAGCTCACTACTTGGAGAAGATGCTCACACGCTACGAATACCATGATCTTCTAGGGATCGATACTCCGTACAGGTGTGACAAGAAGCTGAAGCCAAACCCCGAAAAAAGCGTCAGATAGTTTGTCACACCCGATTCCAGATTTGGTATTTCTTGGATTTCTAGAATTTAATTTTTTCTGATAATGTATTCCTGCTATATTTCTCATGTTGGTTTCTGTCATTTTATTTATTTTTTCTGTTGTTGAGAGAGACTACCCGAGACCAATAAAATACCCATTGGCATTTTTCATATATCCGATTTAGGACCCGCATGTAGAATGGACACTTAGTTTGGTTCATTTGATTGAACCCCTGACTAAACCATCTTTCTCTTCTCTTAGTATATATATGAGTATTTCTCTCTCCTCACACATTTTCTCATTCCAATATTCTTGCTTCCTTCTTCCTCCTCTCCTTCAAGCTCCCTCTAGCCAAACCCTAACCCTAGGAAGAAGTTGTTGTGACTTGAACCGTGAGAGGTAGAGGTTAGGAGCCAGCCAAGGCAACTACATCTTGCTCAATGATGAAGCCTTGATTTTCGAATTCTTCATATATGTGTTGTTTTAAAAATGTGCTGATAAAAAATATTTTTCTCGTGTTCCTCATCATTTTTAGTTCTTGGAGTTTTTGAAAGAAGAAAAAAGACTTTTAAGTTTCGGTTGTCAAAGAATTAATCTTTTATATGTTCATGTACATAGAGTATTTACAAACGGCTTAGACGACTCAATTTTGAACCGTTTTGAAGTCTCATTATAAGAGCAGAGATGTAGTACGCACCTGTAGTAGATCCCCAATGTTGACGACGATTCCTCCGTGGACGGGAGAGACATCGACCCACCTGTCCTGATGAAGGACCTGGAGGCCTCCGAGCGCGTCCTGAACAAGTAAGGTGAGAAAGGAAGGGTCCGAGTGCTTGGTGCTTCCTAGAGTGAGTTCTGGTTCCGGACATGGAGGATAGTAGTGTCCAACCACATATTGCATCTCGGCACAGCCGATGCTCTTGAGGTAGTCCGGATCTAGCCCGAGAGCTTCAGAAAGTAGTGCATGCGTAGTGTCCGCAACTTTCAGGATTCGTTCATGGTAATCCACAATCACCTCTCTGGTATATAATGCAATCAAAGGAGGTTAGCTTGATAACTCTCGTCTCCGAATCGTTCATGGTAATCCACAATCACCACCTCTCTGCTATATAATTTCTTTTCATAAAAAATAATATTTTCGATGGGGGTAGATCAGTTTTATTTTCCACCGATTTATAAAAAAATATATGAAAACTAATATTTTTTTGAAAACTAATTTGGTGTCTAATTGGTGAAAAAATTGTGATTGAAAATATTTATTAATGGAAAAAAAAGTCCAACCAAACAAACACAGAAGCAGTGTACCTGCAAACTGATGGAATTTCCTGAGGGTCAATCGAGCCATCGAAGGTACAATTGAGCGTATCCCTCCAGTTGGCAGCGGGAGATTGGTAGAGATCGAAGTTGGACACGTACCTCACCTTCTTCTTGAAGTCGCGCGAGTAGAGCTCAGCCTTGACCTCCCTATCCTGCTCGTGGAACAGCCTGACACCTCGAATCAAGCCGTCCAGGACGTCGGCCGGGACGCCGTGGTTGACCAGCTGGAAGAAACCCCATGAACCGGCGGCCTCGCGGACCTGGGCGACGATCTCCTCCCGACGACGGTGAACATCGTCGTCGATGCCCCCGATGTCTATGACAGGGACTTGGAGGAGATCATCGGTTCGGCAACCGTCGGCGGAACGAGGAAGGTCTTCTGGTGCGTGGATGAAGATCCTTGGGACCTTTTCGATGCCGGAGTCGACGAGCCCCTTCACGCCGGCTTTCGACTCGTCGAACTCTGTCAACGCTTGCAGTCGGTCGTTGAACGTGTCCATCTACAAATTTCGGATTCGAAAATAGTCGCAATACAACAAAACAAGAAAGGTCTTCTCGCTTGCAGTCTGTCGTTTAAAAGCAAGTTGACAAAGTAGTAGCAATATTTTTGTAGCCACTTGCTCTGTCATATATATTCCCACTTTCACGATGACTTAAACAATATATAACGATTGTAATTCATAGAAATAGAGATGCTTGGAGATTCAAAACAAAAATAAAATTTTTGATTCTTTATATATATATATATATATATATATATATATATATATATATATATATATATATATATATATGTGTGACTTAGAACTAGTTCTAATTTTTAAAAAATTTAAATTTTGTAATAGTAGTTGTTTTCTCACGTAGAAAAAAAAAAAAAAAAAATTCTCCTAACTACATGTGTAAATCCTAAAATATTTTAAAATTTAAATTATACTTAAACTAACTAAAATTATATTATCTAACTAAACACATATCCAAAATTTTAAAAACATATTTATAATAAAATTATAACTAAAATATATTCAAATTATATTTAAAATATTCAAACATAATTTAAAATTTTATATTTCAATAATATCGTAGATGATTTTTTTTTTTTTATGTTCAATGCACGTGAAAGTAATTAATATACTAATAAATGCACGTATATTACATGTAAAATAAAATTATATAATAAAATTATAAAATAATTTAAATATTTAAATATATTTTAGTTATAATTTGTTATGCATATCTGTACTTTTAAAAAAAAAATTGAAAGACTTATAACTACATAATATTATATAACTATAGCCAAACATAACTTCTAGCTCCTGTAGTTAATGTGAGAGACATTCTCCCTGGTTGGTTAAGTTCGATTTCTTTATTTATAACAAACTTACTTTTTTCCAACAAATTTTTTTATATAATATTTTTTTAAAATAAATGTTAAGAGTATTTACAAATTGCTTAGACTGCTCACTTTTGAACCCTCATTATATATATATATATATATATATATATATATATATATATATATATATATATATATATATATTGTACCAAGGATTATTGCACTATTTATTGCACCAAGCAATCTCAGCTACATATTTTTTTGAAATGTGTGATTATAAAGTATGCTGATGTGGCACCAAGTTCAAAAAATGAAAACTTCTGGATCGCTCCTTTGTCATTCTTGCACGGACAAATTTGAACTCCACGGAATGCACGATCTACTAGCTCTTCGTTATTTCACGTGATTGCTTCTAATTCTTCTTCCGTAGCATATATTCACTTGCTCTCTCTTGCAAAAGAGAAGAACTTGTGAATATATAGGAGAGACAACCCCCCGAGCGGCTTACTAGCCATTATGGATATTAAGATCGAAAAATAATTCATCAATAAGTGGTTGGTTACAACAATAATCCTCACTAAATGACAGTTATGCTCAAGAAGCATTAAACCATCATTTTTTTGCAACAGGTGCGAAAATAGAGCACTAGAACAGCTTCGCGTACAGAAGCTCGTGTTGTTCGGCACATCGTCCACGCGAAATCATGCTGCTTTGCGTGCACCAGCGCAGAAGTCCACGCGCTGCACCCTCGCTACTCCGCATGGAAACTCGCATGAGAATGAGCGCAAAACGACACAATTACGCTCAAAAGTGACATCTCATGTCTGGTGAGTACATGCGAAGTGCGTCATCAAAACGCCATTTTGCGTCATTCGCTCGAGTCTGAGTCCAAATCGTTAGGTCCCTTCAAGACCTACCTCCTAAGAAAAATTCCAATTAAATGAGTAAAATAAAAATACGAAGGTCTTGAACCCCTCTAGAAAAATATCCACCATCTCAACCATATTGGCTACTACTTCCCATATACACAAGTCATTAAAAGATGAATACGGATACTTGGGGGGTACCACATGCTGTGGGACAATTTTCTAGAGGTTTACATCAAAAGCCCCAACATTTAATGTATATGTTAAATTGATATATCTATGTCAACTTATCTCATAGAGAAGATGAGATGAGATGAATGATAGAGTCCATTTTTGTTCACCCACAAATACTATGGTATTTGTTCACCCTCCAATAGAAAATTCACACGTGGCATTTTCAAAGTCAAAACCACCTTGGTTAGTGAACAAAACCACTTGCAAGATGATTTTGTTTGGATGAAGATACCACTGTGCATTTTCTATTGGAGGGTAAACAAACATCCTAGTATTTGTGGGTGAACAAAAATGGACTCGAATATTTTTTGTTATACTGAGATAAGATATTGAGCATCAATTACTCCATGGACAGCCAGGCCAGGGATTCTAGAAGGTACAGAACTCCATCTTCAACGTGAATTCAGAATCCTAAAAGTTCTTTATTTGTACAACTGTTAAAAGTGTTCTCTCTAATTAGTGTAAGCTGCATTATAAATTAAAATACGCTTTTATGTTAACAAAATCTTCTAGAAATTGGATAGTATTTAGGCCCTATTGTTCCTTCGTTCAGAATAAATGTATTGATCCAACAGGAAACAATTGAATTCGGTTTTAACTTTATTACTATGAACGCACACAGTGCCTGCCTATTGATTACTTGCAATAATTAGCAATATAGAGAAATGATCATGCAATCCAATTGACATCAACATGCATAAAACTGAGTATTAGGCATGATGAAGCCACAATAGATTTAAATTTAACTTAATATATATCCTTTACAAAGCTATGGTGATGAAGCGATGATAACAAGGAAAACTTTCAGTCGCATCATCACTACTATTTACCATTTTTCTTTCAACAATTATCAACATGAGGGGAGAAAATTACTCATAATCTAGATTCAGTGAGGGAAAGAAAAGTAAGACCATTTCGCAGTAGTTGGTAAGCAGTCGAGACTTTCTAGTGTTTGCTTCAAAGATTTCTACAGATTCTTGCAATCTTTCAGCATGGAACTACTTTATTCAGATAGTGGGCTTCAAATGTGCAACACTCCTAAAAGAACCACCGGACTATGAAGAAGATCCCTCACTCTGCTTCTGCAAGTCTCTGTCTAATCTCTTCTGGACTTGATATTTTGTTCACGCTGAAGATAACATAGATATAACATATCAGCATTGGCCTGGACAGAAATTCAATCTTTCAACTGAAAGTGACTTCATCTTCTTGAGAATGGGATTTCTATTTCAACTGAAAATCACTTCCTTTGAGACAATATTTAGCGATATGTTTCATCCAGAAGATTCAGACTAACAGTCAGTTAAGAAGACGAAAGAAACCAGAAAAAGAACCAAGTGTTGCATAATGGTTTGTATAATGAAGTTAAGACATTTCAGGAAATGTTGGGTATTATCATTATGTAAAATTGATAAGAGCATAAACATGGAACAATAGTACCTTTGAAAGTTTTATTAGAGTTCTCTAAAAAAAAGAAAGACAACCCTTATGCCATCCTACCCAAGTTATGGGTTTGGACTTTCCCATTGGTGAATCAAGGATCATTTTTTACAACATAAAAATAGCTTCTCCAAGGACATGTTGGAAAAAGTTGGTACCCGTACAGCCTATTTTGTATCGAAAATGCAGGCAATTGGAAAGTGAGAAAAATATGAGTACAGTAGAGAAAGCTTACCAACATAGAATGTCTGGAAAAAGTTGGTACCCGTACAGCCTATTTTGTATCGAAAATGCAGGCAATTGGAAAGTGAGAAAAATATGAGTACAGTAGAGAAAGCTTACCAACATAGAATGTCTCCACTCAATCCTGACTTTTCCGATATCCATTCAGGAACTAGCTCCTGCAATAGTTTCAACTGCTCTTCCACCTCACCTTGAATTGAACATAAATGTTAGCTTCTAGACTAATGAGATGTTCCATCAAGAATATAGACAATTTCTAACTGAGAGTTGGGTCTTACCTCTATCAACTATTTCGAAGTTGTTAGCAATTAACTTGTATATAAGTTCTTGCTTTGTCATAACTGATCGCGACCATGACTGAAACATTAGAAAAATCATGTCAAAAATATTGGGCAAGCCTGCTATTAGTTCCTGCCGCCTCTTCTCTTTGGCAGAACCAGCATCCTTCCCCTCCAATGCTTTTCTCTCCTTTTCCCTTACCTATAAACAATATAGTTAGTTAGATCACAATCAATCAATAATGAACAAAAAATGTTTCCTATTTAACAATAAGCAAAGACAAGAATAGTAGATTGGATATAAATTGCAAGGATATATACCGATTGCAAGAGAGACTTTGGTAGATAGCTGATAACATCAACAGCTTTACTCTCTTCAACCCCCTCGAAAGCATTTTTTGTTGGAGTTGTAAATAACTGGGTCCGAGTGGATCGCTTCGTTGACTTCTTAAGGGGTGGGGACTTTAAGTCCATGGGTGGGGAATTGATATCCATGGTTGAGCGACATCTCTTAGGTGTTTGAATTTCAGGTGTGGCAGCCATTAGCCTTACTGGAGTAGATAATAGTTTGGCCGGGGTTCCATCTAAATCTTGCAACTTCTTCTCGCACTTGTCATCGACCTTTGTTGGTTTCTTGGCATCCTCTTCATGAATTACAGGAGTACTGGATGATGTTAACGTGGCAGGGCAGTCGAGCAATGACTCCTTGATGAGAGGCAGCTTTAAGATGCATTTTACAGGAGATGCAGCCACAGAATCAAGAGAACCATCTTCAGAAAATGCTTTATTGTAGCATGCAAGAGGGCTTTTCTGAGAATCAGAGAGGGGAACCTTTTGTGAAAAGCGCCTCTGAAAAGATCTCGACATATGAGAAGGAACTGCAAATTGCTCCTGGGGAAAGCTTTCTAGTGATGGTTTACTACTTAGAGAGTAGCCATTTAGGCATATGCTAGGTTTTGTTTGATTGAATGGATGTGGCAGTTGGTCTTCTGGAATGTCCTCCTCTCTCTGCACCAAATGAGGCAGATGTCATTGATAAGTTTCATTATATATCAAAATTTGGAAAATAAATCACTAATCTAGCACACATTTAAAATAAAATCTAAGAACTATATGCTATAAATATTAAATGCTTTTAGTTGGGTTAGAAATGAAAACTCTGATATCTTTGTTCTTTCAACCCCACATTAGCATCATAGCTAAAACATCCCAAGATAGAATCAAATTGACTCCAAAATAGCATGATGAGTAATATTTGAAAAAAAAGTCTTCAATTCCTTATATCATCAACTTGCAGTGTAAATTCAAAGATTCATTAGGCAGAAGATATAGGGATGCAATGTTATGTACCTCTGGGTGTTGTTTGGAGAAATTCACAAGTCTTTCTCGAAATACCCTTCTCAAGTGCCCACTATCATCGTTGCCCCCTATAGCATCAACTTGCAGTGTAACATGAAGGCCTTGTTTCAAACAGCAGGTAACCTCATCGTGCAAAAGCACTTTCTTGACCACAATTGCTTCAGGCAAAATGTACTTCAATTGTGCCAAGTGCTCATATGTAAACCTCCTAAAATTGCAAAATGTCAATAAATGATATTGTATAAAAATCAAATTAGAAAATTTCAATTACCAACATAAGGTTTATCTAGGCAATGACAACTAAAGGCACGGAAAGAAGTACCGATCAGTTAAATTCTGAATGCTAGAACATATATTTGGGAATGTTGGTGATAATCCTTTCATTCGAATTAATCTTATCGAGATCTCCATGGAATTGAAGAACTCTGCCAAAATTTCATACCTGATCATCCAATGAATGAGAACAAAGTTTAGGGATTTCTGAATAATCATCTACCATAAAGTCAAATTAAGAAATCATAAGAACTCTCGTTTACAGTCAACAACAAACAAACTACAATTAATTCATGACATATTACATAGGCCCTTCCAAAATCAAAGATACTATATGTTACAAAATACCACATTCTAAGGAAGCATAAAAACCCATAGAATTAGAATAAATTATCAACATAATCCAGGCAGGTATAATCATCAATGGGACAAGTGAAAGGCGATAACAATAGTATCATATTTTCTATTTTAAAATAACCCCAATAACCTTTTCAAGATCAGAGATTAGCCATATTGTATATGCAACCTATGTCGTGTGGACACAAATACATCAGGACACAGTACAGTGATGGTGGCACTGACATGTGTCCAATTTAGACACGTTAATGTTCAATATGTTTTGTACATTTTTCTGGAAATCTCGTACAAGTCTGTGAAGACTTAACCAATAAATCGGTTCTAGATAGCAAGATGAACTTGCTAAAGAATTTGACAGGAACTTAAGATGCTAAGAGAATATGAATCTGCTATAGAAACTGATGAGCGAAATAATTCACTAAAAGTAGTAGAAACTGCAGAAAAAGAAAGCAAAATAAGCTGCTAAAAACAAAGCTAACATAGTTAGGTGATTTGTGAAGATCACCGTTGCTCCAAGCGAAATTCGACAGTCTTCGTCAATTCACTCACATGACCAGCAAGTTCGGAAGAACTACTAGAACGCACTTTGTCACTTCCTTCCGTGGACAAAGAATGACATCTTACTGGACTCTCATACTAACGGTGATAAGGAAACTATATCTCTCATCTTCCGATCTCTCGTGCAAGCACTAAGAGTTGGAGTACACATTATACAAGGAAGCAACTACATGATCAGTGCTAACCGCCCACTAACATGGATGAAAGATCAAAGAGTATCTCCATATTCAATAGGACATTTACAAGTAATAACTACTCCTTATTAATAGAGAATTTACAAAACTGAACAACCTTGTAAAAAGCTACTGCAGACAACCATGCAGAACAACAGGGGATACCGTGCAACATCCGCGAAGTTACCAACATGCTAGCTGAGAGGCTACCGCGCTACTTCGTGCCAAAGTGCAAGTACGAAGTGCGTCATTAAAGCATCACTTTGCGCTCTTCGACCACATTTGTGCCCGGGCAAGGACCCTAGCTCCAAAGAAATGTCTCCAAAAAAATTGTGACAAAACAAATGCTTGTTGAGGAACTTCAACCTTGCCTACTAATTAAAACTCTACCATACTAATAACTTAAACCTAACATATATCATGTGTACAAGATAATAAATGATAGCTCAAATATTAAAATACACACACTTAGGATTTTCCACTGCATTGAGTGGTGAGATCGGGTCGCTAATGACCGCATTCAATAAACCCCAACAATATCGACAAGGACACAACACAGACTTTGTGCTTCCTAATATACAAAAAAATGCTTGCCCAAACCAGATAACTAAAATAAACTAAAATCATTAAGCTAAGATAAACTAAAATTATTCCAAAAGATATAGATTACCACATCTTCTAACCAGATAGAAGATATAACATTAATCAAACACTTTAAAGAAACCAATTTCTAATCATAGTAACACAAATCATCCATTAGGAGAGGACCACAATAACAGCTCACGGAATTTACTGAAGATAATTAAAAAACAACTACATAGTACCACATCCTCTAATAAACCTAATAAAATACTGTGATCCCCACAAATAACACTAATTAAAAAATACTTACTGTTCTATAGAGGCCAACAATAATAATAAAATAATCATGACCCAGTTATCAATAACACAGTTTATCCGGCCAGATAACAGATCTAACCTATATAATATATTCAGTATTAACAAAACCCTAATTCCAAATAAGCCCTAAAATCAAATGCTAAAATCAACAATCCAATTTAAGGGCAAGGGCATATTTGTCCAACTATAGGACCCAATTAAGTCAGAACGAACATAAATCACTCTCCCAAAACTAAACCCCCAATCTCTAACAAACCCTAGAAATGCTATAACCCAATCAACATTTTTGGGGGAAAGATATTCACTTTATGGGAGCTTGACTATGGCTTTTGGCACTCAACGGCTTCCGAACCTCCGCCAACAACAGATCCTCTTCAGATCTGCCTAAACCGCAATTCCCAATAAGCAATAAACCCTAGAAGAACCTATGTTGCAATGACATCAGACACGGCATCTATTTCGGTGCGTCCTAGTTTCAGTTTGGAGCGTCTGTCTGTGTCGTGTCCGATACGTATCCGTGAAGCACGAACAAATATTTGGGTGATAGAAAGACCCTCACTTTTCCGGGAGCTTGACGGGGGTTCTGGCCCTAGGCGGTTCCAGATCCCCGCAGGATCCCGACGCCGACCCCTTCTTGTTCCTCCGGAGCCCTTCCGCGACCTCATCGACCTCCTTCGCTGACATCGCCGCCCGGCGTGTCCGGGGCTCCGCTGACTTCTCCGGCGTCGCGATCGAGGCCGAGATCGAAACCGGGTGCTTGAACGGCTGGGATTTGATCGGGGTGGTGGAGGGATTCTTCTTTTTTGATTGGTAGATGGAAGCCATTATTTTTATGGTGAGAGAGAGAGAGAGAGAGAGAGAGAGAGGGAGGAGAGGGTATGAATGGGGGTATATATAGAGAGAGGGAGCGGAGGGTGGGGGAGGAAGGGCCAACGGCTCAATTTGGTGGGAGAGGGGAATTTTGGCGCGAACGCGAGAGGTTGGTCCACGTGGCGGATCGAGTTCCGTGGGCTCTTGACAAAGGCACAATAAAAATGACCCGGGGCTGTCCAATTATTTTATAAATTTTTACTAAAAAAAATATTCAGAACTAAGTTTAAAATTATTTAGAAATTTGACAGTTCATTTAATATGTTATACTGTCATTAAACTTATACATTATCTAAGTTTAAAATTGATAGTCCAATCAATTTGAAAAGATTGTCAAAATTTTAGTAGTCCTAAATAAAATTTTGAACTAATCTGAGTAAAATTTTGAATGAAAAAATTATAAATTTGTTTTTTACCACCCGGAGTCATTTCTGTGTGATTGGTGCGTCGATACAGTAATCTATTATGACAGAACATGGAGATAAATGACAATTATAGTCCTACATTGAACAATGAATATGAAAAATAATATTTATAGTAGATTGCTAGGCTTGGAAGTGCCTATTCGAGATATTTTTTTTAATAGTATAAAATTGTTTGGTAACAAGAATAAAAAAAAAAAAACTAGCTTTTAGTATCATCCTCCAATAGTCCAATATGTTATCAAAAATTATTTTAACTATCGGTTAAAAAAAAAAATTACAATTCCAAACCAAATAAAAGACTTAGATGGGAGATTTTAACAAATGTATAAAATAGTCACAATAAAGACAATTTTTAACTTAGATGAGAGATTGTTGTACCGCTTGTGCTCGCACAAAATTGACATTAAGCAACATTCAATAATCAATTTATAATAGCAAAAAAATATTTGGACATTATATTTTGGTGGTTATGATTTAACTTAAAATTAGATTGATCAAACCGAGACAAATTTTTTTAACTTGTGGATTACTTAGTATATATGTACATGCTTGCATGTGGTACAACAAAATTTATTTATTTTACTTTGAAAGAATAAAATACACTAGAATGATTTTTTTTATACGTAATTGCCTAACTATTTTGATTAAATTTAATAAAATAATTAGTAAAATTAGATAAAAGAATATTTGAAAGAATAGCATTTACAATAAAACTAATTTTTCTTATTGTATAAGCGTAAGTACTTGTTGCTTGATTTGGACAATGAACATGATATGTCAGTCTATTGGGTTAGCTTCGTGGTAATCATGGGTATGACCCTGTAAAGGCTGCTTGTGACATATTTCACTGTGTTCACCTGAAGACTCGTTGGTAAAGTGGATTTTTGTTTGGATTTGCACATTAAAGTGAGCAAATCTTTTACTTTACCTGTGTTAGGTTAATTTGTTTTCTCACTTTCTTGTCTCCACCTTTTCCAATTTTTCGCATAATTTTAGCAAAGAAAAAGATGTTGGTTAAAATTGTGCTAATTAATTATTTATATTCTTAACTAGCTCTTTTCATATCATACTAATTAATATTTAATTATGGTTATGTTAATAACTTAGTTATTAAGATAATTAGACAGTACTATTGTTGAATTAGTGTTTACCAGTTAAGTTAGTAAATTATTATTATGTAAGAAGATAAAAATAAATATAAGATCATTAACAATTAACTAATAATTATTAATTAATTATTTTATTAATGTTATATTTTTCCTAATTAATTTTAAGTTGTATAGGTAAATAATTGACCTAAAGTAATAATAATTTAATTAAATAGACAATAGCAGTAATTAATTAATTTTAACTAATATATTATGTAGTTAGGACAATTAACTAGTCAGTCAAACTAATTTGTTAATATTTTTTTGTATTTACTTATTATCTTAATTTATTAGACTAATTATTTAAATTTATTAGTGTCCAACAATTAAAATAGTAACTTATTATTACATAATAAGATGAATAATAATAAAAATATAACTAACAATTAATTAATACTTAATTATTTATAAAATCAATAATTAATTATTAAATTAATATACAGTTAGTTGATTTTATTATTTAAAACACTATATTACTTTTCACCTTTTTCATTTTCTTGTGGTAGGTTCCGTAATTTTCTTTTAACGAACGGTGTTTGGAATTGGGCCGTTTTCAGTTTCAAATGTGAAGCTAAAAAGGCCCACTTCCGCTTCCAAGGGTACACCCTCCTTTTCTTCCTTCCTCTTCCTCTGTTGCCACTCTATTTCCATGAGAAGAGCTTCATAGTTCATTCTCTCTCCTCCCTCGCCTCACCAAAACAACCACTTCCCGCCAAAACCCATTCCCCAACCTCAAGCTCCCATACTCCTTCCAAACCCTTTCTTGGAATGCTCCTCATCCCCTTCCCAGTCGAGAAGAAGAACTCCTGACCACCTTCAATTCCCTCGAGTCCTCTCCCCATATCGACTCCCCCGGCCCAAACAACCTCCCGAAATCCCTAAGTTTCGCTCTCGAAGCACTTGAAACCTTCGAAAATGACGACCCAGGAAGCATCTTTGTAGCAAAGACACCGTCTTTGATTGGTTTGATTAATCACAGGGCAAGGAAAGTTCGATTGCAGCTTAGAATCGTTAGAAAAAGCTGAAAATATTCTAAACCGACTGGAAAAAAGAGGGTTTTGGTTGGTTCGGCATTTCGTCGAACATCTTGCGGGTGCAGGCCCAGCTTGCGGTGACCAACTCTGCGGTGGGCCAGAAAATTGACGCTGGTCAATCTCAAGAAGGCGCTATAATTAAGCAAGTCGATGTCGGAGCCTGATAGTGAAGAGCTTGCTGCCGCTTATAAGGAATTAGCGGAGGCTTATGTGGTTGTTTCGGAGTTTGACGAGGCATTGCCATTGTGTTCGAAGGTGCTGGAGATTCTTAAACTACATTTTGGGAAAGATTCGTTTGCGGTGTCCCGTGCTCGGTGGCTGCTTGGAGTGATATATCTCGGTTTTGGTAGGAATGAGGAGGCACTGGAGCAGAATGATATTTCGCGAAGAATCTTGAAGTGTCTAGGCCTTGAAGAAGAGATTCTCGATTTGGAAATCGAGACATCTAATGTGAAGATTGCGATGGGAAGATCCAAAGAGGCCTTAGAAACCCTCATGGATATGATCCAGAGGGCGGTTAAGGAGCAAGGCACACACTTTTGTATCCGTCTCTATGCCAGAAGTGTAAGTGTCGTGCAACCAAGAGAAGTTTGGGGATGCCAAGAGGTGCTTGGAGATCATTTGTGGCGTTCTTCACAAGCTGTCCTCGGGCTCGACATCTTTGTCACGTCCCGATTCCGTGGAATCGATGGGCGTCCCCTGGACGTGACCGCCGTGCGGGCCTGGGTTTGCGCCCGCACAAGGCTAGAGTGTTTTTGCATAACGAGCACATATTCAGAGTACGCAGATAAATTGAAACACAAGTTGAAGATGAAAAAGCTCTCTTTATTGATATGAACATCTATTACAAACTCTTGAACGAGTCAGCTAAATGCCGCACGGGCTTACAAAAGTGTTGACACAAAACGAGATAGCAGTCCTGTACATTATATCCTTTTACTAAACTTCAAAATGATAAAGATCTCCAGGCGGGATGACGGACTTCCCACGGAGCTGCATTGTGTATTGAGTTGCTAGTTCCTTTCTTCAAAATGCTTCAAAGGCGCGATCTGAACACGTCGACAGCTGGACTGGATCGGGAAGACGACTTCGGCTCCTCGCTCGGTTCTCCTTAGTGCAGAGAACCTGTTTCAACGAGGGTCAGTACATCGAAATGTACTGGTGAATGCGAGCTAACCCAACTATACCAATCAAGTAATCAACACATTGTTTATAATGAAACATGCATATTTGTGGTCTTTCTATCTTGCCTTAGTTCATTTTACAAGCAACAGTATATATATAAACTACTGAAATGAACTTGCCACCGTTCGGTGGCTTTTACCTGTCCGTCTGAACCACCTGCACAATACTTACCATGCCTTCCCTGCCACGAAGACACAAGTTAGCTTGGAACAAGTTTAAATATACAGGGGGATCACTGGCGTATGCCATAATGGACGATCTAGTCTTGAACAAGGATGACATGTAGCAAAGATTCAGTAGTGGCTACAGACCATCCCGTCCAGATGCGGTAGACTATCGTGAAGTTCCGTCCGGACCGGATCGGTGCTAGTGCCCCAGCAATCGTCCGCAGGAACCAATGACCTTGTGCACAAGTTGTCCGTGATCGAACGGTATGTTTACTAAGTTAATAGTTCATGCAGTTGAGGCAACACGAGTACAAGACAAGCAATATTGCATGATTCATTTTGCATAGCCTCCCTGAACAATTATTCGCATACATGGTGTGTTCCATACTTAGGACAATTTATAGAGGAAGATGCATTCTGACTCAAATTGAAGCATGTATAGAACATTTGAACGAACTAGCATACAACAAGATAACCGTTCACAAGTTTAGTTGACAAGCAATATAATCCAAGTCTATTCCCTTTTTATCTTGACATCTTTTAGTTATTACTTGGTATCGTCTGATCGGGACAACAAGAATGCAAGATTTTTAGGTGTGAAGACTTGGAAGAAGGGCTAGCTAATCGGGATGGTAGCCACTCACTTAGTTGGTTGGAAGGGAGAAGGAAAGAGGCGCTTCAAGACTCCGCTCGTAAGCCGCCTACTGCTCGTTCACCTGCATTGCCACGAACAGCTGATTAATATCTCTTCCTCTCTTTCCAAACTCGGAATTGAAATGCAGTTCACGAACGAAAACAATGAAATCCATCGAAATCGTTCAAGAAAACACAAGCAAATCCGAAAACCAACTCAAGGCACGAAAGCAACAAGCGACATCGAAATCTGAGGCAACAAAAGATGCAACGGAGAGGTCCCTCCTGACTCTGCCGCTAAGTCGATCCCGGGGGCACGGTCCACTGAATATGGGAATCGATTCCGAAGAAGCAAATCCATAACGAGGACGAGTTCTTGTTTCAATCTATCCCGATCGAACGATACCGTCTTGTATTTCTTAGCCGCGCTCCTCGAATAGGAGGAACGGGGCGCCACAATCTTCCTCCAAGGTGTTTGAAGCGTACACAGGGATATTGATGATGTATGAAATAATGAATGAGTTTGAGATGGCCGTGTCTCTGACGAAGAGGACCATTGTAATCGCTGAGAAACACTCCAGAGAGAAGCACCTGGAGGGGAGCATCTCAGCAAGGGTTGGGTGTCTGCTTCTCTTGACAGAGAGGGACGACCAGGCCGTTGCATACCTGGAAAGGGCAAGGGAGAGGCTAGAGGAAAGCTTTGGGTCGATGCATTTTGGATCTGGGTTCGCCTTCAAGCATTTAGGGCAGTCATATTTTGAGACTAGGAAGACCACCACAAGCTCTTGCGACGCTTGAGACTTCGTATAAGGTCATTGTCAGATCGTTTGGTCCTGACCACGAGGATAAAATTGATGCTTGCCAGTGCCTTGCGAATGCGTATGCAGCGAAAGCAAGGTATGTTTTGCTTCTAATAATTTCTTCTTTTTTGTTATAGTTCTTAGAACTTCAGCTTTGTCATATTAATGCCCTTTAGTCGAGTAGATATTGTAATGGTATTTGGTAGTCAGATGATCGCTCTGAATTACCTTTCGATTAAAGAGGGAAATGACCTTCTGTTAGATGTTTTAACTGAGTGGGAGTAGAATTTTGGCTTTCATAGCTATCAAGTATGAAATGATAGGGGCTTCTTTGTGAAGCCCGGAGTGTGGAAGGTCATGGCCCTAGACTCCACTCTGAGGTCAAACCTCATAGTTGTTATGGCTTCCATGATGAAATAGATATGATTCAAGATGAACTATGCTTGCATTTTTCTATTTTTTTCATGGTTGATCCAGGGAACCAGGGAAAGGAGGGATATAATACAGATATAGTAGATCCAAAACGCTCTCAGACTTGTTTTAGGTTTTCCTCCTCCCTCGGACATAATCGTCTTCATTTAGTAGATTTAATTATGTTGTAGATATAAAACTAAGAAGCTTTCACTATATTATTTTCAGTGTTATGCTTCAGTGCCCTGACCCACAAGAGGGGCATGGTAAAGGCGAACTGGATACTGGCCAACAGGTCATAAACACAACCGGACGCCTGCCCTTCTCTTTCCGCACGAGGTACAAGTCCTAAAGAAAGAGAGACCCTATTGCCCCCTACTCTTTCCTCATGTGGTACGAGTCCTAAAGAAAGAGACATCCCTATTCACCCCTTCTTTATGGACAATGGTGTTTCCAGGAAAGTGCACTGATGTAGTGTAAACCCCCTCGATTTATTCTGTAGATAGTTAGAGTGGATTTGGAAAACTTTTGGTAGCAGATGTCGAGGTTTAGAGCGGAGATAGTTTACCTGGTATTTAACTCAATTAATTAAAACCCTTGACGCACCCTATCATTTTCTGATTTTTCGGAGCCCAATATCAGCCCATAAATTCCGTTCAATTATTGTACTTCTGACCTGACCCGCCAAATTAGGCATTGGACTTTTCCGTCTTTTAAAATAAATTTTTGTGTGCTCTAAATTAATTGCGCAACATTCCGGAATCGTAACCCATATTTAATTCCGTGTCGGACACCTGTGTCGTTACCCTAAATTTTGGGATACCAACTTAACCCGTTGAGCCGGACCAACTAAAGGGTCCAAGACTGACTCCAAGCCCCCACCATTTTTGGCCTTTGCGTCATTTCCGGATTTTGACCCCAAGTGCCCCAATTAAATTAAATTCGCGGGACACTTTATTTCTATTTAAATCGGGGATACCAACTTTGTAAATCCCATTTTTAATCCTAAATTAATCCCAATGTCTTTCTAATTAAACCCGTGCCTAACGCACAACATGTAAACCCCCTGAATTTTTCAAATTATTAAATCTTGGATTTTTCCCAATTTTCTGGAATTTTCTGGGAATTTTCTGTAATTAAAATCAAGGTTTTCAATTAATAAATAATTTTTAATTGGCAATAAATAATATTAAAATATCATAAAAATAACATTTTTGGGTGTAAAATGGAAAATTGGACTTAGGGTAATTTTTCTGGGCCTCAGACATATTTTTAAATGCCTAATAACTATTTAATTAATTATTTAAATTAATTATCTATTTATTTATTTATTATTAATATTATTTTTATTTTTCCCGCGGGCCGCGGCCCGGCTCAGCCGCTCCCTCAGCCCAGACCCTACCCTATCGGGTCGGGTCGGGTTCAACCGAACCCGACCCGCCGCAGCCCGACCCGCCAGCCCGGTCTCCCCCAGCCCCCACGTCCCCGCGTCCAGCGCCGGCCGCCGTGCGCAGCGCCGCGCGTTCCGCTCCCACGCCTCGCCACGCCGCCGCTTTCTCCGCCACCCCACCGCTTCCCTCGGCCCCAGCTCCCCTCTCTCCTCCCTATATAAACCCCGACCCCGGCCGTCCCCTTCGACCCACTCGCCCCCACCTCGCCGCCGGACGCCTCGCCCCAGCTCCGCCCCGACCGGCTTCCTCCTCCACCCTCCGGCCCCCGCAGCCGAGCCCCTCAGCCGACCGTCTCCGCCGTTCCCCTCTCCGGCTCCCCACAACAACCGCAGCAGCAGCACGAGCAGCTCCCACCACCGCTGACCGGCCGCCCTGAGCCACCGCCGCCCCCGTGGACGCCGCGCCGCCCCTCGGCGAACCGTCCCCCGCCCTCGCCGACGCCTCTCCGGCCAGTCCCCGCCGTCCACGGCCGAAATCCACCTGAACCCTAACCCTAGCCCTAATTCCCAATTTTCGTGTCCGACACGAGTCGGACACGACTCGACCCTGAATTTTCGGGTCCCCTTCAGGTACGTGTAACTTTCGCCTCGTAGTTCTGTTTCCAATTCCGCAAATTGCGTTGTGAAGCCCGTATGACCCTCTCGGTGTCCGGACAAACTGTTCGGGACATCGCGTCCTGTGGTGATCGCACACCGCGATCCAAAAACAGGAAAAACCAGACCCTGTTTCACCCCGGAACTGAGTACGCCCCGCCAAACGGGACGACTTGGTCGCGTGCGGTCTTCACAGATACTTGCGCATCGTCGATACGGACGTGTGAGTTTTCGTGGAAGCTGATTCGGGTGTGCGTGCACACCGGAATCAACGCGTATCCACGGACATCGCCCCGTATCCGCCTTTTCTGCAATTCACCCTAACTTCGTGCACACACGTCGGATCGAGACGAAACTTGCGCCATCGGACTCGTAGCGATACGCTGGTCCTGTGGGTCAAGTTTGGTTCGATTCTGAGAACGTTGACGAAATCGCGTGTCGTGGGCCCCACAGGCCCCGCTCGACGGGCGATTTTGTGTTCGGCTCATCGGAATCCAAATCTGGAAGTTCCGTTGGGTTCGTATCAGCGTTCCTGACCTGTTGACACTAAGTTTGGTGAATTTGGAGACCTTTGACCCGGACACGTTTTTCGGTGCAAAGCGGGCCCACAGGCGGACCCCGTTTTGACCCGAAACTGCCGTTTTTGCCCTTGTCTCCAAATTGGACCCAAGGACAGGCGTTTCTAGCTATTTGACATCTTCTGAGCATGATGGTAATGTCTATTTCAGCTTTTGGACTCATCTCTGGAATTTTTCTCCGAGAGCCAAAATTAATCAGATCCAAACAACAGGCAAGTACCTGCACTTCAAGTTAATCTATATATATTGTGATAATTAATTCCCTGCCTTACATGTACCCTTGATGATTACACCTAGTGTTAGAAATGCTGGATTTCATGTCTTGAATATTGAAGTTCCTGTCTTGTTTTTCATGTCGGGTGGGAGAATACCTAGAAGGCATGTAGTTTACCCTTCCCCTTGTCATGTTTAATAGCTGTTGGTACACGACTGTACCTCAGCCGGATCTCGATTTCCCCTGTTTAATAGCCGTTCATGACGGCCGGATTAGCCTTATAAACTCCTACATGCCAACTATGTATTCTAAAAACAAAAACAAGTTCACACAGATAGTTTCTGGTCCTGTTATATATCTTGCTGACTGTTGTAGTTTCATTTCCTGTTTCATTTATTTCTGTTTTCTCATATACCTGCTTACAGCTTTAACTCTGAGATAATGATGTTCTGTTTTGCAGTTCTTAACTTGACATTCAATATTTAATTGTCATAAATATTTAGTTTAACCTTATTGTGCACTGTGTACTTTGCTCCTTTCCTGACTGGATCTGTTGATTTAGGCGATGATGAGGATCTTGCCCCTACTTATTATGGTCCCTATGAGGGGACTTATGATACCTATGAGGAGCCAGAACCCACCCGGGAGACCCCTGCTGCAGAGTAGCTAGTAGTAGCTATCTTTCATTTATACTCTTATCTTATTAATCGGGTTTGTCCCCGATTTTATTTTGAATTCTTGTACTAAGACATTTGAATCTGTTGTCACATTTATTTCAGTTGCAATCTTAAGTTTCAATTCTCATTATTTATCTTGCCTATGTTAATTGTGAATGAGCTAGTTTAGTAAATATGGATTTGACCTAGACAGCGTACTACCGTCGACTCTGCGGCGTAGGCTGGACGTACCCACGCACTCGTGCCCGAATTTCCGGGTGCGGATCGTGACACAACACCCTCTCACCATGAAAATTGCTAAACACAATTTTCTCCATAATTTTTGTGTCATTTTATGTGTCCATGCAATTTTCCGAATTTACGGGACAAAGTTGCAATTATTGAATTATGTGGCACCACCCTATTGGCCATGAACAATGAGAGGTCCCAAAATGGGGTCCCATTCTCACCCATCCATTCACCCCTCATGAAGAAACCCTCTTCTCTTCATGATCAATCACAACCATTCATTTTGAATAGGTTGATCACAACCCTCCATCCCCTTTCACCAACCCCTATAAAGTAACACCTCACCCCACCCTCAACACACATTCCAACCGGCCCTAATCCCTAGGAAACTCCCCTCTCTCTCTCCTCACTCCTTCATTATTTTTCCATGCAAACTTCTTCTTCCTCCTCCCTCCATTATATTTCTCTTCTCCTTCTCCCTTAGTCTCTTCTTCCTCTTGAAGAGCATCAACCAACCGACCGACCCCTGCCTACTTCCAGCCAACTTCAGCAACCCTCCGGCGCTGTGGACTCCCCCCCCCCCCCCGCTGTGCAGGCACCCCGACCCGCCGCCGGACTGCACTGCCGCCCCGCTCCGGCTGTAGATTCCCTCTACCGCTGTGCAAGCATCCCGACCCGACCGTCGGCGCTGCAGATCCCCCACCCCGCTGAAGCTGACCCGCCGACGCAGTACCCTACCCGACCGGCCGCTCTCCCCGGGGCCGTGCGTCCCCGCCGCCGGACGCAGATCCCCTACCTCGCTGAAGCTCATCCCTCCGGTCACTTCCAGATCCCGACCCCGCGGCAGTGATCACCCCCGACCCAAGGCTGAGCGCCCGACCGCCTGCTCTCTCCCGCCGTGCGTCCCGTCGGCACTGTGCTGCTCCGACCCCGCAGCGGTGCTCTCCCGACCAGCGTCCCCGTCCGACCACCATCAACACCATTACCACCACCATCAACACCACCACCACCCGGCCATAACCCATTGCACGGCCAGCACCTCCTCGCTCCGGCCACGTTGGGTATACTCCTCCCCCTCTCTTTACATTTATATAATGTGTAGTGTTTATTGCTAGAGTATGTGTTAGCATAGTGTGGTGTTGTTATAATGTTGTGTAGTTATTATTGGATGACTAGGGTTTAAGAGGCTGGACTTGGAGAGTTGGATTTATAAATGCATGAAAAATCTTAGGGTTATTACATTGAGTATATACACTTTGATGTTGTGGAGGTATCTTTTGATAGGATGAATGTAGGTTAGGGTTTATCATCAACATGAATTAAATCAATTTATTTTAGACATCGGCTTATGGAGATTTAAGTTTTTATCGTTAAGTGAAGGATCGGGATTTATTTTGTGGTGATAAATGCTAATTTATTAATGAGAATTAAATTGATGAAGGGTTTATGTGTAGTGTAAATGCTCGATTTAAATGTATGATTATTAAGGATAGTAGGTGAATGACTGATTGAGGACTAGTGAGATCGGAAATTTAGAACTGGAAATTTGAGGTGATTAATTTAGGGAGGCACCTGGTGATTGGTAACAACGATATTTTTAAACGAAGAAGTTAAAATCATAAACTGTATTTGAGGATGTCTTGATGATAGGGTACTGATGATTAACTGATTTGACCATCGTACCGATAGTTAACTGTGGTCAACCCCCCTAGTGACTTGTCCCTGTGAGTCGTAGCTGAGACTGAGTTTAGGTGTAGATGTGTGTAGCTCACCTGTCTGTTGTAAAATAGATTATTGATTCTGGTATGTAATTCATCTCTAGGTACTGCGGGACCTGAGGACTTGGACGCGGTACCAGATCCCCGTCATCAGCAGCCGCACGCAGGCAAGTGTACCTTGCCACCCTGTATTTCAGTTTACGGATATTGATTGTTTCGTTATGTACATTGTGCACGGATTTATGTTGACGTTCGATACTTCGCGTCCGGATCGCAACCGGGTGTTGACGTTCATCGAAACGTCTTAGAATAAATGGTTAGATGCGTTGTAGTACCTCGATGCACGTACTTGAGTACATCGACACCCCAGGACACACTCATACACTGTGATCGTGCCAGATTCCGGTATCCTGATACTGACATCATGACCAGAGACTGGGACGACCTTAGGGTCGCGCCTGTTGAGTTATCTTCCGTGTGTCGAGACTGTAGTTAGAGGTTCAGGTTCAACGCACAATCGTTGACCGCTTGGGAAGGGGAAGACAGTTACTAGACGCTTGGGCTCCTCTGCACGCGCTTATATATATATGTAGTATCTATGTAGTGATCCTGTATCTAGTGTAGTGGTTTCACCCGTGTGACTCTTTGTCCGGAGCTGCGGTACGTTCCGTGTGTTTCCGTATCCGGAGCTACGGTTTTATTTTGGACAGCCCACGCGTCGAACATTGTCTTTAAACTGTGTCACACTAGTTGGTTATGATAGAGTACCCTGTCGTGCACTTGTACTTTCTGTTTACTAGGCATGTTGTATTTCTGTACCTTGTTACGTTCCTCTGAGGACCTGGTTCCCTGCCAGTTTTGCAGCATAGATGATTACGGAGCATTTGGAGTTGCTGTTGGAGTTGCATGTCTTGCGGGCATGGTACCAGGTACTCACATTATATCTACCGGCATTATGGTTATTTTACATTGATTATTCATCTGCTGTTGTAGCCTAGTTTTGTAGACTCATACTTCTTCTCGAGTCTATTCGAGTTAGTGTGTTATTGGACGGCCGACCTTAGCACATTTAGCTCTTTCTTGTATACTGATGTACATTGTGGATTGAGACATAGAGGTTTACATTTATGGAAAATTCTAGATAGTGCCCTTTATATTACAGCTTATACGTATTCGAGTCAGACCAGAGTCTGGTCGAATGCGTAGCTGACGTGTAACGTATTCCTGGTCCTACGTATTTTGGGACTGGGGCGTGACATGTAGGGATGACTTCACAAAATTGATTTAACAATGGTACATAACCCTTTTACATTTATTTCACATTTTAAAGCCTAATAAAAACTATTCTATAATACGAAAAAATATACAAGGTTTGAATTATATGAAATACTTCCATCATACAATTCATATAATTTGAACCAGATTTATAGAAAACATAAGACTATCTTAAAGAGACCATAAATTACAGATGTCTCGAGATTTAGAACCAATAAACATGAGTTCAACGAGTCTTTGCCAGGGTAGTCAAAAACGTGCCTCGCAGAAAGACACAACAAATGCATCTCGCACCTTACTAAGCGAGGTGCCTTTCTCTGGGCGCACCAAAGACGTGCCTTTCAGCAAGGCGCAAACAAGAAAAGACGCGCCTAGGCGCATCTTTTGTTTTTGTTTATATATATATATATATATATATATATATATATATATATATATTGAAAAGAAGGATAAATTTTATTTCATCAGTAAATCAGATACAACTCATACAAGAATCAAACCCCATGTGGACTCCTCATAGCAGACACATCAAACTCAATATTGTGTAGAATCCCTATCAGAGTGGTGATGATATATATATATATATATATATATATATATATATATATATATATACACACACAAAAGAAACTTTGAGGCAGAGATAGCTCTTAGCTTATAGAAGTGGGAGGAAGTTAGTCCTTTCCACGGTTGTCAAAGTTGGCTACAGTTGAACTAGATTTTTTTTTTTTTTTTTGAATAAAAGCGTAATAGGGAGAATATAAATTTTTGTTAGTTTTGTTGACTGCTGCTATTGCTTTGCTAGTTCACTTGGTTATGCTTTAACATATTTTTCTTGGTTTTAATATGTTATTTGGTTATACTTCTTACATCACTAATTTATTTATTTATGTATATTATTATTATTATTATTTTATATTTGCGTCTTGCTTTGCTTGAACGTGTGCGTTGCGCCTCGGATGATATAGATCCTTTGCGTCTCGAGTGCGTCTTGCGCCTTTGACTACCTTGGTCTTTTCAAGGTAGAACCATTATAGGTTAGTTTTCCTAACAAAGGAAAGAGGTTGGTTTAATGAAGTGCAACTATTTTCCTTTTTCATTTTGAGAGAAAACAGTGGGAGAAGAAAAGTCCCCCCTGTGTTTCATTGAAAAATTAGTGTTATAAACTTTGAGGCAGAGAGAAGCTCACCGGCTTTTCGAACAGCTAAAAGAGAAAGGCCCAAGGATCACTATATGCTGTGTTTCCTTAGAGCACTTTTACCTTTTCAACAGCTTAAGTAATGTTGTTGAAGACAAACTCATGCAACAGTATAGCTAAAAAGTAAATTCCTTTGCTGTACCCCTTGTTATATTGTCATAAAACACTGATCTCTGTCCTTTCTACAGCTACTCAGCTAGTGTATCCTTGTTCATATTTTTTGGAGCACATTTATAACCAAACTGGTCATCTCTATAATTTCAAATGTTTCATCAGGTACTAGTTGTTTGGTTGCACGTGTATGCTTACATTATCAACATTTATAACTGTACAAGTTCAACTACTGCAAAATCTTAATCAAGATTGCTAGTAGTTTGGCATGGAGTTTCTTGTAGCAGCTTGGTTGTACTAGTTCAAATTCTTCGGTATCCTGCACCCATGATTTGCATATGCTTAACAGTTTGAAAGCTGTTACGTAATGCCTGAACTGGTTCTTCATGTTGTGCTATTTGCACGTGACATCCTTGCATCATTTATGACACAGATCAGAAGTTTTCAACGGTTGTTCGAACTGTACAAAAAGCCACAGTTACTTTGACTCACACTGACATCACCCAATAATACTAAAATAGAAGTCATATACTTTTACCTTAATAATATGATTAGCTGTCTTAAAGCTGTCCACAGGCCTGCAACCATGGTGTTCGAATACAAAATACACTTGTAGGTCAGTGCATTGTTATAATACCATTTTGTTTGTCTAGATGCACCCTGGCTCTTGTTGACATCATGCTTACCTTTCCTATATTGGTAGCCTAAGTCACTATTAAACTACACTCTTTTGTCCTCCTTTTTCAGGTGAAGACAATGCCACAACACAGAATGAAGAAACTTGCGTAGAAAGTTAAGGTGGGTGTGCTTTTCCATGAACTGAAGGTCAATGGAAATTATCATTAAGAAAAAGGTTTTGTTGGCATGTGGAGATGGGTTTTTTGGCTGGCGCTGATACCTAACTTGTGGAGAATTCAACTGATGCAATCTGCTCCGGAGACTTGTGAAGATAAACTACATGATTGGTTCTAAACTCCACTCCACAGTTCTTGTTGGTAAATCTGCAAACCTAATTTACTTCGTTTAATTAATTAGGCATTTTTTTAACTTGGTGGCTGAATGATAGTTCCAAAAGGGGAGATGCTGTTGATATGAACCTCCATCTTATACATCGGAATAGATGTAATGTGGCGTCTTGTGTCTGGAGCTGTTTTAGTTCTCCCACTTTATACGCTCCCATATGCCTGCACTTAACTTTGCCTCTTAGGTCCCTTGCTGTTCCTAGCGTTTCCTGGAGAGGCACCATTAGCGATGTATCCTAACAAATCTTTTCTGACACCAAGCAGATCTGAACCATTATATTATCTATATTTTCAGATTGTTAAAGATTGGGCCAAGATGTGGGATTAATTTAATTCTTCTTAATACTAGCACTATTGTCTAACTGTGAGGGGGGCATTATAATAGTAGATTAGTTGCTAAGACAGTTAAACAGCTTTAAAGCTAGTATAAAATATCATCTTACATTAGTTTAATCAGAAATCAAAGCTCTCTTATCCTGATTAAACAATTTCTTACCTTGTAGCAATAATATTGCATCTTGCACTCTCGACTCTCCATAGAAAAATGAAAATGGCTTTAGACTAAACAATTTTATTTTTCTTCTCCTTTTTTGGGGGGGATTGTTCCTCTGGTTCTGAATTAATTCCTTGAAGAGGTGATTATTTTGTTGGCTTGTTTGTTATGATACCAAGTCCTTTTTTGTGTCAATATCTTGTGTCATTTATTATTAATCTTTGCCATTTCCATGATAGTAAGAATCTAAAAATTAAATCTTGGTTCTAGCAGAAGCACATTAGGCATCAATACCAGAGCTAGATCACCGGTTTATTTTCGTTCTTTGAAAGCCAGTCAAGGTTATGCATGACTTTGCATAAAATGTGATTCCTATTCGGTGTTCACAAGAATCAGAAGACTTCTTAATACATGTAAATTGCAAACAGTCTCAGCTTATTAATCAACTAAAGCGAGTTTGCTCATCTATGGACCTTTCTTTTTCTGCTAGCTGGGAGTAAAAAGAACTTACAACTACTTGATTATGCGAATCCATGTTCCTTTTGTTAGGTAATACTTTAATAACTGTTTTGTGTTTATGAATATTGATTTCAGTGATTGCTACATGTCCATATTTTGTAAGTAATGATTTTTTTTTTTTTTTATACCCTTGTTTCTAGAAGACTATCACAGATTGTGAACCAACAAACCTGCAAATTAAAGAAGTATCAAGTAATGCCACTCACCTAAAACAAGCACTAGATGTCAAACTTCTTGAGTAAACAACTTTCACCAAACTATGGAGTAGCATGGCAACTATATTCGAACAAATTTCAGAAAAAGCATCCTAGGTCTGAAGTCAGCCTCATAATAGTATTCATGTGCTAGTTAGTTAATGGTATAGTGTTTGTTTTTTCTAATTATGTAGTTGCCTTGATTTTAATTAAACCAAACTCTATCTGCCACCAATTGTTTTATATATATCAAATTACCCATCTTGAAAATATTAGATCATCGTCTAAAAATTTAGGAGAGAGTTCACTAATTAGAATTGCTCACTATATTAATTTGGTAAGATTCTTCGGTTTTCGCTTCTTTATTCTTGTCACTCTAATTATAGATTCTTCCACACATGTATGTATGTAGGTTGTGTATGGAGCACTGCAATGTAGACATACACAAGAGATCAATCCCTAAGGGGCCTTTTTTGTCTCTACTTTGGTTTCTCTTACTGCTGTCTGAGAGAATAGAATAGGTGCATGTGGGTTTTCATCTCTACAATCCTTATTCATCCATCAGTAGAGCCATTCATAACTTTACTATCATTTGATAATTGTACCAAACACAAATGACTTTCCTACACTTTCAAGCAACCAAACAACAATGTGCAAGACTATATGAAAATTATTGAATGGTTGGGTCACATCAAGAAGTTAAGTCAGGAGGAGGTGATGACTGAGATTTTATGAGAAAAAGTTGTGTCGATAATTTTTTTTTTTTTTTTCTTTCCAGAAAAACATGATCCTATATCAGAAATCTTCTGAAAAGTTATACTATAATATGCTTAAAAACATCTCATTTCAAATAGATATTGTTTCCGTTTCTTTCCTTTCCATTGTGTATTTTTGCTACCAAATGCAGAGTAAGCACATGGCTCATTTTAACTGATCTTGATTCATAAATTGACAGTTCCTTCCAATAGGTTTATTTCGAAACCCTATAAAAACTACTTGGTTGCTTATTGCGAACCATTCCAATACAATATTTTGCTTAGTAACTAGTTGCCTTCATAATTTGTCTGATGCCACCATATAAGAGACCATGTTGAACAAAAAGTGAGGGAGTTTTGCACAGTTAGGACACAACCAACAATATTTTTTTTTGGCACATTGTCTAACTTTGTCTAGTAATTAGTTCAGATAAACCTCGTTACGCAAGAAACCCAAGTCCATTTCAATGAGAAGCCTACCAAACCTAAGAAATAAAAGAAAGAACACGAAATAAAGAATTCTATTAGATGATAATAACACTAAGAAAACAGCCGTTTTGTTTCTAATCATGAACTTGTGATGAAAAGAACTGAAGTCAATCATATAATTAATGATTATGTCTAATAACCAAACTGAATCCACAAACCACTACAATCATCTCAAAATCAGAAAAAATTAAAAATAAAAATCTGAAATCTAAATGTACACCTCTGCTCAAGTCTGTCTCTATAGCAGCATTCTCTTACAATCTTCACTTGGGCTTCAGTCATCATCAACACAACTCACTCTGCGCCACTGGAAGAACCCCGGTAGTACTCCTCGAGCTCCGGCCGAAGGAGAAGAAGGACAGCCGAATCCTGCCGCTGGCATTGCCGCCGCTACTGCTTCCCTCCCCTCCTCTTCGGATGTCAAGGATAACTTCCCGGTTCTGCTGCAGAATCATCTCCTGCACCGAGAGAAACAGCGACCGGTCGTTGGACGAGTCCATCGAGAACGACCTCCGTATCGGCTGCACCGCGAACCTCTCGTCCTTCTCCCTGCTGATGTCGATACACTCGTCCCCCATGCTCGCCACCTGCCACAACTCCTTCTTCTGTTTCGATACTACTTTTGGTGTGGTCCGTATCGGAGTACTGCGGACTTCCGTTGCTGCGCTCTCTATCACCACTGCCACCCCGGAGTCGTCTCGTTCCAAATCGGGGAGCACGAAGGTGTGGACCGGCACCCGGCTGATGTTGAGGCGGCACAGCGGGCAGACGGCGCTGGACTGGAGCCAGGTGTCGATGCAGTCGACGTGGAACGAGTGGCCGCAGCCGGGGAGGACGCGGAGGAGCTCCCGCTCCTCGAAGTCGGCGAGGCAGACCGTGCACTCGTCGCTGGCCGCCCCGTTCGCGAAGCGGAGGGTGGGGATGGAGCGGATGGCGGCTGGGTCGAGCCCGCGCACCTCGTGGGGATTGTGCTGGGGCGCGAAACGGGCAGGCTCGGCATCATGGCGGCGCACGCGGCGGCCTAAGGGGAAATGCAGGTCGGCAGTAGTGCCGCCACGGCGCCAGTGGAGGCAGCAGTTGATGATGAAGAGGTAGTAGCTGAGGAGGAGGATGGCGGTGGTGAGGATGCCGAGGACGGAGATGGCGAGGATAGGCAGGCTTGTGTAGGAGGAAGAGTGTGAGTGTGACAGTGTTGGTGGTGGATCCATTGGTGGACTGGTGGTATGGAGAAGAAAGTGAGAGTATGTCTATAGGAGTGGGAGAATTCAAGTAGGGAGCAAGGTGGTGGGGGGGTGGTGGGTGGTGGGGTGCGGGATTTCGAGAGATCGCTGGATTCTAAGATTTTGATGGTGATGTCTGACAAATAAATGAAGAAGGTGATGTCTTGGCAAATAAATGAAGAAGAAGAAAAACCAAGAAGATGGGGTTGCATGGATGGGAATGGAATCAAATGTGATTGCTAGATATATAGGGAAATGCTATGCCTATGCTATTGCAAATGAGAGCTCCCATTGCAAATGAGCTAGCAATTGCCCCAAATTTTTTTTTTAGCTACTGACTACGGCTTGGCTTGGCTTGGCTTGGCTTGGCTTGGCTTATATATAGTGATTTGGTGTAGAGTTGTTGAAGCAGAAAATAATAATAATAATTATTATTATTTTAACATTGTTGAGTTATGTGTTAAGTTGAATTTAGTCACATCGGATAAACTAATAAGGGAGAGAGATTAGCCTCTTCTATATAATGTACTCCTCTCTGTTCTTAATGAATTAATCTATTATTCATATTCTACATGGTATCAAAGTCCTAATCCATCCACCCCTCCTAAAAAAAAAAAAAAAAAAAAAATTATCCCAAACCCTAGCCGCCAACCCCAACCCCAACCCCAACCCCGCCCTTTCAGCCTCCTCCTCTCGGCTCCTGCACCCCCCCTCCACCCTCCCCCCCCCCTCCCTTGCCCGCTTCCCCGGCATCTCCCCTGCCTCCCTGCTGCCAGCCCTCCTCCCTCCTGCCAGTCCTCCCGCCTCCCTACCGCCAGACCCCCCGCCTCCCTGCCACCAGTCCTAACCTTCAGCCGCCGTCCCTCCTTTATGTCTGAATCCTAATTTCTAAAAGAAAAGATCGTATATCGAAGCCAGAGGGTAGACAATAATTTGTTTGTACAACCTCTGTTCCCAGATTACGACTTCAGGAGCGTATATCGAAGCCAGAGGGTAGACAATGATTTGTTTGCATAACTTCTGTTCCTAGATTTTGGCCCCAGGAGTTTACAAAGAGTAGATAAGTTGCTTGTTTAGGTGGATCTTTGTTTTCGTCCTACCCTGATATCCATATCAGGATCTACACAGAGAGTGACCTGGGTTACCTCTGTGACCTGGCTTGTGTGATCCCCATATGCTCTCTACTTTTCATGCGCGTGCCGGTTCTGGCCACGTTGATAGCGTATCGATAAAATTGATGTGATTATTGGGGTTGAAAAGATCCAGCGACAGTCCAATTAAGTGCATGATGACTAACACTGATGCAACTAGCAGTGCTACGACTACCGGTGCCGGGAACGCATTGACGGGACCAACGGGCACTGGCACGACGATTTCTTTGATTCGACTCGTCGATCGGCGGTTGAACGGACCAGATGGCTACTCAACATGGTGGAATAAGGTTGAGAAAACACTTCGGGGAATGCGGTTGTCCAAGCATCTGACTGACAACCCTCCGGAGACGACTGATCCCACATTTGAGAAGTGTGAGACAGATGATAGTTGACTATTTACACAGTTGATAAACTCAATGGAACCATCGGTGGAGGACATGGTTCAGAACATGGACACGGTAAAAGAATTATGGGAGGTCCTATCGACGACGTTTGATGGAAAATGCGACTTGTCTCGTATCTACGACTCGATCGTCGGCGTCTACTGGGCGGAACATGGCGACAAGTCTCATAAGGATCACTTCCGGGCCTTTAAGTGTCACGACCCGCACCCTGATATTCGGACACGAGTACGTGGCTACGCCCAGCCTACGCCGCAGAATCGGCGGTAGAACGCTGTCTGGGTTATTTCTAACTATCTAACATCTCAACAATATAATATGGTACCTGTCAATCATCTCAACTCCAATCAGAGGAGCAATATGGTATCTCACAATATATCAATCTCAATCACAAAACAAACTAAGGAGGAAATAATGCACGAATGGAAATAGCGAAGGAAAGATAGATACAATCCACAATATGAAATAATAGTACATCTGTGAATCTCCACAACATAAAAAGTCTAATACAACATCTAAACAAAACTAGACCTCCTCGGTCACTGGTACAATGTCCTCTGGCTCTAAGGGAGTGTCCTCTAAAGTCTCACCCTCCTGAGGTCCGTAATGTGTGGGACACAGCTCCTCTAGCCAATCATCTGGAAAAATATATCCAGTCAGGATTGGAGCGAAGTACATACCTCTGAAAACAGTTCCAATAACATAATCGAGCATATATAACAAGCAATAGAAAAATGATACAAGATGCACAAGTAGGAAGAATAAACTGTACAAGTGAACAGGCAATAGGCACAATAAGCTGGAAGTAAAATACAAGAATGACTGCAAGTAGAGAACAAGAAATACTAACTATGTGTTTTAGAGTGAGAGTTCGTTATGTGATCGGTTTAGGTTGCACATGAGGTATATAGGTAACTCCATTATACGTGAGGTGTATAATCGACATGCACATGAGATCAAGAGGGCTTTGATCACATAACCAACTCCTACTCCCCCTCCCCAACCAATACTCATGGATCCAATCACGACACGTTACGTACATGATCACGATAGTCACACTAGCACACGAAATAGTGGATGCACAAGAAGCACAAGAAAGTCAATACCCGATGCACACGATGAAATACATGTCATTGGGTACCCGTTGCACACGGTAGGGGATAACACCTCCTGACGGGATCCATATAGCACCAGTCCGTGAAATCACTGTGTCGGGAATCAATGTATACTAATCTAGAACATGCATATATACAACATTATGAATTGAAAATAATCAGAGAAATGTACTCGCCTGAAGTCCTGAGCAAAGTGTGTCTCTCGATGCCCAAGCTGGTGTCTCACAACCTATATATGGTATGTTGTATCAATACAAGGTTCCATGATGAAAATAAATGAAGTTGAAGAAGTTCTAGGTCAATACGCCGTTTCTAAGTCAAACCAATGTATTTCTAGGTTACAAGAGTCTAAAACTAGTCTCTAAGTCAATATACTATGAAGCTATGCTATACTAGCTAAGCTAACACACCACAGTGAAATCAAGAAGCCGTATCCTAAGATACGCAGATTTTCTAATATGAAAATAGGTTTATATATATACATAAGTCATATATAATAATAATAACTCAAAACAATTTAAATGGGATACCTTGGCCTTGTGCCAATGCGTATCGCAATTACCCTGACACTCAACCTCAATACCCTGGGTATCGACCCATACCTTGGTGATACCTTGGTATCTCAAGGTAAACCAAAACTAAACACAATAGATATAAATAGATACCTTAAACTAAATAAACTAACTGAAACACTGAAAATTAACTAATACTCAAACCTAGGCATTTATCTAACTTACACTAATGTATACATCTCATAATAACATATAATTAACTATACTACTAACACACATAGATATGTATAGATAATATACTAACTATTAAGATACTCTACCTATTTGTATGAGACCAACTATCAACAATAACAACTAAATTAATACTACCTCGAAACACTAACTAAACTTTCTAATGCACAGCCACAAGGTTGCCCGAGTGCACAGCAACTCCAACTGCTAGCTGCTGCTCTTGAATGCTCATTGTGCAGCTAGTGCAAGCTGCTAGTCTTCAGTGATCTTCAAAACCTGTGCAGTGCCCTCAGGTACTCCTCAGTCTGCATTTAGTCTGCGGGCAGTGAGTCTGAGTTTCTGCTGATACTTACTGTGCTGATACCCAGTCTCAGTTCAGTTGGGTCTTCGAGCAATCTTCAGTAATCTGTTCACAGTTGCTGTCTTCAGTTCAGTATCTTCAGTGTGAAGATACACAGTGAGTCTTCATCCATGTGCAGTTCAGTTTTCAAGTAGGTAATCTTCATCTTCAGTCCTTCAGGTGATCTCAGGTAAGCATCTGTACAGTGCCTTCAGTTAATTTCCTGCAGCAGCTACTTGAGTGAAACACTTTGCTCCCAACTGTGCAACACACAGTGAAGCATTCTCCTTCTGGCTGTGAGGCATATAGGGAAGCATTCTGCATTTTGCACAGCCTTCTTCAACCTTCCTAAGTCCCTGTCTTCAGATATGTACCACTGCACAGTGGCCTGCTCCACACTGCTGCTCGTCCCACTCACTCAAGCACACACCGACACACAATGCGCAGCCACCAAATCTCTAAGTATATAACTATATATATATACACACATAGATATCTAACCAAACATAAATACATATCTATATAGATGTAAACTAACACATGTATATAGACATATACCAAATATCTAAATGCATATAAACACAACCAATATGTAGCTATCCCCATATATATATATATATATCATATAAGCCAAATACATATATATATACCTATAGATATTAATACATATAGCTATATACACCAATATATATATATATACACACACATATAGATTAAAATGTAGATACTCTATTAAATACACATAGACACACATAAACACCAAAAACCCAAAGTACACTATTATATGCTCCAATTAAAGTATAGATAGCATATACAAATATATTTACATATGTATGCATAGTACAAAAGCCAAAAACACAAACACATGGGGTGCACTGCACCCGTATCACACTTTTCTATGATACGCTTGCGACACGGCCCCCAACTCACAACCAAACGTATCCCGGAGGACACGTACAAGCCTAATACATATATTATGAATAATACATATATAAATTATAGTGTCTACGTGTCCGTGTCACCATATGATATGCACATGGCCCCGTGTCGGAGGAAAACCCCCAAAATCGACCGTTTCGTCAAATTGACGAGATACGGCCCACACGTATCCAATTGTGGACACGACACAAGCTACAAACAAACAATCAATGGTCAATTAGATCTATTAGATCTATTGACAAACACTACATGTGCCAATTTCGGAATTCCCCCAAAATTTGCACCAAAATGGGTATAACTTCCACCGTAGGTCTCCAAATGATACCAAATCAAATCCTATGGGTAACCTATGCATGTGGGGTGGTTTCTCATGGTAAAAACTCAGATCTATAGCCTATAGGAAGGGGGAAAACTGATTTGTACCTATTGGGAGATGGATTCCCAATGAAAAAGTCCCAAATGACAAGTTGCTCTTCTCTTGTAGATCTTGGCCTCCTCCTCCTTGTTCCTTGCTCCTTGCTTGTAGATCCTTGATGTAGGGGCTTCAATGTTGAATTTAGAAGGAGATTTGAAGAGAATTGATGGTGAATTGATGGAGAATTGATGGGAAATTGGAAGGGGAAAAACTAGATATAGAATTTTGGGGAAGAACTAAAATGAGAGCACTCTCTCTCCTCTCAATTATGGCTGGACAAAAACCCTTCCTCAAGCAATGTACAAAGTCAAAAATACCCCTTGGGGCCTCTCATGAAGAAATAATTAGGGAGGGAAGGTTCTAGTCTAATGGTTCCACTAATTAATCATGTTTCCTAATCCATGGGCCTAATTCATGGGCTCAACTTAGACTAGTCCAAAAGTTTGTTCATGTCCCCTAATTTAAAAGGTTAGGTCCACTACACAAGTCTAAAATAAGTCTACACTAGCAATAATTAAAATAAATAAATTAGTCATGCACAAATATTAATTATAATAATTCTAAAATAATTAATACTCAAGATAAATACCAAACTACCCTTAGATGGAAATGTGAGGGTGACAAACCTACCCACCTTAGAAAAATTTCGTCCTCGAAATTAAGGAAGAAACTATCTACCAAAACAACAATATAATGCAAGAAAGAATTATACCTCACGGCTCGAAAAGATACGGATATCGCTCGCGCATCTCGGCCTCTCGCTCCCAGGTACTCTCTCCTGGCGAGTGATGCCTCCACGCGACGCGCACCAAAGGAATCGTCTGGTTCCTCAGCACCTTCTCTCTCCGATCCAGAATCTCCACTGGCTGCTCTGGATAGCTAAGAGTAGGGCCCACCTCTATCTCCGAATGATCCAACACATGACTGGGATCTGCCACGTACCGTCTCAACTGCGACACGTGAAACACGTTGTGCACTCCCTCCAGTGCAGGTGGTAAGTCTAGTCTGTAAGCGACTGCACCGACCCTCTCAAGAATGCTGAAAGGACCGATGAATCTCGGACTAAGCTTGCCGCCTCCACCGAAACGAATCGTGCCACGTGTCGGAGAAATCCTCAAGAAAACCAGACCGCCAACCTAGCACGAAACACAAACTTAGCACTCTAACAAGCAACAATCAAACACAAACAAGACAAACCAAAGCTATACCTCAAACTCCAGAGGTCTCCGGTGGCTATCGGCCCAATGCCGTTGCCTGTCCTGCGCCACTCGAAGTCTGTCTCTGATAAGTTTCACCTTCTCTGCTGCATCCACTACCATCTCTGGTCCCAATAAAGCCCAGTCACCAACATCATCCCAGGACAACGGAGTGCGGCATCTCCGTCCATACAATGCCTCGAATGGTGACATCTCAATGCTGGCTTGGTAGCTGTTGTTGTATGAAAACTCTACCAAGTGAAGGTGATCCTCCCAAGAACCTCCAAGATCCAAAACACAGGTGCGTAGCATGTCCTCGAGAGTCTGAATAGTCCTCTCCGACTGTCCGTCCGTCTGAGGGTGATAAGCGGTACTGAACTTGAGCTGAGTGCCCAAGCTAGCCTGCAAACTCCTCCAGAAATGGGACGTGAAGCGGCTATCCCGATCCGAGACAATGCTCACTGGAACACCATGCAATCTGACAATCTGGCGCACATACATCTCCGCAAGTCTCTCCGTAGATGTACCCACTTTAAATGGCAGAAAGTGGGCTGATTTGGTCAACCTGTCCACGATGACCCAAATCGCATCCTTGCCTCCTGGAGAACGCGGAAGCCCTGATACAAAATCCATGGTAACATGCTCCCATTTTTACTCCGGAATGGGCAAAGGCTGAAGCAATCCGCCTGGTCTCTGTCTCTCCGCCTTGACCTGTTGGCAAACTAAGCATCTGGACACGAAGCTAGCTACCTCTCGCTTCATGCCATACCACCATACATGCTCCCTCATGTCTCTATACATCTTGTTGGCACCGGGATGCATAGAGTATTGGGAACGATGCGCCTCCTGCATGATCTCCTCGCGCAATGCTCCCTTCGGTACGCACAACCTGGTACCGTGTCGCAATGATCCATCATCTGCGACGGTAAAGTCCTCTGCCAGCCCGACCTGAACCTGTGCTCTGATGCTCCTCAGAGACTCATCCTCATACTGTCCGGCTCTGACTCGGTCCATCAGCTCCGACTGAACCTGAAGTCCCCACATCTGCGCTGCAACTCCCGGAATCAAAACCTCAATGCCCAAACTATCGAGGTCTGCCAATAGATGCCTGTCCATAGTCAAGCACATAGCCACGGGATACCTGCTCAAAGCATCCGCGACTACGTTGGCCTTCCCTGGATGGTACTGTAAAGATATGTCGAAGTCCTTCATCAGCTCCAACCATCGCCGCTGCCTCATGTTGAGCTCCTTCTGTGTAAACACATACTTTAAGCTCTTATGGTCTGTGAAGATCTCTACTCTCTCTCCATATAGATAGTGTTTCCACAATTTGAGAGCAAAGATAACTGCTGCAAGCTCCAAATCATGGGTAGGGTAGTTCTTCTCATGCGGCCGTAATTGCCTGGAAGCATAGGCAATTACCTTCCCGTGCTGCTGTAGTACACAATCCAAACCCTTTCCTGATGCATCACTGTAAATGGAAAATCCTCCTGCTCCTGATGGTAGTGTCAAGATGGGAGCTGTAGTCAATCTCCTCTTCAGCTCCTCAAATGCTGACTGGCAATCCTCAGTCCAGACGAATTCCACGTCCTTTCTGGTCAGCCTAGTCATCGGCTCTGCTAGTCTGGAGAAGTCCTGAACAAATTTCCGGTAGTAGCCTGCTAATCCAAGGAAGCTCCTGATCTCTGCTACTGAACTCGGGGTAGACCACGATTCAACTGCTGAGATCTTCTTCGGGTCCACTGAGACTCCATCTCCTGTAATGACATGCCCAAGAAATTCAACCTTATCAAGAAAGAATTCACACTTCGACAACTTGCCATACAACTTCTCCTTCCTGAGAATCTCCAGAACAATCCTCAAGTGCTGCTCATGCTCCTCCGGGGTCTTCGAATATATCAGAATGTCGTCTATGAAGACTACCACAAACTGATCCAGGTACTGATGAAATACCTTGTTCATCAGATTCATGAACACTGCCGGGGCATTGGTCAACCCAAACGGCATCACCAAGAACTCGAACTGTCCATAACGAGTCCTGAAAGCCGTCTTCGGGATGTCTTCCCTCTTCACCTTCACCTGGTGGTACCCTGACCTCAAGTCTATCTTCGAGAATACCTTCGCTCCGCTCAGCTGATCGAACAAGTCATCAATCCGCGGCAACGGGTATTTGTTCTTGATAGTGAGGTTATTAAGTGCCCTGTAGTCGATACACATACGTACCGATCCATCCTTCTTGGGTACAAACAGTACCGGAGCACCCCATGGTGACGAACTGGAACGGATAAAGCCTTTGTCTTGCAACTCATCCACCTGTTTCTTCAACTCCGCCAGTTCACTGTTGTTCACTCTATAGACGTGCTGAGAGATTGGCTCTGCTCCTGGCACTAAGTCTATAGAGAACTCTACATCTCTGTCCGGCGGCAACCCCGGCAAATCTTCTGGAAAGACATCCAAGAACTCTGCAATCAACGGATGTGGTGGCTTCTGCTCTTCTACCAAAGTCCCACAGAAAACGCCCTCGCTCTGCTCTGCTCCTCGGACGAACTCGAACTCCGGCTCTCCTGGTGTCTGAAATAAAACTCTGCCTCCACGACAATCGATACTAGCATGATGTCTACTCAACCAATCCATTCTGAGTACTATATCGTAACCCGGAAGTGGCATTACAAGTAAACATACACTCAGCTCACGGCCTCCCACATAAACCCTCTGGTTCTTGCAAACATCACTGACCAGGATGATGCCACCCCCGGTCGTGATCTTGCAAGTCCGCGCCAACGGTTCAGACTCAAGACGATGTCTCAAAGCAAAAGATACAGATACAAAGCTATGAGATGCACCAGAATCAAATAAGGCATGAGCTGAAAAAGAATCGAGTAAGACTGGACCTGATATAACGTCTCCGACTGGCTCTGACTCCTCCACGGTCAGGGCAAAAGCTCGCCCCTGATGTGCACCCCTCTGCTGGTGCTGGTGCTGCACGAACTTCTGCTGCTGAGGCTGTAAAGGAGGGAGGTCCTCTCGGCTGTCCCGCTGGGTGTCTCGCGGGTATCCTCTGGATAGGAGCTACGTCCTGAACTGTCCGAGCCAAGGTCTTGGGGCAATCCCTCAGCTGGTGATCTGATGAACCGCAAAACAAACACTGACCGAGCCTCTTCCTGCAAACGTCCCATTCGTGCCCTGCCTTCTTACAGAAGGGGCAAGCACGAGCTGTCTGGGCTGGTCTCTGCATCTGATACGTCTGCTGTACCGGTGCTCGGTTAGGCGCATTGGACTGCTGCCTCTGGTGCTGGAAATATGGCTTCTTCGCTGGACCTGTGCTGCTGTTGCCACCATAAACATCTCGGTCCCTCTTGTGCCTCCCACTCAGGTCTCTCTCGACCTTGCGAGCCTCCCTCAAGATTTCGGTATACGTCTCGTGGCTCGAAGAAATGAGGGCCTTTACTTCCCAGTTCAGACCCTCTCTGAACCTACTAGCCCGGTTCTCTGGGTCTCTCACCATATAGTCGGCATATCTGCTCAACCTACCAAACTCGGCGGCATACTCCTCCACCGTCATGTTCCCCTGGTAGAGGTTCTGGAACTGTCGCTCCAGGTCAAGTCTCTCAGTAGGCGGGAAGAACTTCCTTCTGAACAGGTCCCTGAACTCTCCCCACGTCAATCCTGGATCGGCGATCCGTGGCTCATTCCGGAACCACGTGCTGGCGATGTCCATCATCTGTAATCCCGCTGCCTCCACCATCAGGTCCTCCGCAAGACGGGATAAGCGCATGACGCGCTCCATGCTCTCCAACCAATCATCCGCATAGATGATGCCCTCTGTCCCCTTGAAAGGCCGGGGATCCAACTTCTTGAAGTCCTGGATAGTGCCGGGCCTGGGCTGTACCTCCCGTGGCTGTGGTGGTGCGGTCCTCTCTACGGCGGTGATAGCCACCTGGTGAGCACTCTCGATGCTCTGTCTCAACACCTCGGTCTGTCGGTGTTGCGCCTCGGCCTGGGCCCTCTGGGCCTCCATCATCATCTGGAAGAGTGCAAACAGCTGTGTAGCATCAGCTGGTACTGGCGGTGGTGGCGGAAGATCCTCGGGAACAACTGGAGCAACCCTCGGAACCGGGGGAGGAGCACCCCCAAAAACGGCTGCTGAGACTCCCACCTGGACCGGTGAGGCGATCCTCTCGACAGAAGATGTAACAGTAGCAGCTGCTACTCTATCCGCAGCAGGCGGGGAAGTAGCTGAGGAAGCTGCCGCTGCTCCTGAGCGATAGAATCTGACCTTCGGAGGCATCCTGAAGTCAGATTGAAAATACGGAATCAATTATTGAATATAATGCGATATCATCAAAGAAGGACAGAACTTAATTCAAAATGAAAGACAATATCAAATAGATAAAGATTTGTAGAACAAAATATTGGAATTTTTCCTAGTTGTGATTGAGTAACTCTCAGCCTAAATCCTGTATCCTAAAGCAGGCTCGTAGCAATGCTCTAGTCGAGCACAACTACGATGTCTATCTAGACCTGCATGGGCCACCACTAAAAACGTGTCACGACCCGCACCTTGATATTCGGACACGAGTACGTGGCTACGCCCAGCCTACGCCGCAGAATCGGCGGTAGAACGCTGTCTGGGTTATTTCTAACTATCTAACATCTCAACAATATAATATGGTACCTGTCAATTATCTCAACTCCAATCAGAGGAGCAATATGGTATCTCACAATATATCAATCTCAATCACAAAACAAACTAAGGAGGAAATAATGCACGAATGGAAATAGCGAAGGAAAGATAGATACAATCCACAATATGAAATAATAGTACATCTGTGAATCTCCACAACATAAAAAGTCTAATACAACATCTAAACAAAACTAGACCTCCTCGGTCACTGGTACAATGTCCTCTGGCTCTAAGGGAGTGTCCTCTAAAGTCTCACCCTCCTGAGGTCCGTAATGTGTGGGACACAGCTCCTCTAGCCAATCATCTGGAAAAATATATCCAGTCAGGATTGGAGCGAAGTACATACCTCTGAAAACAGTTCCAATAACATAATCGAGCATATATAACAAGCAATAGAAAAATGATACAAGATGCACAAGTAGGAAGAATAAACTGTACAAGTGAACAGGCAATAGGCACAATAAGCTGGAAGTAAAATACAAGAATGACTGCAAGTAGAGAACAAGAAATACTAACTATGTGTTTTAGAGTGAGAGTTCGTTATGTGATCGGTTTAGGTTGCACATGAGGTATATAGGTAACTCCATTATACGTGAGGTGTATAATCGACATGCACATGAGATCAAGAGGGCTTTGATCACATAACCAACTCCTACTCCCCCTCCCCAACCAATACTCATGGATCCAATCACGACACGTTACGTACATGATCACGATAGTCACACTAGCACACGAAATAGTGGATGCACAAGAAGCACAAGAAAGTCAATACCCGATGCACACGATGAAATACATGTCATTGGGTACCCGTTGCACACGGTAGGGGATAACACCTCCTGACGGGATCCATATAGCACCAGTCCGTGAAATCACTGTGTCGGGAATCAATGTATACTAATCTAGAACATGCATATATACAACATTATGAATTGAAAATAATCAGAGAAATGTACTCGCCTGAAGTCCTGAGCAAAGTGTGTCTCTCGATGCCCAAGCTGGTGTCTCACAACCTATATATGGTATGTTGTATCAATACAAGGTTCCATGATGAAAATAAATGAAGTTGAAGAAGTTCTAGGTCAATACGCCGTTTCTAAGTCAAACCAATGTATTTCTAGGTTACAAGAGTCTAAAACTAGTCTCTAAGTCAATATACTATGAAGCTATGCTATACTAGCTAAGCTAACACACCACAGTGAAATCAAGAAGCCGTATCCTAAGATACGCAGATTTTCTAATATGAAAATAGGTTTATATATATACATAAGTCATATATAATAATAATAACTCAAAACAATTTAAATGGGATACCTTGGCCTTGTGCCAATGCGTATCGCAATTACCCTGACACTCAACCTCAATACCCTGGGTATCGACCCATACCTTGGTGATACCTTGGTATCTCAAGGTAAACCAAAACTAAACACAATAGATATAAATAGATACCTTAAACTAAATAAACTAACTGAAACACTGAAAATTAACTAATACTCAAACCTAGGCATTTATCTAACTTACACTAATGTATACATCTCATAATAACATATAATTAACTATACTACTAACACACATAGATATGTATAGATAATATACTAACTATTAAGATACTCTACCTATTTGTATGAGACCAACTATCAACAATAACAACTAAATTAATACTACCTCGAAACACTAACTAAACTTTCTAATGCACAGCCACAAGGTTGCCCGAGTGCACAGCAACTCCAACTGCTAGCTGCTGCTCTTGAATGCTCATTGTGCAGCTAGTGCAAGCTGCTAGTCTTCAGTGATCTTCAAAACCTGTGCAGTGCCCTCAGGTACTCCTCAGTCTGCATTTAGTCTGCGGGCAGTGAGTCTGAGTTTCTGCTGATTCTTACTGTGCTGATACCCAGTCTCAGTTCAGTTGGGTCTTCGAGCAATCTTCAGTAATCTGTTCACAGTTGCTGTCTTCAGTTCAGTATCTTCAGTGTGAAGATACACAGTGAGTCTTCATCCATGTGCAGTTCAGTTTTCAAGTAGGTAATCTTCATCTTCAGTCCTTCAGGTGATCTCAGGTAAGCATCTGTACAGTGCCTTCAGTTAATTTCCTGCAGCAGCTACTTGAGTGAAACACTTTGCTCCCAACTGTGCAACACACAGTGAAGCATTCTCCTTCTGGCTGTGAGGCATATAGGGAAGCATTCTGCATTTTGCACAGCCTTCTTCAACCTTCCTAAGTCCCTGTCTTCAGATATGTACCACTGCACAGTGGCCTGCTCCACACTGCTGCTCGTCCCACTCACTCAAGCACACACCGACACACAATGCGCAGCCACCAAATCTCTAAGTATATAACTATATATATATACACACATAGATATCTAACCAAACATAAATACATATCTATATAGATGTAAACTAACACATGTATATAGACATATACCAAATATCTAAATGCATATAAACACAACCAATATGTAGCTATCCCCATATATATATATATATATATATCATATAAGCCAAATACATATATATATACCTATAGATATTAATACATATAGCTATATACACCAATATATATATATACACACACATATAGATTAAAATGTAGATACTCTATTAAATACACATAGACACACATAAACACCAAAAACCCAAAGTACACTATTATATGCTCCAATTAAAGTATAGATAGCATATACAAATATATTTACATATGTATGCATAGTACAAAAGCCAAAAACACAAACACATGGGGTGCACCGCACCCGTATCACACTTTTCTATGATACGCTTGCGACACGGCCCCCAACTCACAACCAAACGTATCCCGGAGGACACGTACAAGCCTAATACATATATTATGAACAATACATATATAAATTATAGTGTCTACGTGTCCGTGTCACCATATGATATGCACATGGCCCCGTGTCGGAGGAAAACCCCCAAAATCGACCGTTTCGTCAAATTGACGAGATACGGCCCACACGTATCCAATTGTGGACACGACACAAGCTACAAACAAACAATCAATGGTCAATTAGATCTATTAGATCTATTGACAAACACTACATGTGCCAATTTCGGAATTCTCCCAAAATTTGCACCAAAATGGGTATAACTTCCACCGTAGGTCTCCAAATGATACCAAATTAAATCCTATGGGTAACCTATGCATGTGGGGTGGTTTCTCATGGTAAAAACTCAGATCTATAGCCTATAGGAAGGGGGAAAACTGATTTGTACCTATTGGGAGATGGATTCCCAATGAAAAGGTCCCAAATGACAAGTTGCTCTTCCCTTGTAGATCTTGGCCTCCTCCTCCTTGTTCCTTGCTCCTTGCTTGTAGATCCTTGATGTAGGGGCTTCAATGTTGAATTTAGAAGGAGATTTGAAGAGAATTGATGGTGAATTGATGGGAAATTGATGGGAAATTGGAAGGGGAAAAACTAGATCTAGAATTTTGGGGAAGAACTAAAATGAGAGCACTCTCTCTCCTCTCAATTATGGCTGGACAAAAACCCTTCCTCAAGCAATGTACAAAGTCAAAAATACCCCTTGGGGCCTCTCATGAAGAAATAATTAGGGAGGGAAGGTTCTAGTCTAATGGTTCCACTAATTAATCATGTTTCCTAATCCATGGGCCTAATTCATGGGCTCAACTTAGACTAGTCCAAAAGTTTGTTCATGTCCCCTAATTTAAAAGGTTAGGTCCACTACACAAGTCTAAAATAAGTCTACACTAGCAATAATTAAAATAAATAAATTAGTCATGCACAAATATTAATTATAATAATTCTAAAATAATTAATACTCAAGATAAATACCAAACTACCCTTAGATGGAAATGTGAGGGTGACATTAAGGCTATGGTCGATGAAGTTGACCGTGTATTACCTCTAACGACGGATATCAATAAAACAAGGGCTCAATGGGTGCAGCTTCATGTCATGGCATATCTTGCCTCTCTCTGTCCTGATGCAGACTCAGCTCGCTCTCAGATCATTGCTGGAGCTGAGGTTCCATCTCTAATGGAAGCTCATTTTCGTGTCCTACGGACAACAAAGGTCGTCAAGACCTCTCCAAGTGATGTTTTCGCTGATCGATCTGCTCTGAGAGCCGCTTGTACTGAATTTCGTGGTGGTCGTGGTGGACGACGTGGTGGCCGAAATGTTGGTTGTGATAGTGGACGATGCATTGGCGGTCGTGATGGAGGTCGATTTCGCACCTGCTTCAACTGTGCGTAAGTGCGTGTGGTGGTGGTGGCTGTAGCAGAGGATAGGGCTGTAACATGCTGCTCTGCTCATGATATGGAGCAAGAAGTCAAGATGTCAGTCTTCAGATGGACAAGAAATATGAGGGGGAAGAGTACCATACAAGCCACTTGGTGAAGGAGCTGGGCTTGCTACAGGTATATATATAGTCTTGCTTTATGTCCTGAGACATCCAGAGTCTCTGGCACGGGTCAACTACTGTTGGCACACTGAGATGAGACTGAAAATGGGGTCCAGTGTGACATGTTTTTGTTTATGCAGGTTCGGAAAAGCAAAGATGTATGCAGTCTTATTCGTTGCCCGCAAGACGTACTAATCCGGTCCGAAGGTCTATAAACTCCGTCCAAAGGTCACATCTTTATCCGAAGGTTCGCATCCGGTCCGAAGCTCATATCTCTGTCCGAAGGTTCGCACCTGATCTGGAGTTCCCATCCGTCTGCACCTTAGGGCTAAGGTGGGCGCCATCCCCCCCTCAACAAATTATTTTAGGCCTATAGTTTCCATCAGACGTTTCAGTCCCCTCAGTCCAACCTAGTCCATCCTAGGTTGAATTTCTAGTCCCGCCACAGGCTGCACCATGTTAATTTTTCATCACTTGAAAATTAGCATACTTGCCCCAAAGTTCGAACCCACAATCTACGAGGGGATGACTACCATTCTAGCTACTTGGACTAGGAGTACTTGTCCAAGTGGTTAAGGAGGGAGGTATCCCCAATAGGTCTTGAGAATCAAGCCACGAGGGAAGCACAATAATTTTTTTATGGAAGAAATTATGTGAGGAGGGTGAGGTGCGGCCCGGTAGCGGGTGCGGTGCAACCTAGGTGCATGTGTGGTGTTGCCAGGATGCAGATGCAGTGCAGCCTGGGTGCGGATGCGATGTGGTCCAAATGCGGAGGCGGTGCGGTACGGTGCGGCTGAGATGCATGTGCAGTTCTGGTGTTGGAGGCCTTCGGACCGTGATGTGGCTTTCGTGCCGGTATGTAGCCTTCAAGCTGAGTATGTAAGGCCTTCGGGATGAGTTTTTGAGGCCTTTGGGCCAAATTTTTAGGCATTCGAACTGTGTTAGTAGACTTTCGAACAAGAATAATATTTAACTTCCTCAATATATATATATATATATATATATATATATATATATATATATATATATATCTCGTCCAAGATACAAGTAACCGTGACATTGGTTTGTATAATTAAGGTATTTATGTTATCTACTTTTGAAACAACAAGCACGTACGTAGGCCATGAGCTAATATACATTGGCGAATTGCTACCATTGACATAGTCGTTCGAGTCGCCTCCTATTGTGCCCCACATATCGCCGGCAGTTTTTCTTCGGACTCGCCATGAAGACCAGCTGAGAACCGGACGCAACACAACGACATGATTCAAATAGTATATGGCTCTCCTTGTCCCTAGCTAGCTTTACAAGTACTCTAGTTTTCTACTGCTACTGCTACTACTACCACGGAGATTCACGTTCAGCTTGGTTGCTTGGAAGTGAAAAAAAAATATATGGATAGATATAGTTTCATGTCATTTCCTGATAAAAATAAAATGTGTTTCATGTCATTTCTCGTATGATTAAAGTGACTTTCAATGTTTGGATAGATATAGTTTATAACTTGGAAGTGGTCAAATAATACTTTCGGTGTTTGGATGGCTATAAAAGTAAAGTAAATAAAATAAAATAAAAATTAGAAGAAAAACAAAATTAAATAATTAACTAACCGTCATAAATTGGTTAAAAAATTATTTATGTATATTAAATAATGTTAGCAGTATTAAAAAGAGAGTTTCAGCTCACATCCACTGGAAACTGGCCCTTTTTTTCTGCCGCGTCACTGCTAATTCTTTCTTTTCTCATATCACTTTCTATCGACATCCCAACCAAACAGCCAAACTCTCCATAACAAAACCCCATACAAATAATCCATGACTTTCACCCCCACTTTAAACGTACCAAACAGCTCAGCGTATGGAGAAAATCAGTGGAACAATAAAGTATCAGATTGACATAGATATTCAGATTATACGTACATTGCAATCCACATATGCAAGGATACGCTTATGTATACTAACTAGCTCATGAAGTATACATAAATAGAACAAACTTGGTTACTCCTTGGCCCAGCCCATAAGTCAATTATCCCTACTTTAATTTCCTATGTTTATATACAATTTGATCCTTGTTGAGGTTATTTGGAGGCATTTGTTACCCATATTGATGTTTTTGTGCACTCTACCTATCATACGGAGCAGAGCCGGGCTGATGACAACTGAAAGATGGGTTCACAATATTTCTTGTTCAAGTTCGATGGCTTGTCAGACTTATCCCATGGTCAGCCCTAATGACAACTGAAAGATGGTTCACAATATTTCTAACTGTTGGTGGGGTGTAGAAACAAATTTTTACTATTGTATGAAATAAATTTGTTACTTTGGCCATTCGAGATAAATTAGATTATAGGGAGCAGATCACAATGTTTCACTGACTATAGTTTTACAGAAAATTTTATATACAATAAATATTTAATTATATTACATTTCTGGAATTATAATGTGGTTTAGAAACAACTCAAAAATAGCTGTCTAAGTCATTTGTATATCATCTATTAATTTTTTTATTTTTTATTTTTATAACTAACTACCATCATATGTGCCATACATATATTCTCATATCATTAATAAATTTTTAAAAAATTCTTATACCTAACTACCACCGTACGTATATTCCTTACATAAAAAAAAACATAAAATCATTATAACTATATAAACATATATCATTTACAAATAATAATAATAATAATAATAATAATAATAATACATATATAAACATATATCCAAAATGTTATAACCATATATATCAAAATCCAAATTAAAATACATTCAATATTTAATTTATATCTAAACATACTACATGATATATCTAGACATATATTCAAAATTCTACAAAGAACAAGATTTAATTAAAATATATTCAAATCATATTTAAATTATTTTAATATAATTTATAATTTTTTTAATATATGAAATGACAACTATATAATAAAAAGTTTGTTGAATCATAAGGAATAACGATAGAAGCAACAATGGTATAAGCTCCAAGTCGATACTAATAGTGGCATTTTCACAGCAAATAATTTTTTTTTTTTTTTTCAATCGGAAAGTTCCCAGATCGTCATTAAGACCGTCATTAACATTGGCAGTCTAAGGGCAAAATGGTAATAACTCTGGAGTTATGACAACATTTTTAATACTCATAAGAATACAGATTATTATAAGCGTATCGATTAGTTATAATTCATACTAGGTCAATTTCACAATGTTCTGTAGAAAAGAAAAGTATCTTGGTCAATTTCACACGGCCTTGTCTAAGCACAATTATTTATATGAATATAACATTAATATTATCAGGCTGAGGTCTCTCTGATCTCATCCATGCGTGGGTTTGGTTTGGCGAACAAATCCAAACACACACACATATAATCCATTTTAAAGTATTATCTTCTCTAGCTCCTAAAATTAGACATTTAATCAAATTAGGTAAAATTATTTTGATAAAAACAAATTTATTGACATCAAATATAATTATTAGATGAGATCAAATAAAAATTTTAGACAAATGAATTTTGAATTTAGAGTACCACCTAAATCCATAATGGATATTGGACAAATTATTCATATATATATATATATATATATATATATATAATTTTATTTTTAAACTGGTAAATAGAATCGAACTCATTTTCAGTGGTGCTCGAACTCCCGACCACCCGAGTCGCATGCCTCCCCTCTACAACTAGGCTAGAGGCTCATTAGTGTGCGGACACACACACATATATATAAAAGGATCCACATCTTCGATCCCTAACTTATCAACCATTGGATCTTGTTTAATTTATCTAATCTTAATCGTTGATTTGAATGAATCAAATCAATAGTTAAGATTAGATGACTTAAATAAGTTCCAACGATATATATATATATATATATATATATATATATATATATATATATATATATGTGCTAACGGTTAAGACTGATACATCCGGACGGGGTGGACATGGGTTCGAGACGCCTCGACATCATTTAATTTAAAAAAAAAAAATTTAAATGGTAAGAGTGGTGGTTGGGTGCGGTGCAGGTGCGTGGAGCGGTGCGGCCCGGACTGTGTGCGGATGCGATGCGGGTGCAAGTGCGGTGCTGGAGGGATCTGGTGCGGCACGACGCGGTGCACGGCTACGACTGCGTAAAGCATTCGGGCCGGATGGAACCTTCGGACGTGGTGCCTTCGGACGTGTAGCCTTCGGGCTGGGTTAGTGGTACCTTCGGACCGGGATGTAAGTATTCGGACTTGGTGGAGCCTTTGGACTAGTGTTTGTATATATAGACCTTCGGACTGGATTAATTGTAAGTCTTCGGACTGAGTTGTAGTTTTTCCAAGAGTCTGAATAAAATTTACCTTCTTGAAAAAAAAATATATAAAAAAGAAAGAAAGTAAAACCCTAACACAATTAATTCAATCCTTTGTGAATCAACACTAACATGCACGAAGCTAGCGAAACCGATAGTTGTTCCGTGAAGTTGAACTTGAATAGATAATGACCCCCCTCCATTTTTGACTGGTACAACTAATTATTTTTGAGTTCTTCCTTCCTCCAAACCTTGTTTGTTTTGTTCTATATGCATGAATCTACTTTGAAATTGGAACTAGCCAAATTATTGAAGTTTCACTTTATGAAAGTCTAAATAGTTTTCATTACTGCAGGTCCAGAGCCTTTAATAACCTGGAGGAAAACTTATAATTAATAGGGACTGTGATGTTGTTGGACCCTAGTGACAAGCGAGGAGCGAGGAGGGTGCATGTCTCACATCAAATGGGTTAACATCATCTCTATCTATGTTCAAAGAACCTGCACCTTAGGGGTTCAGGATCATTATATATATATATATATATATATATATATATATATATATATATATATATATATGTATATAAATATTTTTGAAGAAGGTAAATTTTATTAAGGTCTCTCTGAGAGACTACAAACTCAGTCCGAAGGCTTACAATCAATCATAGTCCGAATGTTACATTCCAGTCCGAAGGCACCATCCAGATCCGAAGGCCTCACGCAACCGCAACTGCAGTTACAACGCACTGTTCCGTACTAGTACCACACCTGCACCTTGCATTACATCCCCGCACCATCCGAATCACACCGCACCGCATCACTGCACCTGCACTGCACCCCCCACTATCCCATCACTTAATTTTCCAAAAGGATGTTAGTCCCGATGCGGATAAAAGATGATAGAACACGGGCCATTAGCAGAGCTGCTAGCGAGACCTGAAAGTCCGCTCTCTACTAGAACCCAAGTTGTCGTCGAGATAAGAGATTCACACAAGAGTTCTCATCTGATATTCTCGATTCCAACGAAGCACGAACCAAAACAGGTTACAAACATACTTCGAAGAAAATGAAGATTACAACTAGCAACAAGTAAAACGTTCTTCTTTTTACGTTCGCAGACGCTACAATGAGAAAGAACAAGAAAAATAATAAACTGAAGAAAAGCTACTTCCTGGGGTGGTAAAAACTACCGTTGCTCAAAGCAAGATTCGTCGTACAGACGATATGTCCTCAGGAACCAGCAAGCTCATAAATGAACTTCTGGAACGCTCTTGGTCACCTTCGGATCATTCAAAAATACAATATGAGGGAGGGGTGTTCGGGTGGCCACATATGCTCTGGTGCTCTCGGTTTTTTTAATCTCTCAAATGAATGAGAAGCTCCTCTATATATAGAGAAAATCAGCACCTATGCGCGCATATGTGAGCATATACGCACATACGCGCTGTCCAACCAGATCCCCAAAATCAGGGTGTCAAAGTCGCATGCGCCGCCTGTACGCTGTATTGCTCAGAGCAGACAGCGCCGCCATGCGCCGAAAGCTACAGACATATGGCACTGAAAATCATGCGCCGTACTGCGCCGCCAACAACATGCCATGTCCCCTCCACATTGGACTCGCTCATATAAACTTGCGGGACACATAGCGCCATGACTCATTGCGCCTGAACGCATGCGCCACGGGGCATGCGCCCGAGCATGCAACTCGCGCATAAAATGAGCACATGAGCTTCATGCGACTTGCTAAGTGCGCCAACAAAGTGTCATTTTGCGCCCTTGAGTCTGAGTCCGAGTCGGGACTTAGCTCCTAAGAAAAACTTCCCAAATATGGTGACAAAATTAGGATTGTCATAAAAGGGTTCACACTTAATCCCTCTAGGAAAGTCAACCCACATTGGCCACTATCCCATGTGCATATACCAATACGAAGCATAGCTATATATTGAGATATATACATTGGTAATTTTCTAATGTGGGACTAAAACTCCCAAAGCTAAGTGAAAAATACCAACAATTGTAAACCCCCTCACCCAAAAATTAGGGCTACTTGGCTTAGATAGTAAAATTAGGGCTAGTTTGAACCCAATTAGAATTAGAACACGGCTTTTATTTAATTATACAATAATTAAATAACGTGTACGCACCTTACCGTTGCTTCGATAATTGGAGTACCTCACTAGCCATTGCCTATCTAGAAACTTTACGATCTCATCCTAGACATGCCCGCCTACTATTCTGACCCTTGTGCAACTTATAATATTGCTCTCTGATGCTATATTTTAGCCGCACAATAAACGTCGCGGACGTTATTTCTTAATTCGATATAAATTCCAATTTTGTACCCTTGTGCGTCCCAATCGAAATTGGGGACACAATCTTGACCATTTTGTGCAAACCGAATTTTATTAATACTCTACACTGTCCCCTCTACGCCCTGGCACTTGTGGCCCACCTAAAATTAATCCCATGTACTCCTAATTAATTCTAGAATATCATGCGCGTTTCGATTTAATTAATTAAATTTAATTTTTGCCTTTGTGCAATTTTCTAATTGTTGGGGGGCTATTATGCAAAAATGCATTGAGGTGTCCCCATTATTGGATAATTCATGAAGAAACTCAATTTTTCCCTTCATATAATTTTTCCCATAATTTTTCGGGATGTGCAACGCGCGCACATCGCCCTGTATATTAATTCTATCCTTGCATTTAATTGATGCAAATTCTAGCCTTCGCAAACATCCTCATGCAAGCCCAAGGCCCATCACAATGAGATATTGACCAAAGTCAAACTCACCTAGGTCAAACCCTAAAATCCACATGTGTATAAATATAATTTTTCTTCCCTTTTCCCTTTTTCTAAATCACCCTAAAACCAAAACCAACTTCAATTATCCAGCCGACCCCCTTTCAATTGTTGTTCTCTTCCTCCTCCTCCCCGTAGCTGACTCCGGCCACCCTGGCTTCGCCGGAGCTCGCCCCTCCGCCTACACTCACCTCTTTTATTCCCTCATTCCTCCTCTTCCTCTGTCCCAGCCGCCGGACGAACCACCATGGCCTCCCCTCATTCATCATCTTCAACATCCCCCTTCGCCGGAACCCGACCCCGAAGCAGCCGAGCGTTACCACCACCACTGTCATCGTCCCCAACGTCCTCCAACCTCGCCATACCCGACCCCCACTGTGTAGTCTCCCTCCTCCGGCCAGTGGCTGTGCAGACTGCTCCGGCAGTGCAGCCTCGACTCGGCTGTACGACAGACTGATCCTGCTGCCTCGACTCGACGGTGCAGCGAACTGCTCCACTCCAGCGCAGCCTCGACCCGACGCTTCCCTTGGCCGGAGCACAGCAGTCGACTCCACCCCGTCCTCTTCTTCTCCGCTGCCGCAGCCTCGACCTGCTGCTCCTCCTCGAGCCAGCAGTCGACCACCCCGAATCCCCGTCGATGAACCATCACCACCATCTCCATTAACACCACCAGCACTCCCTCTTCTCTGACTCCTTCCTCCGGTGATCTCCCCGACTTCGGATCACCTGACCCCGGGCACCGCTTAGCCGAGACTCCCCGCCTGTCAGCCACCCCTTTTTCCCGTATCGGCCTCATCGGACCCCCATAACCTGAGGCACACCCGCTGTCCTCCTTGGCCGGACTGCCTCCCTGGCCGGACTCCGGCAGACCTCATCCCCATCATCATCATCTATTAACACATCGCCACCATACATTATCATCCCCTCCACCATTGCTATTAACGCCCTTGCAATCATCATCTTCACCAATACCTAAACCCTAATCGTCCCCATCGTCGTTCTCGTCATCCTCATCCTTGTCATCACCCCCAACGTCATCGTCATCTATATCGTGGCCATCATCATCGTCTTCAATGTAGTTATCCTCATCATCATCTCAATTCATCATCATCAGCTGTAACCTCCGATTTCCAATTTCCAAAATAATTAAATTTTAATTTATTTTAAAATATCAAGTTTTATAAAATATTTTTTCTTAAAATTTTTATTTGATTTTGAACGATGTTTGATTGTAGAAGGTAATTTAAAAATCTTTTATAAAAAAAATCATTTTTCCTAAATGACGATGTATTACAAAATAAATAAATAAATAATAATATATATATATTCCTCTAGTTTCAAATGTTTATTGGCTTGAAATCATAAAATTATTTATTGGATAAAATTAATTAAAGGACTAGTTGTTTCTTCAAAATAATTTTATATTTAATGGAATAGTAAATAAATAAATTACATAGCTTTCCTAAAATATTTTCTGAAATTATAATCTTTTCTTTTTAAATTTTTTACAAGTTGCCATTTCCTATTAACTAGCCAGCACACCCTCGTTCTCACATAAAGAACTCATTCATATTTAATCCTGGCCATTCATCATTGGGCCAATCCTCACCCTTTAGCCCACAACTCTCTCTCCCTATTTAAGGCTCTCATCACCATTCCCAAGAAACCCTAGCTAGCCCTCACAAATCCCCACAAGCCAACAAGCCATCACCACCATTTTGTGTGCTCGTGTCCGTGTGTCCAGCATCACCGTGTCAGCCGTGTTGGCCTCGGGTCCGACCCCGGGTGTCCCACCGTATCCATTCATTTCCTGTGTCCGGTTATAACTTTACAACCTGATTTCCGTGTCCGACACACCCGGACACAACCCCCACACCACAGCAAACACCCACCCCGTGTCCAACACCCGGACACGCCCACTGTACAGCGAACCCATCGTGTCCAGCCGACACGATGCACCCCGACACATCCACTAAACCTAACCCTAACCTAACTCCGGCGAGCGCCGGTGGCCGCCCAGATCCGCCGAGATCTCCTTCCGCTGAGTCGAGACGCCGGTTCCTCGAGAACGACCGCCGCCGCCGAGAAGAATCGAGCACCGCCGCTGAGTCGAACAGACCGCCGCTGGAACCGACGTCGCCGCTCCTCGAAAGACCGCCGCCGAACAGATCCGCCGCCCCGAGTCGAACGTCGACCTCGCCGACGCCTGACCCGCGCCGACCCCGACGGATTTGCTCCTCCGTCGACGACGAATGTGAGCTTCTCTTCTCCTCCCCCTTTCTTCTGTTCTGTAGGTTAGAGTTTATTAGTTATAGTGTATTAGTTTAATTAAATGTGATTAGTTAAGTTAATTAATTAATTAGATTAGTTAGTTTAATTAGTTTAATTATAATAATTAGAATAGTTAATTTGTATTAGTAGTTTAGTTAATTATTTATAATCAGTAAATAAATTCTTAATCAGTTAATTGATTTATTAATTAATTAGTTAGTAATTTCATATAAATTAGTTTAGTATATAATTAGTTAAAATACATAATTAGTTTGGTTTAGTTAAATAATTAATCAGTTATACATATTTTGTATAAAATTTTTGGTATATATATACATATATGTAGATTATATTTTCGTATTGGTATATGTATATATTTTGTATATACTTAATATATTTCAATATAAAATTGGTACATATGTGCATATCTATATTTTCAGTATATGTTGGAAATTGTTAACTGGTATATGTTTAACAAAAACATGATTTAGCATATATAAATAAATGTAGCATAATAATATATTTTTGGTATAATTATAAATTGGTATAGTATAATATAAATACGTATTGTATCCCTTTTCAATGAACTATGTCTATATAGATATACATTCAAGTATTAATTATTATGCTTATATATACATTCAAGTATTATTTATTATGTTTATATATATACACAAGTATTATTTATTTTAAAAGTATATATATATTAGTATAAATTAAATTCATGTATTAGCATAGTCATTGTACCTTGGAATTTAGTAGATATAGTAAATTCTAACTTGGCTTATTTTTATGACTATACCTTGTATAACGTATTTCCCAGTAGCTATTGTAATTAAAACATACAGTATTAATATTACTTAAGGTATATATATATACACTTATCTATTTTCGTACCAAATGTATTTGATGTATATGTTGGTACAATGTGCACACTTCTATGTCTCTAACAGACGACCCTAGTTGACTGAGTTCCATGCCTGACATAGCCCCTGAGTTAGTATTTGCTTGCGTGTTTAGTATAGCTTCTGATGCAAATATTGTATTGTTATTATATGTCATTAGGACTGTGGGTTCCTCCAGGCGACACTCTGGAACAGGACCTCGGTATTCACCAGCTAAGGACCAAAGGCGAGTACATTCTCTGATTAGTTTCTAATTTATGATATCTCCTATGTTCACTGTATCTAGTGTAAATATCCATGTTCTTGACACATTGGTTACACGGATTGGTATACAAGGATCTCGTCATGAGATGTTATTCCTTATTCATGGTGTAGCTTGTACAAGACTTGTTTTCCTTGTTATCTTGTGCATGTACAGACACTGATTCCCGGGGAGATTTGCTACCTTCTTAGGGAATCCCGTGCCATAGCATACCATGATTGGATCTACTATACCAGTCGGGGGTGGGGAGTATTTTAGTGTAGATATGTGATCATACCCAATTTTTCATGCATCATAGCTCACCCCACATCTCACGTCGGGTGCGGCCTGACCATCTCCGTGCCTCATAGCTGTTACGTGTGATTAGCCTGACCTCTACATGCATCATAGCTAACCAACGGTTAGCCTGACCTTCGTGAATCATAGCTAATCACATGTAACCAGCCTGATCAAGTTCCCAAGCCGATCACATGTTAAAGCTAGTACTCACACACTTAGTCATAGGACTCTTGCTCATTGACATATTGCTTTTTTTCCTGCATTTACTTACAGTATTTCCAGTATTTCTTTCATTGTACATTTCTCGTACCTATACATGCATCTGGTATATTTCCATCTAGAACTGTTACATAGTCTATGTCATTTATATAGAACTGCTATTTAGAGATGTACTTTGCTCCTTCCTGACTGGAAAATATTTTTCCAGACTGTGACCTTAGTGGACTTGTTTCTGACATTTGGGGATTTGGTTGTTACTGATTGCAGGTATAATTTTTGTCATAGACTTGTGTTGTATTCTTTTATTTTTCTTCAAATTCCTATCGTGCTGTAGTTGTGATTGAGTATGTTGTTCATATTTTTATAGTGTTGTCCGAGTCTCCTTATGGAGTTGGATACTAGCGTGAGATTGTTTAGATAGTACTCGACCTAGACAGCGTTCTACCGCCGATGCTGCGGCGTAGGCTGGACGTACCCACGCACTCGTGCCCCTAAACCGGGTGCGGGTCGTGACACATTTTTAGTGGTGGCCCATGCAGGTCAAACTTCGCGAGTTGTGCGATGTCGTAGTAGTGTGGCATCTTTGTTACACTATTGCGTGCCTGCGATAGGATCTAGGACATAGGATACTAGGATGAGAGGAGATACTCAATCACAAATTCTTGAGAGATTCCTGGGACGACCCCTTGAGAATCTTATTATAATTTCCAATTTAAATCTTTTCTTGTTTCCGTCCGCTCTCGCTTGTTGTTACTGAACTTGATTCTTGTTGATCAATTATTAAAATTAAAATCTTGGTATCATTGTTGAGTTTGAATCTTGTTGACCAGTTGTTAAATTTAATTCTTGGTATCGTTGTTGTGTTGATTTCATATCGAGATGAATTTTACGGGCTAAAATTTACGGTATCATCTGATGACATATGTTGATAAGGACAGTGAGAAAGGTAAAACGTCTACTTTGGTTATGGACCCTAGAGTTTATCGCAGCCATATTAGCTGTGATGGCGAGAACGTAGGAACCTGACTTGGATGTATATACTATAGTTATGAAACTTAGAGTCTCTCGCAGCCATACCGGTTGGCGTGGCGAAGATTCTAGATGACATGATTATAGGATTGCATACCTTAGTTACGGAACCTGTCGTTTATCGCATCTATGCTTACTGGCGTGGCGAGGATTCTGTGCGTCATAATTTCTGACAGACGTATATGATTATCAGGTTGTATCTTAAATTGGTTCTTAAAGTATCATCTCAAGACTTATCTATTTCTGTTATTCCAGGACTTTGTTCCATCGCTTCTTTTCTTTACTAGCAGTAAAGATACCTTCCGTCCTTGATCCAGTTCCTTTTTGAGCTTATTTTCTTTGCGGATTCCTTGTTAGTATGATAATTAGTGACTTACAATTTTGGTTGTGTCTTGTATTGGTATTGACTGAGTGTTGCTTGTGAGTTGTAAGTGTTTCCTAGTTGGACATGTGAGCAGTAGACTTTAATCTAGAGTTAACCATAGCATAATACCTTGTAACAATGGTTCTAGGATAAGTGTCATTATAGTACTATAAGTGGAAGGAGAGTATAGAGTATCAGTGATAGTTCTCAGAGTTAGTATCAGAGCCAATTACCCGTCCTGGATAATCTTGATTATGCACTTGAGTGATCTATGTAAACAATTAGGTATCAAGAAATTGTTTAAGAATTAATGGAGCATGATGTTCAATTTGATGATTGATATCGGAAGTGTTAAGGGTAAGGAAATATATACGCATAAAGTTAATGAGGTGTCATGAGTAGAGAAATATCGGAATAGGTAATGAAGATGGTGAAGCGTATCACGGATTAGTGTAACAGGCTATGAAAGGTTAAAAGGAAATACCTATACAACCATCGAGATGAGGAACCATATACATGCCCATGAGAGTAAAGAAACATGAGTGTTATAGTAGATACATGTAATCATGAGTTATAATGAGCTTGATGAATGATCCATTAATGAAGTTAGTAATATAATACCAAGAGTGCTAATGGTTCTACATCGAGGATTTGTCGAGGATGACATTAATAACAGTAAGCACTCTGTGTGATGATAATTAGACGATATACCGATTGACATAAATTGAAATCATGAAAGAAAACACAGTTGATGATAACTTTGATCATTGGAGGTAATAGTGTAAGTGATTCGGGCAGTACAAATTTAGTACACAGTTCTAGACAATAGAGGTATTGAGTGCACCTTGAGTATCAGAGACCGCGAGCACTAATATGTACATTGAGGAGTTATAAATTAAAAGGTGGAAATAAATTTTAAATTTTCAGAATTTTTAAGGAGTTGAGATTTTATGTTGTTAAAATATTGAGGATTTAAATTTGATTCAATAAACATAGTTAAGGCTACAAAGATTTTAGAAGTGATTAAATTTTTTCGATATGAAGTATCTGATTTTGAGGAGGTATATGCATTTTATTTTAAGTTGATCGGGAAGTTAAACCTTGACGATTATTTTGAGGATTAATTTTTGGTAGATGAGAGATATGAATATTAATATATGAGTAGTTGATATGGGTACCAGTGTACATGAATAGAAATTTGTAGTGAATGTGCTAGAGTTAAGTGTTTGTTAGAGATAGTAGATACTACAAGTAATATGTTAGCAGGTTCTTTTTCTAATGTTCCCGTCTCTTGATTGATTGATTTCCCTAAGTGCTGTAGTTCGTATTCATGATTTCCTTGTTAGGATATAACTAGTAGTACACCTTAACAGAGACTGAAATACCATGACAAGACACATGACCTATATATTTTCTTAAATTGCATGGATGTAGGTAGAATTTTCTTAAACCATGATCATTAGGATTTTGACCATAGCAAAGATCTATGACAAGGTTATGACTGACAAAAGGGACAAGATGATTAAATTTGTGGATAAGCATTAATTTAAATAAAGAGTTAAGGCGTTAATAACAGAATTGACGGATCATTAATTTTACGAAGATTGAGGATGATTGAAACTCGAGGATAAATATTGACTTGAAAGGAGAGTTAAGAAATTCACAGGGCAAAATTTGAGGATTTAATGATTTTAGGAAGGTCTTGATATGATAAAAATTTTGTTATTAAAATTTGAGGAAAATTAGGGAAATTATCATTATATATATTTGATTGCAAGATAGAAATTTGAAATTTTATATTATGAATGTTGCATTGAAGATTTCGTAAGTATCACATCGTTAAGTGTTTTGAGGGAAAAAAAAGAAAAAAAGAAAAAGAAAAGAAAGGAGGAAATAAAATCGTTAATGAAATAGTGTCGAATTTAATTCTCGGGATAGGATTAGATTTTGAATGAGCATCAATTGAATTTGAGTTAGAGGAGTAAGGTGATTGATGGATTTGTGTTTAAAATTTAAAATTTTGGGATACGATTTTTATAAATATGCATTGATTGGATTTCAATTAAAGGATTGGATAGTAAATTTTGTATTTAGTTATTTACTCAAAATTTGAGGAGATTATGATACGACTGGAATTCAATTAAAATATTGAGGATTTGAGTAGTAAGAATTTTACATTGGGATAATAAATTCAGAGGATGAAAAAAAAATTTAGTTCAAAATTCGGAAACATTATACATACGGGTAGAGAAATATGGAATGAAATGAAGCTCATGGTAAAGAATATTATAATATAATTGATTATGGGATCATATAATTGAAGGTCGTAAGGTAAGATCATGGTATATTGAGGTTGTGATCTAAATTAAAATCTTGACCATGACAGTAACATTTGAAATCGAAGAAAATAATCGAGGTATAGTTGATGTTAAGATAAACAACTCGAATTTGATGATAAGGATTTTGGACATGTAATAAATTTTGATTCAGAAATTCTAAGATCTAATCTAATAAAGTTTGTGGAATTTGAAACTTTTATAGATATTAGTTAATGATGAATCACAAGATTGAGAAAAGTAAAAATGAACGAGGATAAAAAGGAAGGATTATTTTCAGATGGTAGTAAAGACTACTCTTTTTTTTCCTAGAAATTAAGAAAGGCGATTAGATGTCTCTTGATTACATTCTGAAGGATGTATTTAAGTTTCTTAAATCAAATTGTCGACCGTATCTTTCGAATTAGCAATAACTTTCATGTCTATATCATTCATTATACTGGGTCTTCCTTGGTTTAGTTACTTTGAAAAGGTAACGTGCATTATTCCAATTATCTGTTTTTCAGTGATCGTGTCTACTTCCCAAAACCTAAACTTTCTAGAGGATTCAAGGCCGAGCCATGATTCCTTCAAGTTATTCCTGTCTTAAACCATATTTTCTTTTTCTTCATGTTTTCTTCTGTTTGGTAAATATTCTCCTTATAGAAATATTTTCTTCAATGATATATTCATCATTATGAACAACAAAATTTTTTTTTCTATCCTAATCATCCCTAAAATTTCGAGGACGAAATTTTTCTAAGGTGGATAGACTTGTAACCTCCGATTTTCAATTTCCAAAATAATTAGATTTTAATTTATTTTAAAATATCAAGTTTTATAAAATATTTTTCCTTAAAATTTTTATTTGATTTTGAACGATGTTTGATTGTAGAAGGTAATTTAAAAATCTTTTATAAAAAAAATTATTTTTCCTAAATGACGATGTATTACAAAATAAATAAATAAATAATAATATATATATTCCTCTAGTTTCAAATGTTTATTGGCTTGAAATCATAAAATTATTTATTGGATAAAATTAATTAAAGGACTAGTTGTTTCTTCAAAATAATTTTATATTTAATGGAATAGTAAATAAATAAATTACATAGCTTTCCTAAAATATTTTCTGAAATTATAATCTTTTCTTTTTAAATTTTTTACAAGTTGCCATTTCCTATTAACTAGCCAGCACACCCTCGTTCTCACATAAAGAACTCATTCATATTTAATCCTGGCCATTCATCATTGGGCCAATCCTCACCCTTTAGCCCACAACTCTCTCTCCCTATTTAAGGCTCTCATCACCATTCCCAAGAAACCCTAGCTAGCCCTCACAAATCCCCACAAGCCAACAAGCCATCACCACCATTTTGTGTGCTCGTGTCCGTGTGTCCAGCATCACCGTGTCAGCCGTGTTGGCCTCGGGTCCGACCCCGGGTGTCCCACCGTATCCATTCATTTCCTGTGTCCGGTTATAACTTTACAACCTGATTTCCGTGTCCGACACACCCGGACACAACCCCCACACCACAGCAAACACCCACCCCGTGTCCAACACCCGGACACGCCCACTGTACAGCGAACCCATCGTGTCCAGCCGACACGATGCACCCCGACACATCCACTAAACCTAACCCTAACCTAACTCCGGCGAGCGCCGGTGGCCGCCCAGATCCGTCGAGATCTCCTTCCGCTGAGTCGAGACGCCGGTTCCTCGAGAACGACCGCCGCCGCCGAGAAGAATCGAGCACCGCCGCTGAGTCGAACAGACCGCCGCTGGAACCGACGTCGCCGCTCCTCGAAAGACCGCCGCCGAACAGATCTGCCGCCCCGAGTCGAACGTCGACCTCGCCGACGCCTGACCCGCGCCGACCCCGGCGGATTTGCTCCTCCGTCGACGACGAATGTGAGCTTCTCTTCTCCTCCCCCTTTCTTCTGTTCTGTAGGTTAGAGTTTATTAGTTATAGTGTATTAGTTTAATTAAATGTGATTAGTTAAGTTAATTAATTAATTAGATTAGTTAGTTTAATTAGTTTAATTATAATAATTAGAATAATTAATTTGTATTAGTAGTTTAGTTAATTATTTATAATCAGTAAATAAATTCTTAATCAGTTAATTGATTTATTAATTAATTAGTTAGTAATTTCATATAAATTAGTTTAGTATATAATTAGTTAAAATACATAATTAGTTTGATTTAGTTAAATAATTAATCAGTTATACATATTTTGTATAAAATTTTTGGTATATATATACATATATGTAGATTATATTTTCGTATTGGTATATGTATATATTTTGTATATACTTAATATATTTCAATATAAAATTGGTACATATGTGCATATCTATATTTTCAGTATATGTTGGAAATTGTTAACTGGTATATGTTTAACAAAAACATGATTTAGCATATATAAATAAATGTAGCATAATAATATATTTTTGGTATAATTATAAATTGGTATAGTATAATATAAATACGTATTGTATCCCTTTTCAATGAACTATGTCTATATAGATATACATTCAAGTATTAATTATTATGCTTATATATACATTCAAGTATTATTTATTATGTTTATATATATACACAAGTATTATTTATTTTAAAAGTATATATATACTAGTATAAATTAAATTCATGTATTAGCATAGTCATTGTACCTTGGAATTTAGTAGATATAGTAAATTCTAACTTGGCTTATTTTTATGACTATACCTTGTATAACGTATTTCCCAGTAGCTATTGTAATTAAAACATACAGTATTAATATTACTTAAGGTATATATATATATACACTTATCTATTTTCGTACCAAATGTATTTGATGTATATGTTGGTACAATGTGCACACTTCTATGTCTCTAACAGACGACCCTAGTTGACTGAGTTCCATGCCTGACATAGCCCCTGAGTTAGTATTTGCTTGCGTGTTTAGTATAGCTTCTGATGCAAATATTGTATTGTTATTATATGTCATTAGGACTGTGGGTTCCTCCAGGCGACACTCTGGAACAGGACCTCGGTATTCACCAGCTAAGGACCAAAGGCGAGTACATTCTCTGATTAGTTTCTAATTTATGATATCTCCTATGTTCACTGTATCTAGTGTAAATATCCATGTTCTTGACACATTGGTTACACGGATTGGTATACACGGATCTCGTCATGAGATGTTATTCCTTATTCATGGTGTAGCTTGTACAAGACTTGTTTTCCTTGTTATCTTGTGCATGTACAGACACTGATTCCCGGGGAGATTTGCTACCTTCTTAGGGAATCCCGTGCCATAGCGTACCATGATTGGATCTACTATACCAGTCGGAGGTGGGGAGTATTTTAGTGTAGATATGTGATCATACCCAACTTTTCATGCATCATAGCTCACCCCACATCTCACGTCGGGTGCGGCCTGACCATCTCCGTGCCTCATAGCTGTTACGTGTGATTATCCTGACCTCTACATGCATCATAGCTAACCAACGGTTAGCCTGACCTTCGTGAATCATAGCTAATCACATGTAACCAGCCTGATCAAGTTCCCAAGCCGATCACATGTTAAAGCTAGTACTCACACACTTAGTCATAGGACTCTTGCTCATTGACATATTGCTTCTTTTCCTGCATTTACTTACAGTATTTCCAGTATTTCTTTCATTGTACATTTCTCGTACCTATACATGCATCTGGTATATTTCCATCTAGAACTGTTACATAGTCTATGTCATTTATATAGAACTGCTATTTAGAGATGTACTTTGCTCCTTCCTGACTGGAAAATATTTTTTCAGACTGTGACCTTAGTGGACTTGTTTCTGACATTTGGGGATTTGGTTGTTACTGATTGCAGGTATGATTTTTGTCATAGACTTGTGTTGTATTCTTTTATTTTTCTTCAAATTCCTATCGTGCTGTAGTTGTGATTGAGTATGTTGTTCATATTTTTATAGTGTTGTCCGAGTCTCCTTATGGAGTTGGATACTAGCGTGAGATTGTTTAGATAGTACTCGACCTAGACAGCGTTCTATCGCCGATGCTGCGGCGTAGGCTGGACGTACCCACGCACTCGTGCCCCTAAACCGGGTGCGGGTCGTGACATCAGCTCCACCATAAAACCCTACCATAACTACCATCATCATCTCATCATCGTCTCGTCATCCTCGTCACCTCGTCGTCATCTCATCATTAGCCTCACCATCACACCATCGTCCTCATCCTCCTCCTCATCTCAATTCATCACCATCACCTCATCGTCACCCCACCAGTCATTATCACCATCAGCATTGTCGTCCTCACCATCATCGTCGTTATAGTCGTCTCCATCATCGTCAACCTCTCTTCGTCGTCGTCCAGCCAATCCCGTGCGCGTACACCGAGGTTCGAACCTGTCCCACCTTCTTATTTCGTATGTATGTTTGAGTATATGTTATTAGGACATGCGTATTCTTATGATTGCTAGCTGATATCGGACCCTGAGTCGGTGAACCCAGTACTGCGTACACGAACTTGTACTCGTACGCGTATATTAATTAGTTTGATATAATTATATATATTTAGTATGTACATACTATTCAACTTGGAATACGTATAATTAATGGATATATATGGTATATGTGTATATTATAATTAATTATATATTAATAAATAATTAGGAGTAGGTGTATTTAGATTGTATGACCTAGGACACCGTGGACTGTCCCGTATTTGTCCTTGACCCTGTTGACCCTAAGAACAATGTTGGTGTCTGCCTTGATTACACCGACGTACTGGATAGACCGTGTTAGTTGACTGACTTATTGTGTACAGTACTTAAAGACCCGACACCCGCGTAATTCAACGCGTAATTGACCGTGTTAGATGACTAGTGCTACCCCTAGGGTACCCCCTGAGTCCAGTGTAAATATTGTTGTGTGTGTGCACTAGTGTAATGACTAATATTTTTATTGTATTATATCATATGTACATAGGATATTAGATTTATTCTGCGCGACTTCTGGAGCAGGTTATTGGTACATCGCAGCCTTCTTGCCAGGCAAGTATACCTTGCCATTATACTATTATTCTTATTCCATATGTTGCACGTATCTTTATTTTCTGTCTTTAGTTCATATATTTTAATTGTTATATAAAATACGCGCGACGGTGACGTCGCGATATATTTTTATTTATGTATTGCATTGACCTTGTTCATGAGACTACCCCATTATCATGTAGCACCATTAGGTTCATTGGCCGTGACACAGTTGTTACACGAGTGTGAGTCTCATATAGATCACGGACTGCGTGACAGGTCTGGCCTCCTGTACGTATGGACCGTGCGTTAGGAATAACTGTTGTTAGAAACTTTGCATGCTAGTAGACTTGGCAGTTATTAGAGGTGTTATCGTGTCATGGATGTGACATGCTTAGAGCATGGGGTGGGAAGAACAACAAGTACCGCATTTGAGCTCCTTTGCACTTTTTCCTGTGTACCCGGATTCACCACTGGAGATACGGGCGGTGATGACCCATATATATATATATATATATATATATATATATTATGTACATTGGCGGGCCTCCGCCGTTCAAAAGACGACGTACCTTTAGGCCCCTGGATCTTCAAAAGAGAACCATGCCAAATCCCAGTTTTCAGCCAGATAGCTCACTTGTGGGGAAAGTTGTTCTTAACTGCATTTACTTTAGACGGTTAGGCGACCCCATTGGATATTTATTTTAGTACTTTATTGGCATGTGTTTAAGTATCTTGTTATGTCCCTCTGAGGACCTGGTCCGCTGCCAGGTGTACCTGTTCTTGAGTATTTGCAGGAGCGCAGATTTGGATGGTTGTATATGCTTCGTGGATGTCTTCTCTTGAGCCGTGATCGATAGCTGGTATACTTATATTGGGTTTGATCGTGTTGTACTTATTTTGTATTTGCTCTTATATTCGAGTTGGTAGTAGATTTGTTTCTATCCAACCATCATCCTTAGATACCTATATTGAGATATAGTTTCATAGATATTGGTTATTTATTTATATTTGATTTTCTGTGGATGAGATTTAGATTTTACCCTGTGACTTGTATTATATTTTATACCACTCGTGGATTTGATATTCATATTACAGCATACGTATGGATTTGGTTTCCATATATTGGAGTTGCCATATCCATGCGGCTGGCATGCTTACGTGTCCTAGTCCTACTTATTTTTGGGACTGGGGCGTGACAACAATCCTCTACATATATCACAATAAATAGTCGAGCGTTCCTCACAGTGACTGCCCATCATGCATTAGTATAGATGTCGCGCACGACTTGAATCTTTCCGCAAGGTTCAAACAACAGTACGATACAAGAATGGACTAAGTGTTGAATTCTGAACCATAGCTGTTATTCTTTCCACTTGCACAATGACATCAGTTGTGCCTCCGGTCGCACGTTAAAGGCCCTGTGCTGACCTGGTCTCAGTGTATGTATCTTGGGCGTCTATAAGCTTTTTCTCAAGAGACGGTCTATATCTCTATCCATACACTTAGGTGAGTTCTTCCATTATAGAGAGTTTATAACCCGGCATAAATCTTTGCGCTTCTGTGCGGTGCTAAACCGCTATGACATAGCCGCCGAAGGCCAAGGATCCTCCACTTGTGGTATCATGCCACTATAGCATGAGGACACATGCCTCTTAGTAGTGACGTTACTACATACAACATGGAGCCTTGCGTTCATGTGCGGTGCTACGCCGCTGTGACATGGATTGAAGCCGAGGTTTACTCCCTCATATGGTGTCACCCACTGTAGCATGAGGCCACATGCCTCTTAGTAGTATTGTACTACCTCCAACATGAAGCCTTGTACTTCCGTGTGGTGCTACGCCGCTGTGATATGGCTTGAAGCCGAGGTTCATTCCCTCATGTGGTGTCATCCACTGTAGCATGAGGTCACAGCCTCTTAGTAGTGCTGTACTACCAGTCTCTATCTTCCTTCAGCATTAGGCTACATGCCTATGTGCATTGCTACCGCCACTGTGACATGGACTGAAGCTTAGGTTCACTCCCTCGTGTGGTGCCACGCCACTGTAGCATAGGATACGAGTCCCATGTAGTGCTGAAATTACTCATGCTTCCTGCAACGCACGTCGGACATTCACTCTGCCCGAGAACTCATTAAGGCGTCAAAACCATCCTCATATAGGAAATGTTCTGTTCAAGAAGAAATATTAGACTATAGTGGTTTCGGTTACGTATCCCACAATGTCTTTGAGGACTACCAACTGTACCTGATATTCTCCTGGTCAATGGTCATCCCTTGAACCAATAGCTAGATGCTTGGTAGATTTTTCTTTGAATCAATAGCATAAAAATAAAATGGTAGGATTGCAGAGATGCAATATCATAGGTCCTCTAAGCCCATATCTGTTGTGTCCTTGACTATGTGCGGTGTTACTGCCGCTGTGATATAACTTGAAACCGAGGCTTTACCCTGTCGAGGTTCATCATGGTGGTATCACCCCATGGTAAAATGGAGTACTAAGCTCTTCATAGTGCTTGACTCTGACTATATGCGGTGCTATTGCCATTGTGACATGGCCCAAAACCGAGGTTTTATCCTGTCGAGGTAGCTCATGGTTATGTCACCCCACGGTAGTATGGAGTACTACGCTCCTTTATAGTTCTTACGATCAACTGGCACTTGAGACCTATCATGAACTGATCTTCCAGAATCACCGGGCTTCGAAGATTAAAACATTATAATGGTGCCATCCTTGATGTACTCATGTAGCATTTTGATCGGATCTGCTAGTGTAAACTCCCTCGACCAGATTTCAGTAATTTAGGATTATTTTTTAGCTAATTAGAATTATTGCAACTTTTTAAAATTTATTTTTACTTACATATCCTATTGATTTGTGCACCTGTCCATTACCCAATTTATTAGAGCATTACACTGACTATTATCCCCAAACAAAATTTACATACCTCTCCTAGACATGTTAGACTATTTTTTTGAATTTTGTGCAACTCCCAGATACTTTATTTTGAGCCTCGTTTGAGACGCACAAATATCGTTACAAACATCCGTATTTATTTTCTATTTAATTTCCTGCTCTGTACCCATCTCTGTTCCAATAGAGATTTGAGGCCCAACATGCACCTGTTTTGCCCAAACAAAAATACGTTAATATTCTACTTTGAATATACTACAATTAGTATATTGACACCGTATTAAAATTATGGCCCTAGCTGCCTCTAAATAATTAGTAAACACCGTGCGCAGTATTTATTAATTAATAAATACGGTGACCCGTATCACCAGATACCAGGCCCTGCCCCTGCCCAGGCTCACCCCCACCCCCCTCAGGACCCTCCTACAGCTTTCCCTCTCAATTCTGAGAATTTTAGCATTTTTAGGAATCAGGTGTTTTATCAGACAAATTGCGTAATTACGCAAATTCTTAATTTTAGGACCTATATGTAATTTATGAAATTTTAGGGGGTTTTCTGCAAATTTCCAGTGTGAGGTGTCAACACCTCATTGGTCGGTGAACGTACACCGTCCATGTGGCAGCGGAACCCACCCAAAATATCAGCCAAAATATTCCAAGATATTTTAAAAGCAAAAACCCCTAAATACCCTTGAACTTCAACATAATTACAATAAAACCTAACCCTAAAACCCTATAAATACTACCCATCCCCCCCACCCGAACTCCCCACACCACTCCCTCCGGCCACCACCTCCGACCAAACTCAGCCGAACCCTTCGCCACCTCCCTGCCTTCCTCCCCGACCACCGGAGACCCGCCCTGGCCGACTGCTCCGCCGCCGACAACCGCTGCAGACCCAACTCCCCAACCCGCACCACAACACCACCACCACTCCCGACCTCCCCCAGCGCCGCCTACCGCCATCGTGGACCATCGCCACCACCCCCAAACGCCTCGCCCTGACCTCCTCCGCCGGACTGACCCACCACCACTGCCCCCCGACCACCACCGTCGCCGGCAGCTCCCCCAGTCACCACCCCATTTCCAGAGCCGGGTATTTTTTTTATTTTTAATTTAGTTAATTGTGGATTATTTATATTTAATTATATTTATATTTAATTATTGATTGTATTATATTTTTATTGTTTGTTTTAGGATTTTGGCTAGCTTGGACCCATGTCAGACCCTAGTGGACCCATGTCCGACCCAGCCCACACCCCTGTGAGACTTATTTTTGGGTTTAGAATATTTATTTTATTTTTAGAAGGTTAGTGGGAGAGATTTGGAGTTAGTTTGAGTGCTTTTGGAACCCGGAACCCGAAACCAAGTCACGTAGGGGCGTTTTGGGCATTTTGGAACATGTGGAATCCCTTTATTTTGCTTTGGCCGACCCCTTTTCCAGCCCCAACCCGTGAGAACAGCAGCCCACAGCAGCCCCCTCTTCATTTTTCTTCATTCTTCACTTCTTCCTTCTTCTTCTTCTTCTCCACTTCTTCTTTCTTCTTCCTTCCTTCTCCAAGTAAGTTTCTCTTCCATTTTCTTCCTTCTTTCTTCCATTTCTTCTTCTTGATTGAACCCTAACCCTACATTCTTCCCTAACCTAGGTGGGTAGAGCCTAGATTTGGTGTTGGAGCTTGGATTTGAGGCTTGGAAGCTTGGATTGGAGGATTTGGAGCATTTTTGAGACTTTGGCTTGGGATTCCAACTCCCAAGAGGTAAACCCTAATTTTCCCCTTGTAATTACTCTTTTATAGTGTAATTAATATTTTAGAACCTTCCTAGACCCTTAGGCTACCCGTGGGAGGAAATTGGAACTAGTTGGGTAGTGTTTTGAGACTTTAACACTAGGTTTTGTGTCAATTTTGGATGAAATCCGAATTTGGCCCAATTTTGGGTGATGCCCTAGGTTAGACGGACCTAGGTAGACATTGTCGGATGTCGTAAGGGTGAGAGCGTGTCTCCGTTCGGACACGGGAAGCCGCGTCGCGGAGAAACGGGGGTTTCGGGCGAATTTAGGGCTTTTCGTCGTCGCCGATTCTAAGTGCGTGTGCGTTTCCGTCACGGGCCTAGAATTGACGCGGGAGTGCATTTTCTAGGATCTAGACATCGTTTAGGACGCGTGGATAAATTTTGGGCCGATTCCGAGTTCGTTTGGTGTGCGTTTCAGGAGATTTTCTGAGCCGCGCACCACGTGTTCGTCGAAATGACCGAACGGCCATTTCGACTTGGTTTCCTCGTTTCAGGCTTGTGCGCACGTTGGGTTAGTATCGGGGAGTGTGTGCTAGAGTTTTTGAGTTATATTATATATATTTTTAGGTGTTTGGGCGTGTCGGGGTCGTTGGGCGTGCGTTGGTGGGCGTTGTGGGCGTGGTGTGCGTTGTGTTGTGTTTGTTTATATATATGTGTATATATATATTGTGTGTGTGTTTTTATATATATATTTATATATATATGTGTGGTTATGTGTTTGTGAGCGTGTTAGGGAGTGCTTGTGTGATTGTGTAGGTGAGTGTGTGAGTGAGTGCTTGTGTGAGTGTGTAGGTGAGTGTGTGTGAGTGTGAGTGAGTGTTTATAGGTATATACATATGAGTTTATATATATGTGTATATATATGTATGAGTGTTTATGTGTGTGGTTGTGTGGTTGTGTGTTTGTGAGAGTGTGTGCTAGTGTGTGTGAGAGTGTGTGTGTGAGGGTGTGTGCTAGTGTGAGTGAGTGTGTGTGAGTGAGGATATATAGATATATATTTGTGTTTGAGTGTGTGAGTGTGTATATGTATATATAGATGTGTGTTTATATATATATATATAGATATGTGTTTTTGTGTGTGTGTGTATTTATATGTATCAGTGTGTGTGTGTTTATATGTGTTTATATGTGTTTATATGTGTGTATATATATATATGTTAGTAGATATAAGTTAGTGTGTATATATATCTATAGAGTTATATATATATATATATATATATATATATATATATATATATATATATATATGTATGTATATGTATGTGTATATATATAGTGATAGATATATATAGGAGTGTGTGTGTGTGTGTGTGTGTTGTGAGAGGAAGGGGGAGGCCAGCACTGCACCAGCAGCAGGTGCAGCAGCAAGGAGCAGCAGTAGCAGCTGCACCAGCAGCTCTAGCAGCAGCATAGCAGCCACAACAGCAGTTTGCAGCAGCAGGAGCAGCAGCAAGGTGAGGAACAATGCGAGAGAGAGGGGTATATATATATATATATATATATATATATATATATATATATATATATATATATATATATAGATAGATTGTTAGATATTTAGATAGATAGTTAAATAGGTACATAGATGGTTAGATAGATACATAGGTAAAGAGATACATAGATAGTTAGGTAAATAGATAGATATCTATAGTTAGGTAGATAGGTAAATAGATATTATAGATATATGATAGATAGATATAGATAGATATCTATAGATAGTTAGATAAATAGATACATGAATAGATATATTAGATAGATAGATAGATAGATAGATAGATGGGTATCTATGTTTTAATAGATAAATAGGTATATAGTTAGATAGATTGATAAATAGATGAATAGATACATAGATAGAAAATAGATAGATAGTTAGATAACTAGATAGATAGATAATAATTAGATAGTTAGATAGTTAAATAGATAAGTAGATAGATAGATGGACATAGATAGATACCTAGATATAATAGGTAGATAGATTTATGAATAGATTCATAAATAGATAGATAATTGATAGATAGGTAAAGGCATAGATAGATAGATACGATAGGTCTTTGGATATATCTATCTATAGGTATAGATATATAAATACATATAACTAGATATATTATAGCTAGATATATAGATACGTAAGGTATGTGTAAGATAAGGTAAGGTATTGGGTATAGATATATAGGTATATGCCTATATGTATTAGATATCTATATTTTAGCCTAGAATATAACTAGATATATATGTTTATGCATAGTTAGTTAGCTAGAGGGGTAGTCGGGTTGAGTTTAGAGCGGTATCTCAATACCTTGAGATACCGAGGTATCTCAATACCTTAAGATAACCAAGGTATTGAGTTTCGAGCGGGGTTTTTGAGCAATAGCCTAGGAATAGTATTGGAGTGATTTTTATATGCTTATGTGTATATATTTACGCGTGCTAGCATAGGTTTTAGAGGGTATAGGCGGGGTATATAGCCTAGGTTGAGGTATCGGATACCGAGGGTATCCCGGTATCTCAAGGAGGCGAGTTTGTGAGTTTTCTAGCTTAATGACCTCGGTTTGACCTAAAATTTCAGGAGCACCCTAGTTTGACCCAGACTTGACCGTAGTTGACTCGGTTGACCGCCAAAGTCAACTTTTGACCTAGTTTTGACCTAGAGTTGACTTTTTGGACCCAGAGTTGACTTTTTGACCCAGATTTTACCGGTTTGACCCGTTTGACCTAGAACGACCCTAGAAGCCTATTTTTAGTTATTTTATATCTGTTTAACTCTTTAGAACCCTGTTTAACCTTGCTTTTCGTATTAGGTCCTTGCGACACCAGTTCGGATCGCCAGTTGCTCAGGACGTCAGGCGAGTACATTCTCTGATAGTTTTCATTATTTGATGATTATTATGATTCAGCTTCTAGTTTAGTATCATCTGATTATTCTGGCACAACACGGGACACTGATTGATATTTCTGGATTCATTTACTTGCGATACGTACATTTCATGTTTCTGGCCTCTATTCTGGAATCACTACTGGCATCACCTACAGGCATCACTACAGGCATCATTCATGTTCAGGCTGGACTCATCTTGATTTGCGTGTCGGGTCTTGGATCCACTTGTATTAGTCGGGGCGGGGAAATACTCGAGTAGACATGTAAACATTCCTATCTGGCATCATCAGGAATCACTCCCTCTGGTCTAATCTGGAATGATAGCAGCCGCGCACCCAGTGCGCGGTGAGCCGTACTTACCCCTAGCCGTTTACATGTCGAAACAAGTATTTCAAAGACACCGAGTTCATTCTTTATAGTCTGGACTCTCATGCATTTCTTGACTTGTCTCACTTACATGTTTCTGGACTTGACTCACTACATGTTTTTTATGCTGGACTCACTACACGTTCTTGTGCACGGACTTGATCTTAGCTTAGATTTTCTGTATCTTGCAGTTATTACTATCTTGCTCTGATATCTATGCATCTTTACCTTTATGCACCAGTGATTTATATATATTTCTTGTTTCATACTTGCTTCATTCTTCTTGCTACTTGCTATAACTGTTTTATAGTTTTTATCATTTAAATGGAACTGCTGTTAGAGATGTACTTGCTCCAGTCCTGACTGGACATATTTTTTCGGAGTATCCGGAGGATTGGTGTCCGACGTTTTATGGACCTGAGCCTGTCGATGGTGCAGACAGGGACCCTCTAGTTTAGGGGTAATTTCGGGGTTGGTAGCCGGGATCACTGAGACTTTTTTGTTGTTTTTATTAGCTTTAGCACCGGATTTGTCTCCGGTTTTGGATTGAGACATTGTTTGTATATTATTTTGGATATTGTTGTATTATTATTTGATGTTGTGGTTGTTGTAGTGGTTGTTGTTGGTTAGACTTTATAGTTGTTAGATCTCTGTGTTATCTTATCGTGCTTAGATTCGTGATTGAGTATATTCTGATTATCATTTGATATTGCTCCTCCGTTTGGAGTTGAGATCTTGGCAGATTTATATATATTATTTGTGTGGTTGCCCTCCTTTTGGAGAGGTCATGGCCGATTTTTGTGTGAGATTTATTATTTAGTTAGTTGACCTAGACAGCGTTCTACCGCCGATGCTGCGGCGTAGGCTGGACGTACCCACGACTCATGCCCGATTTTCCGGGTGCGGGTCGTGACACCCCCGCAGCACCTCCACCTTCACCCACACCAGCACCGCCTCCCCCATCCTGACCGCCTCCAGCCACCACCACCGCCACCCCTGACCTCCGCCACCACCACAGAACTCCTCGCCGACGTCCCCTCCGCCGACCCGACCGCCTGCACCACCACCTCCGCCACCGCCCTGGCCGCAGCAGCCCCCGCAAGCCGCCGCCGCTGCTGTGGTTGCTAACAGCAACCACTGCTGTGGCCGTCCCTCCGGCCAGCCGCCGCCTGCTCCGCCGCCGTCCTCCCGCCGGCGACGAGCCGTGGGCCCCCCCTTGCTGACCTGTCAGGTATAACACAGTTTAAATACGTAAATACGTGCAATTATACATATGTATGTATATATGTATATATATATATAATTGTATATTAATATATATTTAATTATATATTATATTATAAATATTGTATACAGTATACATATTTATACTATATTATTATATATTTAATTATAAATATGTATATATATATATATATATATATATATATATATAAATACATATATATATATATATAAATATACATATATATATATATATATATATATATATATATATATATATATATATATATATATATATATATATATATATATATATATATATATATATCTATGTATATTTATATATATGTATTTATATATAATGTTTTATATATTATATATATATTATATATATTATTATTATATACTTATATACAGTATTTATATACAGTATAATATATATTATTGTATTAATATATGCATCTTTTATTTTCTGTTTATATATATATATAAATATATATTTATATATGTATATATATTTATATATATGTATGTATTATTATATGTAATTATATATATATATTATATAATAATAATTATTATTATTTTTATATACAGTATATATATATATATACAGTGTATATATATATATTATTTATATTATGTAATATAATATGTATATATACATGTATTTTTCTTTTTCATTTATATATATATATATATATATATATATATATATATATATATATATATCTATATATATATATATATATATATATATATATATATATATATATATATATATATATATATATATATATATATATATATATATATATATATATATATATATATATATATATATATATATGTATATATTTATTTATGTATATTATATTATACATATATAATTATATATCATAAGTATATTATAATTATATGTATATATATATAATATTATAATATATTATATATGTATGCCTTTTCATTTTTTATTATTATTATTATTATTTATATATATATATATATATATATATATTTATATTTATATTATTACATATATATATTATAATATATTAATATATGTATGCTTTTCATTTTTTTTATTTTTATATATATGAATATATATATATATATATATATATATATATATATATATATATATATATATATATATATATTACATATATATTATAATATATTATTATATGTATATATATATGTATGCCTTTCATTTTTTTATTATTATATATATATATAGGTATATATATATATATATATATATATATATATATATATATATATATATATATACTTATATTATTACATATATATATTATATATGTCCTTCATTTTTATTATTAATTATATATATAATATATATTATAAGTATATGTATACTTATATTTATGCATTTATTTTTTTATTATATATATGCAATTTATATATATGTCTATGTCCTTATATTATATATGTTTATATTTATATTAAGTATATAAATACTATATGTATATATACTTAAATGTATATATATATATATATATTATTTTTGTATTAAAATATATATATATATATATATATATATATATATATATATATATATATATATATATATATATATATATATATATATATATATATATATATATATATATATATATATATATATATATATATATATATATATATATATATATATATATATATATAATGTCCTTATTTATACATAAGTATATATATATATATCCTATACTATATAATACGCATCATTCAATTATATTTACGAGCCCTGTAATGTCCTAAACAGAGTACCCCTACGACGCAGTCGGTGACCCCGAGTCACAGGACCCCTCAGGCTTGACTGCAAGTATAGGTTTTTGGCACTTCCAGCACAGAGAAGTAGGCAAGTATACCTTGCCAAGTTTACTGTTTAAATATTAAATATTGTTATATGCTAATTCTCCTGAACTTTATATGACTGTGTGTATCTGAGATTGTCTCGGGTACCGTTAACAAGTACGTTGACACGTAGTGTAAATAACTTAGTCTTTACAGACTTACCAACAACTGTGAGGGTATCCTAATATTCTCCTAGACCCTGACACGAAAACACGCAACAAGGTTGCAATATATATTGGGATGCGAGCTGCGTACTCGATTAGCTACCTGTGCATGTGACGTGCATCACGGCTTAGCATAAAATCAGAAAAACTCAGGAAAAGTATAACTTGGCATTAGTTACATTGGGCGGAAAAGATACTAGTAGACGTATGGGACACCCCCTCCTTGAGTCTTTTATCCTTCGTATCATGCTCCTCGGAGATGGTCGATTGCAGAGCTACCCGTGTGTCCGGAGGCATATGACACATATACTAGCCAGTCAACACGATTGGTGAATTAAGTCAGCATATGTCAAGCCTACACTTTTTCATGCGTACTACAAGGTCTTTACTTGCATTCACTTAGATGGTTAGCACCCTGTATTTATTTATTCAGTATTTATATATATGGCATATTTTTCTGTATCTTGTTATGTCCCACTGAGGACCTGGTTCCCTTCCAGATTTAAATGAGGCCTTCTACCCCACGGTGTATGGTCCAGGACAGGAGACTAGGTATGCCACCGAGGAGGAGTTAGAGGAGCCACCATCAGAATCTGCCTGATCCTAGAAGCTTGTTCACCTGGATATGGAGCTATTTCCCTAGATAGGCGATACTTTAGTCTATATTATTTTCTGCACTATTATTATCTTTTGTAGTGGGTTTGTTCCCACGAGATGTGTACTATGACATTCAGACTTAGCATTATATATATTTCAGCACTTATTTCCATATTCATGATATTTCTGTGGATGAGATTAGATTTACCTGTGTTAATCTTGTAGTATTTTAGGACAGCGTAGCACGTTCCTTTGGGTCCATTAAAATGGATTAAACCCTTAGTGACGTGTCAGCTGGCCAATGCCACGTGGCCTAGTTCCTTACATTTTGGGACTGGGGCGTGACAGCTAGAATCACCTAGATCCGAACATTATCCGTTACCATGATATCATGCTTGAGGTGTTCGTGTATGGATCTGCCAGAATCACCTGGATCCGATTATTTAACAACTGTAATGATCTACGCTATCTGCGCTCATTCAGTATCCTGTGTTATAACCACACAGTTCTCTCTTCTCATTATTGGAGAGATAATTATATGCCATTGCTGCAGCTTTCTGATTTGTACGGTATGTCGGTGTCACCTGATTCTGTGTACCAACCATATAAAGATCATCTGAGTGCTTCCAAAGCCATCATGAATTATATGCTTGTCATGCCCTAGAACCAAAATACTGGAGAGCGAGGGCGGACAAAGCCAGCTACATATCATAGTTGTCTCTATCTCAAGCAAGCAATAAGTTATAAAAGGTATAATCACCAAAAATACAATAGTAAGGTATCCCAAACTATACATACATAGATGATCATGAAACCAGTTAAAAAAATAAAGAACTAGCAGAGTGCAATATTATATGATCAGCTCTACCTATAGTCTAGAATATGCTTTATATGTAAGCCTACATGCTAGAATGACAAGTACCAAAATATGATCTAAATACGTGCTCAGTGGCTAAACGCCTCAAAAGTATAAGTACAAGATCAGGTGGGTGATGAAGAAGAAATTCACTCAAGTCCTTGGGTTCTCCTGGTGTTTACCATCTGGAAGCGGGAAGTACGAAAGATCATGCGGTGTTGTTCCAAAATCTGGCCATACAAAACCAGTAGGGCCAGACCCCAAAAATAGCAAGTACTACAAGGGAGCCAACTTAGGAACTAAAACCAGCATGCAAAACATTCAATAACATAAGAAAATATAAATAAGAGCAATATATAAATAAACAGTTTAAAGCAGTTTTGGAATCAATAACGAGTATAGTTCAGGACTAGTAGCTGGATAATCCGAGGCAAGATAAGACTAGAAAATATGCAATCACGGTCAATCACGTCCTACAACTTGCTACCATTAACTAACTAGGGTTATCACAATCCCGGTTACTAACAAATACAGTTGAGATTCCATACAACCACATGTCCTGCAGACTATCCGGGTTATCCAGACGTAAGAATACATAGCATAGGTTAAACTTAAGTATAATATTTTACTGGTAGATTCAACACTCGATGGTGTGCTGGAAGTGTGCCCCTTTCGACGGAGAGCTCAAAATCCATCAGGTGTCGTTGGAATAATGTGATTGCATGTATCCAAGAAATCTCTCTAGATGCTTCTAGATAATTATTCTAGTTATTAACTTAGACAAGTTATCAAGGATTTTTGACCGTGGTACTCAGGAATCTGCCTTAGATATGATGCAAGACTGGACAAAGCTTGACATGTACAATCAGGATAGGGATAAGCAATCAACCACGAAAATTAAAGTTGTAGAGTTATCAATATTACTCCCCAGGACTTGACACGTATCATTGCACGGCACAGATTAAGTTTATGTAGGGACGCGTGCTTCATGCTTGACTGGCCATCGGTATGAGCAGCACGTGTGACAGTATTTAGCTTAGTTGTATTATTTCTTTAGTGACTTACATTATAGTACGAGATGTCCATGTCGTATTTGCGACTTGTACATTGGCATTGGACGGGGAGGACAACTAGTAGGAGTGTGGGACACCCACCTCCTTTATACAGATTTTGTATTTTACGGAGCGATATGGATGTTATTATTTATACAGATTCTGCGTTCTACGGAGTGATACATACGCTATTACTTGTGCAGATTTCGTATTCTACGGAGCGATACAGACGTTACTATATTCAGGTGCCGCATTCTTCGGAGCGTTACGGACGTCATTATATACGCGAGGGCCCTTGTTATAGGGGCATATGTGGCATATACTAGCCAGTCTCGACGATTGGTAAATTACGTCAGCATATGTCTAGCCTACACTTCCCATACGCACTAAGTTGTCCTCAAATTATATTTCACTTAGCTAGTTGGTTCACCATCGAGTTTTCACAGTATTTACTATATGACATATATTTTTGTATCTTGTTACGTCCCTCTGAGGACCTGGTTTTCTTCCAGGTTATTTGTGCAGTTTGCATGATGCTTGATCTAGTGGAGTGTGAACATCGTTGCAGGTATCTTTACATCTTCAACTATTACAGTTATGTACTACTTTCTATTTTGATTCTGCTTTATAGCCTAGTATTTATAGGCCTATATTGTTCTTTTGGTCTATTCTAACGGATGTATTATTGGGCTGTAGACTGATGATGCGTATCGTTCTTTCTTGAGATTATTTACTATGGATTGAGATTTAGTTTACTTGTTGCATATTAGAATTAGATTATTAACTGGATCACTTGACCGTGGACAGCGTAAGTGCAATTCGTCGGGTCCATTAAATTGGAAAGCCCTACGGAGTAGTACCAGCTGACCATTGTCACATATCTGGTCCCATATATTTTGGGACTAGGGCGTGACACCTATATAGGGAATAATGCTTATAACTTTATCCATATTGGATTAATACAGGTTGCATTAAAACCTATTACCCTTCAGGGGTTAAATGCTTCCTTTATATCCTCTCTAAGAGATGCCAGATGTCTTGATTGACAATCATCTTTTATGGGCGTTATGCAGACCAGTCTTTGCCATTGACCAATCTACTTTAACGTTTATCTCAATTTAAGCCTATCTCTTACATATACTAATTTACTGGATGTAGTAACTTTTAATCTGAAGACTTACGGTTATAACTTTAAGTAAGGTTCAGAAACCATTGTAATTCTCTATCGCATTCACTTTAAAGTACTGTCTACTTTGGCTCCAAAAGCTAGACATCTTACCAAACCTGGTAAGACAACTTTGATTGAAACTAATTTATTAACATCAAATGTCGCTGCTAATAAAGTTGCCAAATGGAATAAAATTCAATTCTCTGATAGATGGGTTCTTAATCAGGTGATTTCGCCTAGACCTATAATGGATACTGAGTTAGATCAGATAATCCAAACTCCAGATGGAGATGTGAAAGTTAGATTTACTCCACAAATTAAAGCTAGAATTTTGTCTTCTAGTTTTCGATCCTCTTCTATTGTTGAAAAGGGAGAAAATTCTTCTCAGAATTCTGAGAAGGAAGATGAAATCAAGTATATAAAAATTGTCACGCCCCAGTCCCAAAATACCGAGGGACTGGACACGTGGCAATGGCCAGCAGCACACACCGATGGACAAACCCAATTTAATGGATCCATCAGGGCGTACTTAAGCTATAGTACAACAATAAATATGTCCAATGATACAAGTCACAGTCTATTCTAATCTCATCCACAACAGATAATCATAGATCAAATGCCAGAATAAATGCAAATAAATATAATCTAACATATCTCAATAAAAGTGTCTCGGGGAACAACCCGAGAATAAGTCTGATACATCAATGCAATAGACAGGAAATAAAGTGACTAAAAACAGAAATAACTGAGTATATAAAGCCAATACTCAGGAAAAGTCCTCTGGCACGATCTCGTCCTCGGGTTCTGGTATTGCTCCGAGAAGTGCTCATGTCCCGTATACCTCGGATAGATCTCCTCGGCTAAACCTGGGGACACAATCCGGATCCAGGTCCTCAGGGGACATAGCAAGGTACAAAATAACTCATGCCAAAATAAATGCAGTGCATAAATAAATGAAACAATAGGGTAAACTATATAACCAGCTAAGTAATATGCAAGTTGAGAGCATCACTAAAACTCAGGCTGAAACCACTACAAGCTCTGTGTCGAGGAGCCGGTAGCAGTGATATCACGTAATGGGCCAAGCTCGGGTTTAGAGTCTTGTGCACCGCATTAATAAGGGTTATATATATATATAATCAGCCTGTAGCCTGTGTGTCTCTCCCCACCCAATGTAATCACACGTCTCATGTCCATGACACGCAAGATCAAAACTAATGCAGCAAGTCATAATAAGATCTAAGAATATAATGTCTAAGTCATGAAACCTGTATCCTATACAAAATTACCATGAATATCTCAGGAAGATTCTGTCTCATGAATAGTGTCAAGTGTCCTGGGTTTATGATGTACTTGATAAGACAAGTACGAGAATGTAAAGGGTCACGATATCCATCTCTAGGTGACGTTACACAACTCTGCGTACGGTGTTGGCACCCGACTATAATCGGACGCTAAGTAAAGTCACACGGTCCTAGGTTAAGCATGTACAACAATATATAAATAAGTCAAGGAAATAAGTAACAAAACTGCAATGGTGGCAAGGTACACTTGCCTGGGGTTCTGGCTCCAACTGTAGCTCTGGCCTCAGTGAGATTTGCTGGTACTCCTCCGGTTGCTGAAATAGACATCACCATCAGATTCAGAAAATATCAAATAGCTAGAAACGCCTGTCCTTGAGTCCAATTTGGACATAAGGGCAAAAATAATAATTTCGGGTCAAAGCGGAGTCCACATGTGGCCCGTTTCGCACTGAAAAACGTGTCAGGGACAAAGTTCTCCAAATTCGTCAAACTTAGTGTCTACAAGTCCAAAACGATGATAAAACCCGACGGAACTTCCAGAATTAGATTTCGATGAGCCGATCATAAAATCGCCAGTCAAGTGGAGCCGCGGGGCCCACGATACGCGATTTTGTCAACGTTCTCAGAATCGAACCAAACTTGGGTCACGGGACCGACGTATTGCTACGAGTCCGATGGTACAAGTTTTATTTCAATCCGACGTATGTACACAAAGTTATAACGTGTTCGGGAACATGGTCTATACGAGGCGTTGTCGGCGGATACGCATTGATTCCGGTGTGCACGCACATCCAAATCAACTTCTGCAAAATCATGCACATCCGTATCAACGACGCGCACCTTTCGGTGAAGACCGCACGCGACCAAGTTGTCCCGTTTGGCGGAACACACTCAGTTCCGGAGAAAAACGGGGTGTTGATTTTCCTGTTTTTGGATCGCAGTTCGCGATCACCATAGGACGCGACACACCGAGCGGGTTGCACGGGCATCTAGAGGGTCACGCAATTTTTGCGTCACAACAGACGACACGAAAAATGGGGCAGCGGGGAGAGAAAAGGGTACCTGAACAGGGTACTCAGAAACCGAATTCTCGTGTCCGTGAGGCGACACGACACACCGACACAGTACAACACTGCCTAGGGTTAGGTTTAGGGTTCCAGACAGTTCGTCGGAGCTGTTGCGGCCGGGGGAGGAGTCTGCTCGGCGGAGGCGGCCGGGGCGGCGCTGCGGGGACGGCGGATCTCAAGCGGGTGGGGGGTCGTCGTCTCTCGGGTGGCGGCTGCGGGGAGACGGTGACTGGGAGGTCGGCGGAGCGGGGCGGAGAGGGGTTTCAGGCAGGGAGACGACTGGGTTAGCTACGGCAGAGGAGGGAGGCGCTGCGGAGGCTGGTGAAGGCGGCTAGGGCAGCTGCTGGTGGCGGAGGGTTAGGGTTCAGGAGGAGGTTGCTGCGGTGGGTGGTTCTGGTGGTGGTTTGGTGGTGGAGACGGTGGGGAGAGGAGGGTTTATATAAGGCGAGGGCAAGGCGGTTACGGACGGAGGAGGCGGGGGCGGTTACGGGCAGAAGAGGCGGCGCCTAACGGCCGGAGAAGCCGGCCGGATCCGTAACGGCCGGCGAGGGTCGGGGAGAAGCAGTTACTGTAGCAGTAACTGCTGAAACGGGTCGGGTTCGGGTCGGGTTTGGATATTGGGCCCGGATCCGACCCAATAAGGATTGGGTTGGGGTTTGGTTAGACCGGTCAGGTCCGGTTCGGGTTGGTTTGGTTTATTTTGAAATAAATCGGATTTAATCCTAGGGTTTAATTAAAACTTGGTTTTTAGGGTTTTAAAAAATGCTTCCGGGGTCCAATAAATTCCCGAAAAATTACCCTATATCTAATTTTTTATTTTACACCAGAAAATATTATTTTTATAATATTTTAATATTAATTAACATCTTTTAAAAATTATTTAATTTCAAAATACCTTAGTTTTAGTTAGTTAAAAATTCCAGGAAAATTCAGAAAATTGTGAAAATCTATTTTAAAAATTTCTGAAAAATCAGGGGGTTTATATCATTGATCAACGGTATGAATTCAAAAATAAATACTATGCTCATCTAGCTTTGTTTTATATATATATATATATATATATATATATATATATATATATATATATATATATTGTGAAACCAATAATTATATTTAGCTTTGTTATAATTTAAAACAAAATTTGTTGTAACAACATTTGTGGTAAGAAATTTCCAATTACATAGCTGCAAACAGTTTAATACTGATCAATTTCAGAAGGAGCATTCACTCAAAGATGTCGTAAAAACCATTCTCACCCCTGATATTTGATATTGCAAACAAAACTCCCCTAGCAAGTTGCAATTGGTATCAATCATCATGCTTATGCCACCACCACCCAATCCTCTCCTTCCTCCTCGTAGACCCAGCCGCCCCATTCCAATTGACACACGTGCCCATTTGCCACATCGTCTCCTGGGCCCACCCCCACCCCCCATCCCCTGTGGGCCTTAGCATTAAACTCAGATATATTCAACCCCTTCCCTCCCTCCCTCCCTCCCTAGGCTAACTATATAAATATAAAAGGGACACATTAACTTACTTTCAAAATTCCATCCAAACTTCAAACCAACATTCACTCTCTCTCTCTCTCTCTCTCTCTCTCTCCGTAACAAGTTTAATGCACTACTCGCTAAGCTATCATGACTCGGAGTCCTCAATGGCTTCCTCCTCCTCCTCTTCCTCCTCCACGGAACCCTTATTCCCCTTCGACGTCAATGACTCCGAGGAGATGCTCCTCTTCGACATGCTCTCCGAGGCCTCCAAGAAGAAGAAGGAGGATGATGAAGCCAAGGAGGAGGAGCAGCAGCAGCTTGACAAGTGCTACCGAGGAGTCCGGAGGCGGCCGTGGGGGAAGTTTGCGGCGGAGATAAGGGACTCGACGCGCGGCGGGGTGAGGGTGTGGCTGGGCACATTCGACAGCGCGGAGGCCGCGGCGCTGGCGTACGACCAGGCGGCCTTCTCGATGCGGGGTGAGAAGGCGGTGCTCAACTTCCCGGTGGAGAGGGTCAGGGAGTCGCTGTGGGGGGTACTGAGGTTCGGAGAGGAGGACGGGGAGTCGCCCGTGGTGGCATTGAAGAGGAGGCATTCTATGCGAAGGAAATCGCTCGGGGTTCGGAAGGCCAAGCCCAAGGCCAAGGCCAAGGCCAAGGTGGACAGGACTGTGGTGGTCTTGGAGGATTTGGGTGTGGAGTATTTGGAGGAGCTCTTGAGAGTTTCAGAGGTTGCTAGCTAGCTACTCATTACTGGTCAATAATTCTCTCCCATGAGAATTTGCCCACAAGACTAATTCGCTAACACAAATATGGGAATGGCTAAAGTAGTTAGTTATTGCTGACTCGAACCAACAACTTTCATGATGAAAGTAAATAATTTTAGAAACCTTACCGTTATGCCAAACGATGAATCATGCATCTCCTTATTGTCTGTCTTGTCTTGATGGGACATCTTCGCTTTTATATATATATTTGAAAGGATGCAATAGTAAAATAAAATTGTTGGTAATCTTGATCTCTTCATCCATATGCAATTGCTCTCTCTTAGTTCATTTTCCTGCCTCTTCTCGTGCTAACAGATCTAGTTCATGGTAAGGTGTCTAATAACCGCATTATTATATGTTGTAATTTATGTGATTTTGAGTTAGAAGTGGTTATCTAACATAACATAACCTCACATCACATCACATCAAAGTAAGAGAGTGTGTGGAAATCCCACAAATCAAATAAGCCAGCTTGTCGTAAAAGAACTATTATTGACTGGGAAATATGAGCACTCCAAAACCGATACCAAGTCCATGCATATATGTTAGGGACAAACACTCTAAAATATACCCTAACACAAATCAAATTAAATAGGTGCCAAAATTTCTTATTGCCGTGTCCAAAATGTGCCCATCGTAGTTGTGTCCGTGCAACACAGATTAATTTCTCAGCTATTAATTTGCGTTGATTGGTGCATGCATGGATGTCTCTCCTTCCGCGTCAATATATATGTAGCTACAAATGGAATATGGAAATCACCACGTTTATATGACATATGGCATATCAGATTGAGGAATTTTCTAGGCCACCGTGCAAAAACATGGGAGGGTTCGTTTGTGACATTCTCAGTTCGACATCGGATTTCTTATTTTGCAATATTAAGTTATCCATGTCTAAGCCATAGGCCATATATGGTCGCAGCATTTGACAAAATAGGATCTTGAATTGGAACTTTGAAAGTCAAAACAAAGAGTGATGCATGGCAGTAGAAAAGTTCCTTGCGAGTTAATTTGTTTACCAACACATATATATTGACCAATAAATGGATAAATAATTAGTACTCACTTACATATACAGTGTTCCGAGTGAGGTTGGTATTTTGATGTTTCAACTGCTGATCATGTCTTTTGGTTGCCTGAACTTAGCCAGGATATTGTTGGAATTACAGTCTAAATTTTGCTTATTCAACACGTCTGTCTTCAGTTTTTATTGTGTACTTCTTTAGAGAAGTATTTGATTATTCCAAGTCAAAACCAATTGGATTATTATTTAGCTCATGTGTATGGTTATGACCTATAATTAAGCATAAAGTATGTTGTGCATGGCAACACAAATTATGACCATTCCTTGCTATTCCTTGTGTTGGTTTGCAGTCTTATATATGCACTTCTATAATCCAAGAGCAACTGGTTTGAACTTTGAAAATCTTAATTTATTCCGTAAATAAAACATATACAAAATGGTCAGCTTCTGGAATACGCGTATATATGTTGGTTACAGTCAAGGTATCTTTAAACAGCTACGTACCTGATCCTGGCTAGATGCGAAAATAACATAAACGAAAACAAATTAACTCTTGTTATGTCTCCATCCAGAGTTGTAGCTCAACTCTAATCTAATTAAAATTGATATTGAGGAATTTTCTATCAGAAAATTTCCTATACAGAAAATATTTTTATATTAATTAACTATACCGATACTATTTTTAAAAAAAACTGAAACTAGAAAACAAATCGCCATCTGTGATGGTGAAAATAGAGACTGCAGCCAATCATTCATAATCAATAGAAAATTGCTCAACAATTTGATTACGTAAGCTATCAAACGAAATAGTTTATTTTTCGAAATGGCGAAAAGTCAGCATACCATATTTTAAAATGATTAGGATTTAGGGTTACGAAAAAGGCTATAATTATAGTATACTATAATACTAACCATTTTAACCATAACCCTAAACCTAATTATTTTTCTTAACCCAAATTCTAACGGTAAAACTAACTATGTTAACTTAACTCTAACCTTAACCATTTTTCTAATCCTAATATCATTACTAACACTAACTATTTAAACCATAACACTAACTAAATTCTAACTAACATTTTATAGATGGATACCCAAAACAATGGACGTATTCGGGGATGGCCTACCACATATATGATTATCCAGCAGCGTGAGTAGCACATTTCTAGTTTAGTATTTTCTGGATAGGTGTATTAAAATTGAATTATTTTAGTCAACATAATTTATATTTTTTTTACATGTATAATAATAATATCGTTTATACATCTCATATATAGCAATATGATTATACTGAAACTATACGAGCAAGAGAGCATGTCTCATGGCGTTATGAGGATGGCCTTGAGTACTGGATGTTGATTGAAGAACAATCGACATTGGTACTCTTATTTGGTTTTGAGTATATTTACCAGATATATTTTCTACGTCACGACAGAGACTTGATCTTTAGTTTAGTTGAGCGGTGGTGGCCCGGAAGAAATACATTTTAGTTACCATTCGACGAATGACCATTTTGCTAGTAGATGTGGCAAATATCTTAGGATTACCTATTACGGGTGAACCTATAATATTTGATGATGATGAGTCATTTTGCGGCTAAATTGTGATTAGGGAGTACTTAGACGTGGAGCCGCCTAACATATATGGTAAATATTTCGTGACACTTTCGTGGCTCCGTCACAACTTTATGCACATAGATCGTATTGGTGAGAAAAAATCTTAGTGGATGAGAATCGGGTAAGTATAACATTTAATATTATTATTTATGTAATATATTTTATAATTTAGTTTAACTGATATAATTTTCTTATTATTTGTTCAGATTACTGCTTTCACCAGGGCCTACTTACTAGGTTTAATCAACGAAATTTTATTTCCAAACTCAGGAGCTAGGACAAATTTACATTTTTTTTTACCTTTTCTGTAAGATCTGTCAGCACCTACCTGTCATGCATGGGGAGCATCTGTGTTGGCATATATGTACAACTCCAAGTCAACTTTTATGCATTTTACTTCAGTGGATAAAAGAAAGAAAATTTTGAGTAGATGTATGACATTAATACAGGTATAAAATTTTCATATAATTTTATTTACTATTAAAATATGTACACTTATATGATATAATTTTTCTAGGTTTGGTCCTACGAGCACTTCTATATTGGTAGGCCAGTCTCCCGTATAAATACCGATGCTGGTGTATTTCCATCAGCTTTACGTTGGATGAGGGGTGCAGCAGATCCAGCTCGATGTGCTCACAAGGATATCATAGTATATCGGGGCCAATTCGATTCACTAAGGTTTTACGAGGTAATTTTTTTTATTTCATACAGTCAATATGCTTATTATCTTATAAATCTTTTGAGATAAAATAAGAAATTTTTTTACCGTACCGGCTTGGCAGGATTCTCCTGAGATACAAACAACAGCTTTTGGATTAAGTCTACATAGATTTTTTATAATATTCTACGATCACATAATGTATCATCCAGCTGATCGTGTTATGCTACAGTTCTGGATGATATAACACATTCCTGATGAGCCACATATTTCAATCGTGGAAGCTAGGCAATGCAACTTTAAGAGCACGCAGATTGATTCCTGTATGGAATGCTAGATTTGAGACACATAAGGTGGCACATTTGTCTGAAATGATGTCCTCTATTCAAGATGGTAAGTTATTTCAAAAGTTTAACAAAATTTACCAGCATATTATCCTCAGGGTCTTGTTGGACGACGACAAGCACGCGCCCTAGGAAGTATACCTTTGGTATCAGGCTTATAGTTTGCCACTGCAAGATAACAATGTCCCTCATCACCAGGTTGGCGAGGTCACTTCTCAGGTGCCGGCCGGTGAGGGCACTTCTCAGCTTGCTGGCCAGGTCACTTCTCACTGGGCTAGAACTGGCACTTCTCGGTGGGCTGGTGAGGACACTTCTCAGTCGGCTGGCCAAGGCACTTTCCACTGGGGTGATTGGGGCACTTCTCAAGCGCTGGTCGGTGCGGGTGTTCGCCATTAAATGAGTTTGTGTAAAACTTTGTATTTAAGGAACGAAGAAGAGTACAAAGAATCCTAAACAGAATTGTCTAAGTACAATATTTTATTCTGGGATGTGGCAGTGGACAATGAGTGCTATGGTGGCTCCTTTACTCCGTTGACTATTCGACGCAGAGCGAATAAGCTTATGTCACTACCCAATTCTAGAAAATAGAGTTTTTTTTTATAAATTGTGAATTATATTTAATTAATTATATTTATATTTATTTAGTGATTGTATTATTTTTAATGATTATTTTAGGATTTTGGCTAGCCTGGACCCATGTCAGACCCTAGTGGACCCATGTCCGACCCGACCAACACCCTTGTGAGGATTATTTTGGGGCTTAAAAATATTTATTATATTTTTAATGGGTTAGTTGGAGAGATTTGGAGTTAGTTTGAGTGCTTTTGGAACTCCGAAACCCAAAACCCAAGTTAGGAGGGCATTTTGGTCATGTGGAGACTTGTGTAACCTATTTTACTACATGACCGGCCCTTATTCCAGCCCCACACCCGAGAGCACAGCAGCCAGCCCCCTTTCTTCACATTCCACTCTTCTTCTTCACTTCTTCTTCTTCTCCACTTCTTCTTTCTTCTTCTTTCTTCTCCCCAAGTAAGTGTTTCCATTTTTCTTCCTTCCTTCTTCCATTCCTTCTTCTTTATGTAAACCCTAACCCTACATTTTCCCTAACCTAGGTGTGTGGAGCCTAGATTTAGTGTGGAGGCTAGATTTGGTGGCTTGGAGCTTGAGGGAGGTGATTTCTAGTAGATCGGGGACTTTGGCCTTGGGATTTCAACTCCCAAGAGGTAAACCCTAACTTTTCCCTTGCTAATTACTCTTATGTAGTGTAATTAGTGTTTTAGAACCTTTCTAGACCCTAAGCCTACCCGTGGGAGAAAGTTGGAACTAGTTTGGTTGAGTTTAAAGACTTTGACATTAGGTTTTGTGTCAATTTCGGGTGGAATCCGAATTTGGTCCAATTTTGGGTGATGTCCTAGGTTAGACGGGCCTAGGTAGACGTTGTCGGGTGTCTTGAGGGTGAGAGCGTGTCTCCGTTTGGACACGGGAAGCCGTGTCACGGAGAAACGGGCGTTTCGGGCAAAATTGGAGTTTTTCGTCGTCGCCGATTCTAAGTGCGTGTTCGTTTTTGCCACGGGCCTAGAATCGACGCGGTAGCATTTTTTCTAGGATCTAGACATTGTTTAGAATCTGTGGGTAAATTTTAGGCCGATTTCGAGTTCGTTGGGTATGCGTTTCAAGAGGTTTTCCGAACCGCACACCGCGTGTTCGTCAAAATGACCGAACGGCCATTTCGACTTGGTTTTCTTGTTTTGGGCTTGTGCGCACGTTGGGTTAGCATCGGGAAGTGTGTGCTAGAATTCTCGAGTTATATTTTATATATTTATAGGTATTTGTGAGTGTCGGGGTCGTTGGGCGTGAGTGGGACGTGTTGTTTGTGTGTTGTGTGCGTTGTGTGGTGAGTTGTGTTAAGTGTATATATATATATATATATATATATATATATATATATATATATATATATAAATATAAATGTATGTGTGTCTATATATATGTATATATATTTATATATATGTGTATTTATATATGTGCTTGTGTATGTATGTGAATGTGTATATATATATGTATATGTATAGGTGTGCTTGTGTATGTGTATATATATATATATATATATATATATATATATATATATATATATATATATATATATATATATATATATATATATATATATATATATATATATATATATATATATATATCTTAGAGTGAGTGTGTTGATATTTATATATATAGATATTTGTATGTGTGTATATATATATATAGTAGTATATATATGTGTGTCTGTGTAAGTGTGTGTGTGTGTGTTAGATTATATATAAGTGTGTGTGTGTGTGTGTGTGTGTGTGTGTGTGTGTGTGTGTGTGTGTGTTTATATATATATATATATATATATATATATATATATAGTTGTATATGTATATATATATATATATATATATATATATATATATATATATATATATATATATATATATATATATATAGGAGTGTGTGTGTGTGCTCGTGTGTGTGGCGAAGCGAGGGGGGGAGTAGCCCAGGCTAGCAGCAGAAGGAGCAGCAGCAGCACTATGAAGCAGCAGCAGCAGCATCAGCAGGCATGCAGCAGCAGCAGCAAAGCACAGGAGCAGTAGCAGCTTCGCTTGCACGCCGCGTTGGCTAGAAGAGTACTAGTGAGGGAGAGAGAGAGTGATATATATATATATATATATATATATATATATATATATATATATATATATATACTTAGATAGATATATAGATAGTTAAATAGATAGTTAGAATAGCTAGATTGATAATTAGTAAATAAGATAGATAGTTACTTAGATAGGTAGATAGATAGTTAGATGGATAGATAGGTAACTAGGTATTAGATATATATCTATCTAATGGTATAGATATCTATATACATATAGTTATATACATATCTATAGATATCTAGATAGTTATATATATATATTTATGAGTTGGGTAAGGTAAATAAGGGTATGTGTATATGTGTGTGGATATCTATATATATATATGTACATATGTACTTAGATATGTAAATATATGATAGATATATATTTTTTCTAGCCTAGATTAATAACTAGGTATATATTTATAAGCCTAATAGCTAGTTAGAGGAGTTTGAGAGCGGTATCTCAATACCTTGAGATACCGATATATCTCAATACCTTGAGATATCCAAGGTATTGAGTTTCGAGCGGGGTATTTGAGCATTAGCCTAGGAATAGTATTGGAGTAATTTTTATATGTTTATGTATATATATTTACGCGTGCTAGCATAGGTTTTAGCGGGTTTAGGCGGAGAGCGTGGCCTAGGGCGAGGTATCGGATACCGAGGGTATCCCGGTATCTCGATTAGGCGAGTTTGTGAGTTAACTGGCTTAATGAGCTCGATTTGACCTAGAATTTCAGGGGCACCCTAGTTTGACCTAGCTTTGACCATAATTGTCCTCGTTGACCGTAAAAGTCAACGTTTGACCTAGTTTTGACATAGAGTTGACTTTTTGGACCCCTGGTTGACTTTTTGACCAGAATTTTACCGGTTTGACCCGTTCGACCTAGAATAGCCCTAGAAGCCTATTTTTAATTATTTTATATAGTTTAAATCCTTAGAACCCTATTTAATTCTGCTTTTCGCATTAGGTTCTTGCGACACCGGTCCGGATCTCGATCCTCATCAGTTGCTCAGAACATCAGGCGAGTACCTACCTCTGATAGTTTCCATTTCATGATAGCGTTTATTTCACCTGTTCTAGAACTGTAATATTTGATTCTGACACATTGTTACACGAGCTGGTACTAGTGGATCCCGTCATGAGATGCTATCCCCCTTACCGTGTTCAGCGGGTACTCTATCACGTGTATTTCATCATGTGCTTCGGGTATTGATTCTCATGTGCTATCATGTGCTTCTTGTGCTCTCACCTTCGTGTGCGCGAGCTATTATCATGTACGTAGCGTGTTGTAGTTGGATCCAATGGTATTAGTGGGGGAGGAGAGTAGGAGTTGGTTATGTGACCAAAGCCAGACAGTATTCATGTGTATGTCGGTTATGCAACTCACGCATAACGGAGTTATCGTAGTATTTTTCATGTGCAACCTAAGCCGATCACATAACGAACTTGTGCTCAAGGCACTTAGCTAGTATTCATATTTCTCACCTGCAGTTACTTTTCCACTACTTGTATTGTTCTCCAGTTTACTTTGCAGCTACTTATTGTGCTCCAGCATATATTTATTTCCTGTGCATCTTGTATACTTTTCTATTGCTCGTCATATACACCTTACCATGTATTTGGAGTTGCTTTCAGAGTTATGTACTTCGCTCCAGTCCTGACTGGGCATATTTTTTCCAGAGGATCCTGAGGACTATTGTTCGACGTTCTACGGGCCGGGTGTTGACGAGGGTTGTGACCCCGAGACTGAGGAGGAGTGCACCGAGGAGACGCCGTTAGCGCCCTAGTTAGCTAGGTGGGTTTCCTGGGTTGTTCCCAGTGGTTTATTTTTGGATGATTGTACTTATTCTTTTGATGCTGTGAGATGTTGTAGACTATTATGGCCTTGGACTATATATTTTTGGATATTGTCTTGCTCTCTTGGTTCTGTTTCTTTGTTGATATCATATCGTGCTTTTATTCTTCCCCTAAATTTTGTGATTTAGAGTTCATATATATATATTGCGTGGTTGCCCTCCTTTTGGAGAGGATTATTCATATATATATTGCGTGGTTGCCCTCCTTTTTGGAGAGGTCGTGAAAGATTTTTTGTGAGATATATATATAGTTGGTTGACCTAGAACGGACCTTTACAGCGTTCTACCGCCGATTCTGCGGCGTAGGCTGGACGTACCCAAGGCTCATGCCCGATTTTCGGGTGCGGATCGTGACATATTTTTTGTGGTGGCCCATGCAGGTCTAGTTTTTAGGCTACCTGTAATAGGATATAGGATATAGGCTGAGAGAGAGTGTGCTCAATCACAACTAGGACTCTTCATGATATCTTTTGCTATCTTTTATTTTTTTCTGAAATTGTTTTCTTTTGCAATATTACTATCCTTCTTTGATGATATCGTTTCTTGCACTGTATTGACTTTTTTTGATCTGTGTTCAGGATGCCTCCGAAGACCAGATCTCAGCGCACCGTCCTAGCAGCTGCCACCGAGAGGTCTGCCACCTCTCGTCCTGCTCGACTTCCGGCAGCCGCTACCGCTCCACTCGCCACTTCTGCGGTTGAGGGAGCGTCTGTTTCTCTCGGAGATCCTCTTACTCCCATTGATCCGAGAGTCACCCCAGTTGTTCCGGTGGTACCTCATCTACCACCGCCTGCACCAGTGGATGCCACGCTGTTGTTCGCGTTCTTCCGAGAGATGATGGACGCGCAGCACCGCCAGGTGGACGTTATGAGGATGGGCATTGAGAATGCTCATCAGGTGGCTATGACAGCGGTTGACAGAGTGGCTCAGATCCAGCCACAGCCAGAGCAGGCTCAGTATCCTAGGCCGGGCACTATTATCAATTTTCAGAGGATGCGGCCCAAGGAGTTCGGCGGTACAGAGGGGATCCTGTACGCCGACGACTGGATCGAGCATATAGAGGGCATCTTTAGGCTGGCGATGATCCCAGCCAGCATGCAGATCGAGGCAGCGGGCAGCCAGATGTTCGACCTTGCCCTTACTTGGTACCGCACGGATACGCAGATAGCAGTTCCGGGACTGACTTGGGAGGCTTTCAAGAAGCTTTTCAAGGAGAAGTTCTTCCCGGATGTGGCTCTCAGTGCTTTAGAGAGTCAGTTCGAGGCGCTCGTCCAGGGGAGTATGTTAGTGGACGAGTATGCAACAGAGTTCTGCCGTCTTGGCAGATTTATGGAGGGTTTGTCTGAGGCAGCGAAGGCGCGGAAGTTCCGCAAGGGATTGGTCATGGCGGTCAAGTCCTTGACTAGGAACGACCACGAGACGACCTTCGAGCAGATTGTCAGCGACGCCCAGAGAGCTGAGGATGACTTAGAGATGAAGACCAAGAGGAGTAGAGATGCTTCGGGAGCAGGCAGCAGTGCAGGCCCAGCCAAGAGGCCATTCCAGCAGACCCAGCAGCACCAGGGTCAGGGTCGTACGCCCTTCCGGCAGGCGCCCCAGCAGCAGAGGCAGGGACAGCAGCAGGGCCAGAGGTAGCCCATCATTTGCCCTTTCTGTAGGAAGCTAGGGCACGGATGGGACATATGCAGAAAGAGACTGGGCTGATGTTTTTTGTGTGGTGCCGCAGATCACCAGCTGAAGGATTGTCCTTCAGCGCTTGCCCGTACAGCTAATGGCGGAGGAGCCGCTCAGAGAGCACCAGCCAGAGCACCTGCACCGCAGCAGAGAGGACAGCCCTTGCAGACTCAGCAGCAGAGGTTCGCCCAGCACCAGCAGCAGCACCGAGGAGGACAGCAGGGGCGAGCTTTTGCCCTGACCGTAGACGAGGCCGAGTCCGTTGGTGATGTGATCTCAGGTTCTGTTCTTCTTGATTCCATTCCAGCACTTGCTTTATTTGATTCCGGTGCTTCCTATAGCTTTGTGTCTGTATCTTTTGCTGTTAGACACCATCTTGTTGTTGAACCTTTAGCTAGACTCTACAAGATCACGACCGGGGGTGGTATCATCCTAGTCAGTGATGTCTGCAAAGACCGGAGAGTTACCTTGGGAGGCTAGGAGTTGAGTGTGTGCCTACTCATAATGCCACTTCCGAGCTACGATGTTGTACTCGGGATGGTTTGGTTGAGTACGCATTGTGCTAGTATAGATTGTCGTGGAGGCAGAGTGTTGTTTAGTCCGCCGGGTGAGCCAGAGTTTCAGTTTGCCAGAGGAGCAGCGGAGCAGAGCGAGGGAGTCTTCTGCGGAGCCCTGGTTGTAGAGCCGAGGTTGCTACATCCACTGATAGAGGAGTACATGGATGTCTTTCCGGAGGAGTTGCCAGGGTTACCTCCGGACAGAGATGTGGAGTTCTCTATAGACTTGGTGCCAGGCGCAGAGCCGATATCCCAGCACGTCTATAGAGTAGGCAACAGTGAGCTGATAGAGTTGAAGAAGCAGGTGGATGAGCTTCAGGACAAAGGATTTATCAGATCTAGTTCTTCTCCGTGGGGTGCTCCGGTACTTTTTGTGCCGAAGAAGGATGGGTCGATACGGATGTGTATCGACTACAGGGCTCTGAACAACCTCACAATCAAGAACAAGTATCCGTTGCCGCGTATTGATGATCTTTTTGACCAGTTGAGCGGAGCGAGGGTGTTTTCCAGGATTGATATGAGGACAGACTACCACCAGGTGAAGGTCAGGAAGGAGGATATTTCGAAGACAGCTTTTCGGACCAGATATGAACAGTATGAGTTCTTGGTGATGCCGTTTGGGTTGACTAATGTCCCGACAGTGTTCATGAATCTGATAAACAAGGTATTCCATCAGCATCTGGACAGGTTTGTGGTGGTGTTTATAGATGATATCTTGGTGTATTCGAAGACCCCAGAGGAGCACGAGGAGCATCTGAGGATAGTGCTGGAGACTCTCAGGAAGGAGAAGCTTTATGGAAAGCTTTCAAAGTGCGAGTTCTTCCTTGACAAGGTTGAATTCCTTGGTCATGTGGTGACTGGAGAGGGTATCTCGGTGGATCCGAGAAAGATTATGGCAGTTGAGGCATGGAATGCTCCGAGTTCAGTAGCCGAGGTCAGGAGTTTCCTGGGGCTGGCAGGTTACTACAGAAGATTTGTTCAAGATTTTTTTCAGGATTGCAGAGCCGTTGTCCAGGCTGACTCGGAAGGACATGGAGTTTGTTTGGTCAGAGGAGTGCCAGATCGCCTTTGATGAGCTGAAGAGGAGGTTGACGATAGCTCCAGTGTTGACGTTGCCATCAGGTTCTGGAGGATTCACTATCTATAGTGATGCATCGGGGAAGGGACTGGGTTGTGTGTTGCAGCAGAATGGGAGGGTGATTGCCTATGCTTCCAGGCAATTACGTCCTCATGAGAAGAACTACCCTATCCACGATTTAGAGTTGGCAGCGGTCATCTTTGCTCTGAAGTTGTGGAAACACTATTTATATGGAGAGCGTATGGAGATCTTCACAGACCACAAGAGCTTGAAGTATGTGTTTACCCAAAAAGAGCTGAACATGAGGCAGAGGAGATGGTTGGAGTTGATGAAAGACTTCGACATATTGTTGCAGTACCATCCAGGGAAGGCGAACGTAGTTGCGGATGCGTTGAGCAGGTATCCGGTAGCTATGTGCCTGACTACAGATCGTTATCTTCTGGCAGATCTAGAGAGCTTGGGCATTGAGGTGATAGTACCTGGAGTTGAGATGCAGATGTGGGGACTGCAGATTCAGTCAGAGTTGGTAGACCAGATCAGGGCTACACAGTTTGAGGATGAGTCCTGAGGAGCATCAGGGCGCAGGTTCAGATGGGATTGTCAGATGACTTCACCATTGCTGATGATGGTTCTTTGCGGCACGGTACCGGGTTGTGTGTGCCGAGTGGGTCATTGCGCGAGGAGGTTCTTCAGGAGGCGCATCGATCTCAGTATTCTATGCATCCAGGTGTCAACAAGATGTATAGAGATCTGAGAGAGCATATATGGTGGTACGGGATGAAGCGGGAGGTAGCACGCTTCGTATCCTGATGCTTAGTGTGCCAGCAGGTGAAGGCGGAGAGGCAGAGGCTGGGAGGATTACTCCAGCCGTTACCCATTCCGGAGTGGAAGTGGGAGCATGTGACCATGGATTTTGTTTCTGGACTTCCCCGTTCTCCAGGCGGGAAGGATGCGATTTGGGTCATCATAGACAGGTTGACCAAATCGGCCCACTTTCTACCATTCAAAGTGGGTACGTCTACAGAGAGACTAGCAGAGATGTATGTGCGCCAGATAGTCAGACTGCATGGAGTTCCTGTGAGCATAGTATCAGATCGGGACAGTCGCTTTACTTTACATTTCTGGAGGAGTCTGCAGGCTAGCTTGGGCACCCAGCTCAAGTTTAGTAGTGCATATCACCCACAGACAGATGGTCAGTCAGAGTGGACCATTCAGACACTTGAGGACATGCTTCGGACTTGTGTTTTGGATTTCAGAGGCTCTTGGGAGGATCACCTGCACTTGGTAGAGTTTGCTTACAATAACAGCTACCAAGCCAGTATCGAGATGTCACCTTTTGAGGCGTTGTATGGACGGAGGTGTCGCACTCCGTTGTTATTGTAAACACCCTAAATTTTCAGATATTTTAAAAAAATTATTTTTGGGAATTAATATGCAATTTTTCAGGAATTTACATAGGTCCTGTGGTGAGTTTGTAATTTTTAATTGCTAACAACTAACCTTAAAGAGAAATAAAAATATGATTTTATGGTGTAAAATAGAAAACTGGACTTAGGATAATTTTCTGGGATTTTATTGGGCCTCAGACCTATTTTTAAAAGCCTAAAAACTATTTTCTAATTAAATTAATTAATTATTTGTTATTATTATTATTATTATTGTTATTTTTATTACTGTTTTTTTTCTTTTGGGCCCGGCCCGGCCCAGTGGGCCGAGCCCGTTAGCACCCAGCCCAGCCCCCTTGGCTTAGCGGGTCGGGCGGGTCCGCCCAACCCGGATCCGCGCCCGACCCGACCCGCACCTCTTCCCCTCCCCCACGTTCAGCTCGAGCCGAATTCTCCGCCGGCCACCGCGCTTTCCGGCTGCCATGACCTCTTCCCCTCCGCTGCCACACCCACGTCCTCCTCCTCGACCCGCCTTCCCCGGCCTCACCCTCGCCTGCGCCACCCTATAAAAAACCCCTACCCCGACCTCCTCCTCCCTCATCTCCCCAAACCCTAGCTTGCCGGAACCCTAGCTCCGGTCCCCTCAGCCGACCAACTCCCCTCCTCCTTCTCCGACTAGCCCCTCTTCCCCCGCCGGCACTGCCTCGAGCAGCCCCCTCACCGACTCTCCTCCCTCCGCTGTCTGAAGTCCCCAGGACGAGCCGACCCTCCCCAGGCGGAGCCGACCCCGACCGGCTGAGCGTCCCCGACCCCGGCTGTTCAGCCCCCTCCAGCCGGCCACGGTGCGGCCATCCTCTCCAGCCGGTTCGACAGCCCAGAACCCTAGCCGGACATGGCCTTTCGTGTCGGACGCAGTGTCAAATTGACACGAGGACGCGAGAAAACCAGTTTGCAAAGCCCTGTTCAGGTACTCCTAATTTCCTCCTCGTAGCTCGGAATTCGATTCCGTAAATTTCTACGCGAAGCCTGTATGACCCTCTCGGTGTCCGGACAAACCGCTCGGGGCATTGCGTCCTGTGGTGATCGCACACCGCGATCCAAAAACAGGAAAAAAACTAGACCCTGTTTTACCCCGGAACTGAGTACGCCCCGCCAAACGGGACGACTTGGTCGCACACGGTCTTCACAGATACGTGCGCCTCGTCGATACGGACGTGTGAGATTTCGCGGAAGCTGATTCGGGTGTGCGTGCATACCGGAATCAACGCGTATCCGCGTACATCGCCCCGTATCCGACTTTTCTGCAATTCACCATAACTTCGTGCACACACGTCAGATCGAGACGAAACTTACACCATCGGACTCATAGCAATACGCTGGTCCTGTGGGTCAAGTTTGGTTCGATTCTGAGAACGTTGACAAAATCGCGTGTCGTGGGCCCCACAAGCCCCGCTCGACGGGCGATTTCGTGATCGGCTCATCGAAATTCAAATCTGAAAGTTTCGTTGGGTTCGTATTAGCATTTCTGACCTGTTGACACTAAGTTTGGTGAATTTGGAGACCGTTGACCCTGACACGTTTTTTCGGTGCAAAGCGGGCCCACCGGTGGATCCCGTTTTGGCCCGAAATTACCGTTTTTGCCCTTGTCTCTAAATTGGACCCAAGGACAGGCGTTTTTAGCTGTTTGATACCTTCTGAGCGTGATGGTACTGTTTGTTTTAGCTTTCGGAGACATCTCTGGAAATTTCCGAAACCAGGGCCTAAGTGGAATTCAAATATCAGGCAAGTACACCTTGCCAAACTTGCAGTCATTATTTTCATATTATCTGTAAAAAAATACTCTGCTGGATGTCTTGTGTAAATTCATATAAACTGATTTAAACTGCTTAACCTAGGGAACGTATGACGTACCTAGTGTCCGATCATAGTCGGGTGCCGACACCGTACGCGGTGTTGGGTTCGTCATTTAGAGATGGATTTACGATCCCCTTACTCTTGTACTTGACCTATCAAGTACCCTACAACCCAGGATACTTGACACTATCATGGACAGAATCTTCCTGAGATATTCGTGGTGATTCTGTATAGGATACAGGACTTGACAGAGACATTTATTTATAGACAGTACGACTTGTTGCATTAGTTATAATTTCGCTGACATGGACATGAGACGTTATGGTCATGGCTTGCGTGATTACATTGGGTGGGTAGAGACACACAGGCTACAGGCTGTTCTATATATATATCTACTATTATTGTGAGGTTGTAGACTCTCCAGCAGAGCTAGACCCTTTACGTGTTATTGCTGCTACCGGCTCCCCGACACAGAGCTTGTAGCGGTCTCAGCCTGAGTACTAGTGTTGCTCTCATTTGTATATCACATAGATGGTTACTTAGTTTACCCTGCTGTTCATTTATTTATTACACTGCTTATTCATTTGGCTTGTATTATTTGTGCCTTGCTATATCCACTGAGGACCTGGAATGGATTATGTCCCCAGGTTTAGCAGAGGAGCAGTACCCCGAGGTATACGGGACCGGAGCTGAAGCTACTGCTGGAATAGAACCCAACACTGAAGATGAGGTGACTGCCGAGGACTTCTCCTGAGTGCCTGTTCCAGTACTCAGTACTATTTCATGTTTACCTCTTTTGTTCCTACCCTATAGAGCCAGTTATTCAGACTTAAGTCGGATTGTTTCTCCGACTGACTTGCTGTGATTATTGTTGCTACTTATTTCTATTTCATTATGCAGTTATTTCTTTATCTTTATGGATGAGATTAGTGTGACTTGTTGTAGTAGATCTTATTTACAGCTTAAGTACGCCCTGATGGCTCCATTAAATTGGGTTATCCATCGGTGCGTACTGCTGGCCGTTGCCACGTGTCCAGTCCCTCGATATTTTGGGACTGGGGCGTGACATGGTTTTTGTGGTGGCCCATACAGGTCCAAACTAAATTGTTTGGTTTCAACTTAGGGACCGGACAGGCCTGCAATAAGATAGGATAGGTTATAGGATCTCATCCATTGATTGAATCGTTGTTGAACTCTATGTCGAATTCCATTTAATTGCTTGAATTGCATCCTGTTTTGATTCCTCTGTGCGTTCTCATTGTTTCCTTTTGATGCAGAGTTATGGATCCCAGAAGTGGTGACGAGACCCCTGTCACGCCCCGATCTCCCGCAGGCAAATCGGCCGTTCCCGCTAGGCGGGAATCACCCTCGCCAGCGCTCCCGCGGAACGATCGCTTAACCCATCCGGGCGTGATGCCGCACGAGCGTGAGCCACGCCCGTGCAAGGCCATGGTTCATTGGCTGGCGGCAAGAGTTCTAAGCCACAGAGTCGCACGATTGTCCGAGTGCAGCGGAGTTTAGGAACGCATAGCGATCGGTAACAGGTTCACTGAGTCGACAATATAGCGGAAGCATCGAAACAAGTAAAGTAATCTCTTTATTGATATGAAACATGTATTACAGGCGGCGTATAGCCGAGATTACAAGTCGCTCAAGCCTCTCTCTCTGAAACAGTAAAAGCGTGCTAAGTGGCTACAACTGTGGAATGAATGTACAGGCGATGGTCAGGCGATGTTCACAACTTATGTCTTGTATATGTGCTTCAGTTCCCGGACGCACTGTTGCAAGGCTTCAGAGGGAACTCCTGGCCTTAGCACGTACGAAGGAGGCGTCCGCACTGAACGAGGTTCTCCCGCACCCTGCATATCAAACTGGTGGATTATCAGTACATTGAATGCACTGGTGGGGAAGCTACTTGCCCGCTCGACAAATCCAAACACGTAATACAGATTCCGTGCACAACTATTTAGTTGTCTTTCTAGTTGCCTTAGGATCAGTTTCATGCAAACATTGAATAGCTTATCGTGTCGGGCAGTGCGCCATGCGATGTTAGAGGAACACGGCGAGACTTACCAACTTACCATTTCCTTCCATGTCCAAGGCAAACATGATTAATTCAAGCACGGGCATGTATAAGCATTCAGGAGGCAAGCATATGCAAACAGGAGGGTCATTTTAACATGATCGTTCAGGTGTTCAGTTGTTTCTTGATGCGATGCAGTGACTCGCACGCGGATAGCCGCTAAGCGAGGATGACTTATCTATATGAACACGGTCGCTGGCAAAGCCATTATGGACACTAGTCTTAAACGGAGATGGTTTGCAGCCAATGTACAGTGGTGCCACAAGCCATCTCGTCCAGTACAGTAGACTATACAGTAAGTTCAGCCATGGAGCGGATGGTATGCAGCGAAAGAACGGTGGGCGCTGCATACTATCTCGTCCAGTACAGTTGGCTGAAACAGTGGAGTTCCATCCGGATCGGAGCGGCCCCAGTGCCCCGGAGACCGTCCGTGGAACTATGCCTCGTTTCTGAGTTGTCCGCGACATGCAGGTCAGGGTCAGGGTCAGTTTCCCCTTTACTAGATACTCAAGTACTGTAGAACAGGAGTACAGTGGTACAGTGGTACAGTGGTACAGTAGAACAGTATAACAGTAGTACAGTAGTGCACGATTACAGGAGGTGCTTGAATCATGATTCTGTACAGTGATTAACTTGTCTTGATGCATTCCCCTGGTTCGGGGCTGCCTGGTGACCTAACGGTCCCGGATACTTGCAGGAACATTCAGCCACGGAACGACTACGTAGTAGTCTCCCAGGGTTTGGATGAAAACACGGTAACAATCAAGCAGACAAGCATGCATTCTAAGAAACATAATCAGCACGTTTGCTCGGGCCCGAAGGTAGTCCGAGAGATGAAACCGTTAAGGGACTTAGCATGCGAGGGTCTGAACATAAGCAGTATTTTATTTCCATGTTCTAGCATAGCAATTCAGGTTGGGATTATTCCCTTAGCTAGGTGCGTTGGATTTATTAGCATGTAGGGGGTGATTCACCTAGCGACTAGCATAAATATTCCAGATTTTATGTGTGCTGGCTAAGCAAAGACAAGTTCACCGTAGCCACCCACCTTAGCGATGATTCGCCTCGGTAGAGCGATACGTCTGAGCGAGCCTCTGAAAGTCCAAGCCGGATTCCTGTAGGGACAAGTCTGGATATCCTTTGCTTCTTGATCGAGGCAAAGCGGGTCGGAACAGCTGCACTATTTTCGTTTGAGACGGCAGTCCTCTTGAGCGGAACGGGGTGTTACAACCCCCTTGGGTACACCGACTGAAGCGGGGTTTACCTATGAAGCTGGAACGACGCCAGATACCAGAGGATAATCCTCTCAAAGCAATCAAACTGGCCAGCCAAGTTCCAGGTTCAGGCGTGATGACATCCCGCCTCCTCCCCAGTTCCCTCCTACGATGCCTGTCTTTCCTCCAGGACAGGCAATGGACAGCCAGCAAATATTCCAGATGTTCTACGCCATGATGCAGGCACAACAACAGATTCAACAGGAGGCCCAACGTCATGAGGCCGAGAACCTAAGGAACAGCCTAGTCGCAGCATTGGAGCATGCAAATCCACCAAATAGGCGGCCAGCGACGGGATCCATCACGGATTTCCGCCAACTTAAGCCCCGTACCTTCTCGGGCAAGGAAGGACCAACTGAAGTGCACGAATGGCTTACAAACACGCAGCATCAGTTGGAGGCCGCTGAACTACCAAGGGACAAATGGATGACTGCTGTCAGGATGCAACTGACGGACAACGCGCATCATTGGTGGCTGTCCGAAGAGAGAAGGCTCGGACATGATCAGGTTACCTGGAAAGAGTTCTCCAGACTCTTCCAGGAAATGTACATCCCTGCTGTGGCTCGGTCAGAACTCCGAGACAGATTCAACCGCCTGATCCAGGGCAACATGACGGTGGAGGAATATAACGCCGAATTCATTCGCCTGAGCCGCTTCGCCCCTTCGCTAATTCCTACCGAAGAGGAGAAGGCGGAGAAGTTCTTTGATGGGCTCAGGTTCGAGCTTCAGAAGTTAATCGGATCGGTCGTGCCCACCTCTTACACCGACGTCCTAGCTGCAGCACGTCGGCTGGAGCACGTTACTCGGAGGGAATCAAGCCTGAAATGTCCCTTCTCCTCCTCACCGTCCAAGTCATTACCAGGAGAATCTGCTAAACGGCCCCAGAAGAGCCCGCCTCCAAGAGCAGCAACTAAGAACCTGCCTACTTGCCATTACTGCGGCAAGGTAGGACATATTGAAAAAGAATGTAGACGCAAGCTGGGGCTCTGCCTGGTTTGCGGATCTGGACAACACTTCTCAAAGGACTGCTCGGAACGTCGGGAGGGAGTTCCGAATCGGCCAGCTCCACCTGCAGCTCTTCCAGCTGGGGGAGCAACACAGACAGGGCCTGAAGGAGCCAGGCCACCTCTACCACCTCAGGCAGCATTGTTCCAGCAAGCTCGTCAGCAAAGGGGTCCCGCTCAGGGACGAGGTCAGGCATATGCACTAGCAGTCACAGAGGAAGCTACTGCAGGCGAAGTGATAGCAGGTACCATATTAGTAGCTTCAATTCCTGCTGTAGCATTATTTGATTCTGGAGCCTCGCATTCATTTATTGCTGCTAGCTTCGTAGCCACACATAGAATAGCTACCGCACCTCTCTCGAAGATGAAGAGAATTCTAACGGGAGATGGAATTATCCCGGTTAGTGATACCTGTAGATCATGTTCGGTAGTAGTCTGTGGCCGAGAAATGCGAGCCCAGTTCCTGATCTTTTCTATGCCTGATTACGATATTGTACTTGGTATGGACTGGTTAAGTCAGTACCATGTGACACTGGATTGCCGACTTGGAAAGGTGATATTTAGACCCCCTAGCCTTCCTGAGTTTGAATTTTTTCGAGGAGCTGTAGAACAAGGGGTCCAGCCAACTCTTAGGGTATTGACTGTAGAAGAAGATTCATGTTACCCAAGAGTCATAACGGAATTTGTGGATGTATTTCCCGACGATCTTCCAGGTTTACCACCTGATCGGGAGATAGAATTCACAATAGACCTAACTCCAGGAGCCGAACCTATCACTTCATCGGTATATCGGCTAGCACCTAAGGAGTTAGTGGAGTTGAAAACACAAGTTGACGACCTTCTGGAAAAGGGATTTAACTGGCCCAGTGTTTCACCATGGGGAGCACCTATACTTTTTGTACCCAAGAAGGACGGATCTGTACGGCTGTGCATTGATTACAGAGCCCTTAATGCTGTAACTATTAAGAACCGGTACCCATTACCACGCATTGATGATTTGTTTGACTAATTGAGTGGTGCTAAGGTATTCTCAAAGATTGACCTTAGATCCGGCTATCACCAGATTAGGGTGAAGAAGGAAGATATCCCAAAGACGGCCTTCAGAACTAAGTATGAACATTATGAGTTCCTAGTAATGTCGTTTGGTTTAACCAACGCACCCGCCGTATTTATGAGTTTGATGAACGGGGTCTTCCATCAGTACTTGGATAAGTTCGTGGTGGTATTCATTGACGATATCCTAGTCTACTCTAAGAACCACGAAGAGCACGAGGAACACCTTAGAATTGTGCTAGAAACTTTGAGAAGGGAGAAGCTATATGCCAAACTCAGCAAATATGAGTTCTGTATGGACAAGGTGCCATTCTTAGGGCATATTATCTCAGGTGAAGGACTGTCTGTGGACCCAGAAAAGGTCACTGCTATAGAAACCTGGCCTACCCCTACCTCTGTTGCAGAAGTGAGAAGTTTTCTTGGACTTGCTGGGTATTACCGGCGGTTCGTAGAAAAATTTTCAAGGATCGCAGAGCCTATGACTAAGCTAACACGGAAGGATCAGGAGTTCATATGGACGGAAGAATGCCAGAATGCCTTTGAAGAATTGAAGAGGCGTCTAACAACAGCACCAGTCTTGACTCTTCCCTCAGGGTCAGGAGGTTTTGTTGTTTATAGTGATGCGTCTGGTAGTGGACTAGGCTGTGTCTTGATGCAACATGGCAAGGTTATCGCTTATGCATCGAGGCAGCTGAAGGTTCACGAGAAGAATTACCCAACGCACGACCTGGAGCTAGCTGCAGTGATTTTTGCATTAAAGATCTGGAGACATTATCTGTATGGAGAGAAGGTTGAAATATTCACTGATCATAAGAGCTTGAAGTATGTTTATACACAGAAGGAGCTCAACATGAGGCAAAGGCGTAGGCTTGAGTTGATGGTGGACTTTGACATTGATCTACAGTACCACCCGGGAAAAGCAAATGTTGTAGCCGACGCCCTCAGCAGAAAACCCTCAGCTTATTTCTTAACTGAGCAGCCTCAGCTATTACAAGACTTGCAAGATCTTCAGATAGAGGTTGTTCTACCTGGACAAAATGGTTTGCTGGCTAACCTCGAAGTGAAGTCATCGCTGGTGGAGAGAATCAAGGAAGCTTTGCCTAATGATGCCAGATTCCGAAGGCTGAGAGAGAGAACAGAAGCAGGCCTGCAGACGGGACTTCGCATCCACGAGGACGGGACATTACGGTGCGGAAATCGCCTATATGTTTCGAATGGAGAATTAAGGCAGGAGTTGATGACAGAAGCACATAGCTCCATATACTAGATTCATCCAGGAGGGACCAAGATGTACTGGGACTTAAGACAATATTACTGGTGGCATGGAATGAAAAGGGAGATTGCCCGATTCGTGGCAAAGTGCTTAGTATGCCAGCAGGTGAAGGCCGAGCACCAAAGGACTGCAGGTATGTTGCAGCCACTTCCCATCCCTGAATGGAAGTGGGAGCATATTACCATGGACTTCGTCACTGGATTTCCAAGAAGCCCTAGTGGAAAGGATGCAGTATGGGTCATCGTGGATCGGCTCACTAAGTCGGCTCACTTCTTGCCATTCAGAGTCGGACAATCCACGGAAGTACTAGCCGACATGTATATGCGACAGATCGTAAAATTACATGGAGTGCCGGTTAGTATTGTATCAGATCGAGACTCGAGATTTATATCTCACATCTGGCGAAGCATGCAAGAGAGTCTCGGTACCAGGCTCAAATTCAGTACTGCCTATCATCCCCAGACAGATGGCCAATCAGAGCGCACAATTCAGATCTTGGAAGACATACTGCGTTCATGTATACTGGACTTCGGAGGATCTTGGGAAGATCACCTGCACTTAGTGGAGTTCTCCTACAACAACAGCTATCAGGCAAGCATTCAGATGGCACCTTTCGAGGCGTTGTACGGAAGGAAGTGCATATCGCCAATATGCTGGAGCGACGTTGGCGAACGTCAAATACTGGGTCCAGAGTTGGTAACGGAGACAGTGGAGAAAGTAAAGCAGATTCAGAACCATCTCCGTGCAGCCCAGGATAGACAGAAGCATTGGGCCGATGTACACAGACGACCCCTGGAGTTCAAGGAAGGAGAGCATGTATTTTTGAGGATCTCGCCCACTAGAGGTACTATCAGATTCGGCAGCAGAGGCAAGTTAAGCCCAAGGTACATTGGGCCATTTGATATCTTGGAGCGCATTGGTGAGGTGGCTTACCGTCTTGCATTACCTCCATCCTTAGAGGGAGTGCATGACGTATTCCACGTCTCACAACTGAGGAGATATGTGACGGACCCGGGTCATATAGTTGACCATTCTGAGATTTCGGTGGGACCTAGCCTGAGATACGAAGAGCAGCCAGTGGGTATACTCGACACCAGCGAGAAGACACTGCGAGGGCAGACAATCAGACTGGTTCGAGTAGCTTGGAAACAGCACTCTCCTGGCGAATCGACCTGGGAACGAGAGGATGTTATGCGCCAGCGTTATCCACACTTATTTGCTGATGCAGGTAAAACCTAAGCATTCTTTAATTCTGTAAAATCTTGCCTTTATAGTTTACCCTTCGATTACGAGGACGCAATCCTCTTAAGGGGGGTAGATTGTAAACACCCTAAATTTTCAGATATTTTTAAACAATCATTTTTGGGAATTAATATGCAATTTTTCAGGAATTTACATAGGTCCTGTGGTGAGTTTGTAATTTTTAATTGCTAACAACTAACCTTAAAGAGAAATGAAAATATAATTTTATGGTGTAAAATAGAAAACCGGACTTAGGATAATTTTCTGGGAATTTATTGGGCCTCGACCTATTTTTAAAAGCCTAAAAACTATTTTCTAATTAAATTAATTAATTATTTGTTATTATTATTATTATTATTGTTATTTTTATTACTGTTTTTTTTCTTTTGGGCCCGGCCCGGCCCAGTGGGCCGAGCCAGTTAGCACCCAGCCCAGCCCCCTTGGCTTAGCGGGTCGGGCGGGTCCGCCCAACCCGGATCCGCGCCCGACCCGACCCGCACCTCTTCCCCTCCCCCACGTTCGGCTCGAGCCAAATTCTCCGCCGGCCGCCGCGCTTTCCGGCTGCCACGACCTCTTCCCCTCCGCTGCCACGCCCACGTCCTCCTCCTCGACCCGCCTTCCCCGGCCTCACCCTCGCCTGCGCCACCCTATAAAAAACCCCTACCCCGACCTCCTCCTCCCTCATCTCCCCAAACCCTAGCTTGCCGGAACCCTAGCTCCGGTCCCCTCAGCCGACCAACTCCCCTCCTCCTTCTCCGACTAGCCCCTCTTCCCCCGCCGGCACTGCCTCGAGCAGCCCCCTCACCGACTCTCCTCCCTCCGCTGTCTGAAGTCCCCAGGCCGAGCCGACCCTCCCCAGGCGGAGCCGACCCTCCCCAGGCGGAGCCGACCCCGACCGGCTGAGCGTCCCCGACCCCGGCTGTTCAGCCCCCTCCGGCCGGCCACGGTGCGACCATCCTCTCCAGCCGGTTCGACAGCCCAGAACCCTAGCCGGACACGGCCCTTCGTGTCGGACGCAGTGTCAAATTGACACGAGGACGCGAGGAAATCAGTTTGCAAAGCCCTGTTCAGGTACTCCTAATTTCCTCCTCGTAGCTCGGAATTCGATTCCGTAAATTTTTACGCGAAGCCTGTATGACCCTCTCGGTGCCCGGATAAACCGCTCGGGGCATCGCGTCCTGTGGTGATCGCACACCGCGATCCAAAAACAGAAAAAAAAACTAGACCCTGGTTCACCCCGGAACTGAGTACGCCCCGCCAAACGGGACGACTTGGTCGCACACGGTCTTCACAGATACGTGCGCCTCGTCGATACGGACGTGTGAGATTTCGCGAAAGCTGATTCGGGTGTGCGTGCACACCGGAATCAACGCGTATCCACGTACATTGCCCCGTATCCGACTTTTCTGCAATTCACCCTAACTTCGTGCACACACGTCAGATCGAGACAAAACTTGCGCCATCGGACTCGTAGCGATACGCTGGTCCTGTGGGTCAAGTTTGGTTCGATTCTGAGAACGTTGACAAAATCGCGTGTCGTGGGCCCCACAGGCCCCGCTCGACGGGCGATTTCGTGATCGGCTCATCGGAATTCAAATCTGAAAGTTCCGTTGGGTTCGTATTAGCGTTCCTGACCTGTTGACACTAAGTTTGGTGAATTTGGAGACCGTTGACCCTGACACATTTTTTCGGTGCAAAGCGGGCCCACCGGTGGACCCCGTTTTGGCCCGAAATTACCGTTTTTGCCCTTGTCTCAAAATTGGACCCAAGGACAGGCGTTCCTAGCTGTTTGACACCTTCTGAGCGTGATGGTACTGTTTGTTTCAGCTTTCGGAGATATTTCTGGAAATTTCCGAAACCAGGGCCTAAGTGGAATTCAAATATCAGGCAAGTGCACCTTGCCAAACTTGCAGTCATTATTTTCATATTATCTGTAAAAAAATACTCTGTTGGATGTCTTGTGTAAATTCATATAAACTAATTTAAACTGCTTAACCTAGGGAACGTATGACGTACCTAGTGTCCGATCATAGTCGGGTGCCGACACCGTACGCGGTGTTGGGTTCGTCATTTAGAGATGGATTTACGATCCCCTTACTCTTGTACTTGACCTATCAAGTACCCTACAACCCAGGACACTTGACACTATCATGGACAGAATCTTCCTGAGATATTCGTGGTGATTCTGTATAGGATACAGGACTTGACAGAGACATTTATTTATAGACAGTACGACTTGTTGCATTAGTTATAATCCCGCTGACATGGACATGAGACGTTATGGTCATGGCTTGCGTGATTACATTGGGTGGGGAGAGACACACAGGCTACAGGTTGTTCTATATATATATCTACTATTATTGTAAGGTTATAGACTCTCCAGCAGAGCTAGACCCTTTACGTATTATTGCTGCTACAGGCTCCCCGACACAGAGCTTGTAGCGGTCTCAGCCTGAGTACTAGTGTTGCTCTCATTTGCATATCACATAGATGGTTACTTAGTTTACCCTGTTGTTCATTTATTTATTGCACTGCTTATTCATTTGGCTTGTATTATTTGTGCCTTGCTATGTCCACTGAGGACCTGGAATGGATTATGTCCCCAGGTTTAGCAGAGGAGCAGTACCCCGAGGTATACGGGACCGGAGCTGAAGCTACTGCTGGAATAGAACCGAACACTGAAGGCGAGGTGACTGCCGAGGACTTCTCCTGAGTGCCTGTTCCAGTACTCAGTACTATTTTATGTTTACCTCTTTTGTTCCTGGCCTATAGAGCCAGTTATTCAGACTTAAGTCGGATTATTTCTCCGACTGACTTGCTGTGATTATTGTTGCTACTTATTTCCATTTCATTATGCAGTTATTTCTTTATCTTTATGGATGAGATTAGTGTGACTTGTTGTAGTAGACCTTATTTACAGCTTAAGTATGCCCTGATGGCTCCATTAAATTAGGTTATCCATCGGTGCGTACTGCTGGTCGTTGCCACGTGTCCAGTCCCTTGATATTTTGGGACTGGGGCGTGACAGTCATGGGATGATGTAGGTGAGAGAGCTTTGCTTGGCCCGGAGATGGTCGTTAATGCAGCGGAGAAGGTCAAGCTCATTAGAGATAGACTTCGGGTGGCGCAGGACAGGCAGCGGCATTGGGCCGATAGCCACCGGAGACCTTTGGAGTTCGAGGTATAGCTTAGAATCTAGATTTTGTTCTTGTGTTTGTTTGTGATTGCTTGTTTTAGACTAAATACAGAGACCTTGTTTGTGCTAGGTTGAAGATCTAGTGTTCCTGAGGATTTCTCCGACGCGGGGCACTATTCGCTTCGGTGGAGGCGGGAAGCTTAGCCCACGTTTCGTCGGACCCTTCCGTATCCTGGAGAGGGTCGGCGCCGTGGCGTATAGGCTTGAGTTGCCGCCTACGCTGGAGGGAGTTCATGATGTGTTCCACGTGTCGCAGTTGAGACGGTACGTGGCGGATCCCAGTCACGTATTGGATCACTCAGAGATCGTGGTGGGACCTACTCTTAGCTATCCAGAGCAGCCGGTGGAGATTCTGGATCGGCGGGAGAAGGTGTTGAGGAACCAGACTATTCCCTTGGTTCGCGTCGCGTGGAGGCATCACTCTCCAGGTGAGTCGACCTGGGAGAGGGAGGATGAAATGCGCGAGCGATACCCCTATCTCTTCGAGCCCTGAGGTATGGTTCTTTCTTTGCATTCCTGTCCTAGTTTCGTCTTTTAATTTCGAGGACAAAATTATTTTAAGGAGGGTAGGCTTGTCACTACCCACTTCTAAAAAATAGGATTATTTTTTTTTATAAATTGTGAATTGTATTTAATTAATTATATTTATATTTATTTAGTGATTGTATTATTTTTAATGATTGTTTTAGGGTTTTGGCTAGCCTGGACCCATGTCAGACCCTAGTGGACCCATGTCCGACCCGACCAACACCCTTGTGAGGATTATTTTGGGGCTTAGAAATATTTATTATATTTTTAGTGGGTTAGTTGGAGAGATTTGGAGTTAGTTTGAGTGCTTTTGGAACCCCGAAACCCAAAACCCAAGTTAGGAGGGCATTTTGGTCATGTGGATACTTGTGTAACCTATTTTACTACATGGCCGACCCCTATTCCAGCCCCACACCCGAGAGCACAGCAGCCAGCCCCCTTTCTTCATATTCCACTCTTCTTCTTCACTTCTTCTTCTTCTCCACTTCTTCTTTCTTCTTCTTTCTTCTCCCCAAGTAAGTGTTTCCATTTTTCTTCCTTCCTTCTTCCATTCCTTCTTCTTTATGTAAACCCTAACCCTACATTTTCCCTAACCTAGGTGTGTGGAGCCTAGATTTAGTGTGGAGGCTAGATTTGGTGGCTTGGAGCTTGAGGGAGGTGATTTCTAGTAGATCGGGGACTTTGGCCTTGGGATTTCAACTCCCAAGAGGTAAACCCTAACTTTCCCCATGCTAATTACTCTTATGTAGTGTAATTAGTGTTTTAGAACCTTTCTAGACCCTAAGCCTACCCGTGGGAGGAAGTTGGAACTAGTTTGGATGAGTTTAGAGACTTTGACATTAGGTTTTGTGTCAATTTAGGGTGGAATCCAAATTTGGCCCAATTTTGGATGATGCCCTAGGTTAGACGGACCTAGGTAGACGTTGTCGAGTGTCTTGAGGGTGAGAGCGTGTCTCCGTTTGGACACGGGAAGCCGAGTCGCAGAGAAACGGGCGTTTCGGGCGAAATTGGAATTTTTCGTCGTCGCCGATTCTGTCACGCCCCAATCTCCTGCAAGCTCGATAGTCCCCGCTGAACGTGAATCACCACGTTTACAGCTCTCCTGCAGGACCATCGTTCTCATCGGGACGTGATGTCGTACGAGCCTGGAGTAGCGCTCGTACAAGGCAATGTTGTCAAACACCAAACGTTATCATTGAAACAACCAAGTTGCAGCGGAAGTCAAGTATTGTGTACCAAGCACACAATCAGAGTAATACGCAGCGAAGCTCACGATAGGGTCAAATAAAATGCCTCATCGAAGACAAGGCCACGAAGGCGATGCCACGAAGGCGATGAAATACTCTTGCTCTTTTCTCTAGCCCACAAAGGTACTTACAGTTCATACATCATGTTCCGTATATCCAAGCAGCGCCACTACGACTGCGTACCTGAAATATTGCCCACAAACGTGGGTCAGTACACAACCGTACTGGTGAGCGGGGTAACCCACTCGCCTAAGCCGACACTAAGTAAAAAAATAGTGAATGCAAACAGTTATATGGTGATCTTTCTAGTTGAATCCTAGATTCATTTCATGGCATAGGGATGACATGTTAAGGAAAGCTGTAAAGCAGTTTAAGCATGCAAGCACTCAACTCAAACCAAACGACAAGCAAATATATAAGCAACTCGAGGGAAACTAGCATGCAAACCGTCCTGCTCAAGTCCAAGCAACACGATAACATGTCGAACCATCAACCAAGCCTCAAAATCCATCCTCAACCAACACTTACAATCCAAATCTCACAGTGCACACTCTTGCCGAGGCAAGGTGGCCGCGCCTACACGAAAGCCAAACCAACAAAAGAAAAGCAAGCCAATACTATACTATATGAAGTCACTGGCCAAACCATAAAGGACTTTGATCGGACTGATCAAATGCGGTTCTCCTCGAAACAGCGCTAAGTAGCTAACCCACCTGGATCGATTCCAACCGCTGGCACCGCGCCCAAGACGCGTTACCCAATTGTCTCCTCCATGGCCGAACGGTCCCGGTGCCCCGGAGTACCCGTTCGAGGAGACCAAACCCTGTGCAATACAGGTTGTCTGTGACATGCAGACACCAAGTAGGTATGACGAGAGGATCGAACATTCTCGCCCCACCAAGCGATCCTAGACTTGTTCCATGAATAATCCAACCAACACATCCATAACCATTCTTCCAACATATAGCCCAAGGCACCATTCACAAGTTATTCCCATAGGCACAATGCCTCTTCTCAACACAGTATTTCCAATGGTGCAACACCCATGCTCAAAGCTAATCCATGGCACAATGCCGTTTCAGTGGCACAATGCCCCATTCGTGGCACGATGCCCCATCAAGCGGCACAACACCCTCGCCGATGCAGTTGTTCGGTTTTGAACCATAACTGCTCGCTTTGCAAGACAAAGCGACCAAGTGATACCCGTGCACGGATGCACGCTCGCTCGCCCAAATCTCAATATTCCCAATCTCTCAATGCATCATTCCAACTGTCCAAGCATAATCCCAATTGTTCAACCAACTGCCTCAAATGTAATATTCCAACTCTAGCTCCAACTATCCAACGCGTAAACCATATCAAGCCACAATCCTACCAAGCCAATGGCGTACACTCTATGCACGCCTCAGTGTAGTGATTCCCAATGTTTCAGCCCAAGTGTTCAAGCCATTTACGTGTTTTCCATATTATTAGGCATGAAGGAGTAGAGGAGAAGGGAAAGAGCCCACTCACAATGATTGATCCCGTTAGGCATCCTGTCCTGCCGATACGGCCAATCCCTTGAACACAATGATTGATTTCAGTATTTTAATATTATTTCTAGTTAATTAGAATTAGTGTAACTTTTTAAAAATTATTTATTAATATATTCTATTGATTGTGCACCTGTTTGTTACACAATAAATTAGGGCACCATACTAGCTGTTAACCCTAAACTAATTTCACATCCCTGCCCTAGACTTGCTAGACTACATTTTCCGTATTTTTAGCAACTCCCAGAAACCTCGTTTTGTGCTTCGTTTTAGTCGCACAAATATCGTTACAAACGTACGTATTTAATTCCTATTTAATTTTCTGCTCTTTACCAACCTCTGTACCCTAGAGATTGGAGGACCAGTAGGCACCTGTTTTGCCCAACCAAAAATACGATAATATTCTACACTAATTGTATTACAATTATCGTATTGACACCGTAGAAAAATTATGACCCTAACTGCCCTTAAATAATTAATGAACACCGTGCGCAGTATTTATTAAATAATAAATACGGTGACCCATATCACCTGCAGAATCAGACCCTGACCCTGCCCAGGCTCATCCCCACAGCCCAGGACATTTCCCCAGCAATTTTCCTCAATTCTGTGAATTTTAGTAATTTTTAGAACCAGGTGATTTTTCCAGACAAATTGCATAATTGCGCAAATTCCCAATTTTTGGACTTTTATGCAAATTGTGAAAAGTTAGGGGTTTTATTGCAAAAATGCATGCTAGGTGGCAACCTCCTATTGGATAGACCATAGGTGGCAAGGGCCCACCATAAATATCCAGGAAAATATCCTAAAATACCTAAATTACCAATTTAACCCTAAAACTTCCCCATAATTACGAAATTGCCATTGCCCCTAATCCTATATAAACCCTAAACACCCCCCTCTCTCATTACCGGACCCCTCACAGCCACCACCGGCCACCGCCTCCGACCCAACTCCGGCCAGCCCTCCGCCCTGACCCCCTCTCCCCTCCGGCCAAGCCACGCCGCCTGAGCCGCCCTGCTCCGCCGTGGCGAGCCACCGCAGCGACCTCCCCTTCACTGCACCACAGCGGCTCCCCGACCTCCGACCGCCCACCACCGCCTCCCTAGCTGTCGCCGACCACCGCCACCACCCCCACTCGCTTCGCCGGGACTTCCTCTCTCCAACCACCACCGCCCCGTCCCTCCACGACCACCACAGCCTCCGCCATCACCCCCGCAGCGCCACCACAGCCTCTCCCTGCCCACTGCTCGAGCCACCTCCGACCGTCCCCCATCGCCACTCCGGCCACCCCCGACCTCCGCCACCCACCCCGACATGTTCGCCACCTCCTCCTCCACCACCTCGACAGCCTGCACCGCCGCCCCAGCCACCGCACGCGGCGCTGCAGCTGCCGCAAGCTGCTGCTGCTGCTGCTACTGCTAGCAGCTACTGCTACTGCCGTTGCTTCTCCGGCCGGCCGACGACGACTCCGCCGCCGTCCTCCCGCCGTCGACTCGCCGTGGACCCCCTGTCACCTTCCCTTAGGTATAATACCTGTATATACATGTATATATGTATATATTTATGTATGTATGTATATATATATATATATATGTATATATATATGTGTATAACTACATATATATATGTTTATATATATATAATAAAATATATTATATTAACTATACTGTATATACAGTATACAGTATATATATTATTATTAATATTTTATATATATGTATTTAATATATGTATAAATTATGTATATACTTATATCTATAAATACTTATAAGTATATGTATATGTATATATATGTATATATATGTATATATATATGTATATTAATATATATATGTGTTTATTTATATATTATATATACTATATAATACTATAAATACAGTATATTATATGCATTATTATTATTATTATTATTATTATTATTATTATTGTTATTATTATATGTATATATTTTATATATATGTATAATAATTTCTATGTATATATATATATATATATACCATATATATATGTTATCATATATATATTCAGTATTTACTAAAAATAGTATATATATATGTATTTTGTAAATATACATATGCATTTTTCTTTTATATATATATATATATAAATCTATATAGATATATATATATTATGTGTTGTATAATTATATATATATATTATATGCTTTTCATTTTTATTCATTTCCTACACTTTTCTTTTCCTTTATATATATGTATACATATATATATCTAAATATATATAGTATCTATATATTGTATATATATTACCTATATATACAATATATTATATATATTATATTATATAATATTGCTGGACATTACAGCTTATATTTATACTATATATATATGTATTTCCAATTCTTGCACTGTCTTTAAATTTATTATATAATATTTATCAGTGGTCACATATAGACCCTAATAATATTATTATAAATACTGTACATAAACAGTGGTCACCTATAGACCCTGATATTAGTGCTGGATATTACAGCACTTATATTTATATTTAAAATTCCTGCAATGTCATTTTTATTATCTATATATATATACTATATAGTACTGTATAATACAGTACATAGATATATACGTATTTAATTTCTGCCTGTCATTTTAATTTATTTAATCAGTGGATACACCCTGATAATATTATTATATCATAATATTTATGACAGTGGAAATACCCTGCTATTATATAAATTTACATTCCTGCATTCTCTTTTCTGTATATATATGCTATATATATACTACTACATACTATATCTATAAGTATATATATACTATATATCTATATATATGTGGGTGTGTATCCTATATATATTATACATAGGTAAATATATATACTTTTATATACCCTGATAATTCACGAACCTGTATATTTTTAACAGAGAATATCTCCAGCACAACCAGTGACCCCTGTCACAAGCAACTACAAACCTGACTGTGAGATCAGGTTACCAAACACTATCAGGGAGTAGGCAAGTATACCTTGCCAAGTACTGTTTAAATTCTCAATATTGTATATGCTCTTGTTTCTGTATTTCATATACAATGATTACCTGAGACTGCCTTGGGTACAGTCAGTTGATATGTTGACATCTAAAATAATATTACGGACTCACCAACAATTGTGAGAGTATCCTAATATTCTCCTAGACCCTATCACGGGAACACGCAACATGGTTGCAATGCATATTGGGATGCGAGCTGCGTATTTGATTTGCTACCAATACGTGTGACCCGCATCACGGATTAGAATAATTTAGGAAATGTACGACTTGACATTTAGTTACATTGGGCGGGGAGAACGACTAAAATACGTATGGGACACCCACCTCTATACCATGTGCCGCACTCGACGGAGTGATACGGATGATATAAATATGTATTCATGTGACCATTCTCATCGTAGATGGAAAATTGTATAGTGCCCTTGAACGGGGGCATATGTGGCATATACTAGCCTGTCACTACAGATTGGTGAATTACGTCAGCATATGTCTAGCCACACATTTCTCATACGTACTAGGTTGTCTCAAATTGCATTTCACATAGATGGTTAGCACACTGTATTTATTTTATTCAGTAATTTCTATTCAGTATTTACATACTTGGCATGTTATTTTCTTGTATCTTGTTACGTCCCTCTGAGGACCTGGTTCCCTGCCAGGTTTAGCTGAGACATTCTACCCCACAGTACCTGGACCTGGACAGGAGTCTGGACATGCCTCGGAGACGGAGTTAGAGGAGATGCCGTCAGAATCTACCTGAGTGCACCAGGAGTTGGAGCTACATATTTTTGAGGATGTTGTGCTAGTTTATCTTATTTCACTTCTGTTTACTTTTTTTAGTGGGATTGTTCCCACCTGACTTTATCTGGGTTGTATATGACATTTCAGATATAGCATCTATATATTCAGAATTTTCTCTGTTATTCTTGTGGATGAGATAGATTTACCTGTATTTAGACTTGTAGTATTTTAGGACAACGTAGCACATCACTTCGGGTCCATTAAATTGGGTAATCCCTTAGTGACGTGTCAGCTGGCCAGTGACACGTGGCCTAGTTCCGTATATTTCTGGGACTGGGGCGTGACACGGTTTTAGTGGTGGCCCATGCAGGTCAAGTTAATTGCTAGTAGCATGATAATCATGTTCAGCAAACCTGCAATAGGATAGGAATACTAGGTCTCATCCACACTGACTCCATCCATAAATTTTACATCCTGCTTGATTATCATCTATTAAGTCCTTCGTACTTTTCTAAATTTTTCAATTCTTTTCAGAAATATGGACATACCCGGGGAAACTACGATTAATGGAACTGACCAAGCAACAGACCTCTCGCCAGATGTCCAAGGGACACCAATCCCGAGAGACCAATCTCCGAGAAGAATGCTGGTCAATCCAACAACCTCGTACCTACACCAGGATCCGACCCAAGAAGCAACACCAGTCCAGCAAGAAGGGCAAACTTCTCAGGCACCAACACTGCAGGCCGAGATACCTTTGTCTCCATCTCCAGTTCTCGCAGCCCTGATGCCACAACTTGAGGAACAATCTCAGATGTTCCAAGCCATATTGCAGGCTAAGTGGCAACAGAATGAAGTCCTGAGACAATGCCTAATGACGGTTCTGGAGAAGACAGCTGCCCCAGTACCAGCCCCTGTCCAACCAGCTAGCACTGTTCGAGGCTTTAGCCGGATGAGCCCGAGAACCTTTAAGGGCAATGAAACTCCGGAAGAGATCTTAGACTGGGTCTCTAACACGGAAATATTGCTAGAAGGTTCCCAGCTTTCCCCTGATCTATGGATAACCGCAGTAAAGATCCTACTCCTCGGCAACGCCCATCACTGGTGGGAATCTATAGAGCGCAGCACGGGCAAGAACTATACTTGGGAGGAATTTCTGGAATATTTTAATGCAAAATATTTCCCAGCCACGGTCAGAGATGATCTGTATTCCCAGTTCCTGCATTTGGAACAAGGAAATTTGACCGTCGACGCCTATGATGCAGAATTCAGTCGACTAAGTCAATTCGGTGCCATCCTAATACCAACCAAGCTGAAGAAGGCCCTAAAGTTCCATCACGGCCTTACCCCCGAACTCCAAGGGTATACTACGGCACAGTCGAGGATTTCATACGAAGAAGTTCTTTCAGAGGCAAGGATACAAGAAGCCATTGGCCGAGAAGCAAGATGCTCAAATCCAACCATATCAGCCATAGACCAGACAGGAGCAGGAGGACCAATCCGTCACCTGGGAAATCAGGCACAACACAAGACAGGGCCATATCAATACAAGGAACATCCGACTTGTCACTATTGTGGCAGGAAAGGACATTATGCCAAAAACTGCCGAAGGAAGTATAGACTATGCTTGATATGTGGAGATAATCAACATAGGGCCAGAGACTGCCCACAACACAGAGAAGCAACACTTCGGACTGGGCAAGGACCAGCAGCACCAGCCCAGAGAATGCAACCTCCTACTAGAGGTCAGCATTCCCCAACATCTGGAAGATTTTAGAGGGGACCACCCTTAGCCACCCAAGACACGCAGTACTACCTAGCCAGACAACAAACCATTAGACGAAGGCACGAGCAGGCCTTTGCACTAGCTGCAGTTGCAGAAGAACCAAAAGGTGAAACCATCTCAGGTACCCTTATAGTTGCATTATTACCAGCAAACCGCATATTTGATTCTAGAGCTACACTGTCTTTCACATCTAGTAGTTTCGTACCCATGCAAATAGTCAGGTTTACCGGAAGAGGCATTGTTCCAGTTACCAACATTACTAAAGCATGCTAGTAGTCATGTATAGTAGCGTAATGAGGACGCGATTCCCGGTACTTCCAATACCAAACTTCGACGTTATCTTAGACATGGACTGGCTAAACCAAGTACAAATACTATCCTAGACTACGGGAAGAGAAGCGTCATCCTTAGACCACCAAGTTACCCATTCAGATATCAGGACTAAGCAAACACATCTAGGTAAATTGCTAGATGTTGCTTGTTAGGCTCAAAACATGTGAATGTAGGAATAGCTGAATACTACAGGTAGTTTCCAAATTAGTTTTGATATACATGACTTATTAGGATAGTCGGTAACTTCTAATCTTGTGTTTTCACCTACCCGAGAAACTATCAGACTTGGAAGAAGTGGAAAACTAAGCTCGAGGTACATCAGACTCTTCGATGTGTTGGAACGCATCAAAGAAGTTTACAAGATAGCATTACCTCAGACATTGGAAGAAGTACATGACGTCTTCCACATATTCCAATTAAAGAGGTACGCTCTGGATACAAGTCATGTGCTTAAATACGGACAACCTATAGTGTATATTAAGGTTGTAGAACTTAGAAAACCACACCTCTTTTGGGTCAACTAGCAACCTAGACAAGAAGTTAGAGATTATAGAATCTTGTCTATTTGTGAATTTGAATTGTTTTGTACTTCTCATATCCTAATCTAGCGTACTTATAATTGCTATACTACCTTAAATTATGCTCTGCTATTATAGCCTAGTTTTGCAAGCTTATTCTTTATCAAGCTTGTTCATTAAAAATGTATTATTGGAGTACTACATTAATACATTTCAGAATCAGTGTATAACGGTTTGATCAACCATAATACACTTGGTTCGCCTTCGCATAACTACTTTAAGTGGATTAAAATATATAGTGATTAATAAACAGATGTACTTACCTCTGCGCATATCGTATCAGCTACATAAATGTGCTAATACGAATATGTGAATAGGGAGTACCAGAATAGCATTTCCATCCACAACTGCCTTGACAATTCCCATTGAATTCTTTTAACGCCTTGAATCTCCATACTTCTAATCCATTATCCCCTTGAACTCTTGATTACTGTTTTCCGTCTTTCCTTATTTCGGAAAGAAGAAACCTCGTATATAGTATAAATATGAAGTGTATTGTTTCCATAGCCATTTATATAGTTATCAAACCCTATTAGTAGATTAGATTACAGTTTAAACTGTTCTTATTTTTCTTAGAATGACTTTTGTTACCTACCTTACGTTGTATTACGTTCCTCTAGTTCATATTGCATGAAAACATCATGCACCAGGCAAATCAACCTGGGAACGTGTAGAGGATATTCGATAACGTTTCCCCCATCTATTTCCAGATCAGGGTATGTCCAATATTTCAAACTTAATCTTTCGAATCAATCAATCTTTCGTTCTCATTATATGTGTGTTTTTATTTCGAGGACGAAATATTCTAAGGAGGGTAGATTGTAAACTCCCTCGACCAGATTTTAGTATTTTAATATTATTTCTAGTTAATTAGAATTAGTGTAACTTTTTAAAAATTATTTATTAATATATTCTATTGATTGTGCACCTGTTTGTTACACAATAAATTAGGGCACCATACTAGCTGTTAACCCTAAACTAATTTCACATCCCTGCCCTAGACTTGCTAGACTACATTTTTCGTATTTTTAGCAACTCCCAGAAACCTCGTTTTGTGCTTCGTTTTAGTCGCACAAATATCGTTACAAACGTACGTATTTAATTCCTATTTAATTTTCTGCTCTTTACCAACCTCTGTACCCTAGAGATTGGAGGACCAGTAGGCACCTGTTTTGCCCAACCAAAAATACGATAATATTCTACACTAATTGTATTACAATTATCGTATTGACACCGTAGAAAAATTATGACCCTAACTGCCCTTAAATAATTAATGAACACCGTGCGCAGTATTTATTAAATAATAAATACGGTGACCCATATCACCTGCAGAATCAGACCCTGACCCTGCCCAGGCTCATCCCCACAGCCCAGGACATTTCCCCAGCAATTTCCCTCAATTCTGTGAATTTTAGTAATTTTTAGAACCAGGTGATTTTTCCAGACAAATTGCATAATTGCGCAAATTCCCAATTTTTGGACTTTTATGCAAATTGTGAAAAGTTAGGGGTTTTATTGCAAAAATGCATGCTAGGTGGCAACCTCCTATTGGATAGACCATAGGTGGCAAGGGCCCACCATAAATATCCAGGAAAATATCCAAAAATACCTAAATTACCAATTTAACCCTAAAACTTCCCCATAATTACGAAATTGCCATTGCCCCTAATCCTATATAAACCCTAAACACCCCCCTCTCTCATTACCGGACCCCTCACAGCCACCACCGGCCACCGCCTCCGACCCAACTCCGGCCAGCCCTCCGCCCTGACCCCCTCTCCCCTCCGGCCAAGCCACGCCGCCTGAGCCGCCCTGCTCCGCCGTGGCGAGCCACCGCAGCGACCTCCCCTTCACTGCACCACAGCGGCTCCCCGACCTCCGACCGCCCACCACCGCCTCCCTAGCTGTCGCCGACCACCGCCACCACCCCCACTCGCTTCGCCGGGACTTCCTCTCTCCAACCACCACCGCCCCGTCCCTCCACGACCACCACAGCCTCCGCCATCACCCCCGCAGCGCCACCACAGCCTCTCCCTGCCCACTGCTCGAGCCACCTCCGACCGTCCCCCATCGCCACTCCGGCCACCCCCGACCTTCGCCACCCACCCCGACATGTTCGCCACCTCCTCCTCCACCACCTCGACAGCCTGCACCGCCGCCCCAGCCACCGCACGCGGCGCTGCAGCTGCCGCAAGCTGCTGCTGCTGCTGCTACTGCTAGCAGCTACTGCTACTGCCGTTGCTTCTCCGGCCGGCCGACGACGACTCCGCCGCCGTCCTCCCGCCGTCGACTCGCCGTGGACCCCCTGTCACCTTCCCTTAGGTATAATACCTGTATATACATGTATATATGTATATATTTATGTATGTATGTATATATATATATATATATATGTATATATATATGTGTATAACTACATATATATATGTTTATATATATATAATAAAATATATTATATTAACTATACTGTATATACAGTATACAGTATATATATTATTATTAATATTTTATATATATGTATTTAATATATTTATAAATTATGTATATACTTATATCTATAAATACTTATAAGTATATGTATATGTATATATATGTATATATATGTATATATATATGTATATTAATATATATATGTGTTTATTTATATATTATATATACTATATAATACTATAAATACAGTATATTATATGCATTATTATTATTATTATTATTATTATTATTATTGTTATTATTATATGTATATATTTTATATATATGTATAATAATTTCTATGTATATATATATATATATACCATATATATATGTTATCATATATATATTCAGTATTTACTAAAAATAGTATATATATATGTATTTTGTAAATATACATATGCATTTTTCTTTTATATATATATATATATAAATCTATATAGATATATATATTATGTGTTGTATAATTATATATATATATTATATGCTTTTCATTTTTATTCATTTCCTACACTTTTCTTTTCCTTTATATATATGTATACATATATATATCTAAATATATATAGTATCTATATATTGTATATATATTACCTATATATACAATATATTATATATATTATATTATATAATATTGCTGGACATTACAGCTTATATTTATACTATATATATATGTATTTCCAATTCTTGCACTGTCTTTAAATTTATTATATAATATTTATCAGTGGTCACATATAGACCCTAATAATATTATTATAAATACTGTACATAAACAGTGGTCACCTATAGACCCTGATATTAGTGCTGGATATTACAGCACTTATATTTATATTTAAAATTCCTGCAATGTCATTTTTATTATCTATATATATATACTATATAGTACTGTATAATACAGTACATAGATATATACGTATTTAATTTCTGCCTGTCATTTTAATTTATTTAATCAGTGGATACACCCTGATAATATTATTATATCATAATATTTATGACAGTGGAAATACCCTGCTATTATATAAATTTACATTCCTGCATTCTCTTTTCTGTATATATATGCTATATATATACTACTACATACTATATCTATAAGTATATATATATACTATATATCTATATATATGTGGGTGTGTATCCTATATATATTATACATAGGTAAATATATATACTTTTATATACCCTGATAATTCACGAACCTGTATATTTTTAACAGAGAATATCTCCAGCACAACCAGTGACCCCTGTCACAAGCAACTACAAACCTGACTGTGAGATCAGGTTACCAAACACTATCAGGGAGTAGGCAAGTATACCTTGCCAAGTACTGTTTAAATTCTCAATATTGTATATGCTCTTGTTTCTGTATTTCATATACAATGATTACCTGAGACTGCCTTGGGTACAGTCAGTTGATATGTTGACATCTAAAATAATATTACGGACTCACCAACAATTGTGAGAGTATCCTAATATTCTCCTAGACCCTATCACGGGAACACGCAACATGGTTGCAATGCATATTGGGATGCGAGCTGCGTATTTGATTTGCTACCAATACGTGTGACCCGCATCACGGATTAGAATAATTTAGGAAATGTACGACTTGACATTTAGTTACATTGGGCGGGGAGAACGACTAAAATACGTATGGGACACCCACCTCTATACCATGTGCCGCACTCGACGGAGTGATACGGATGATATAAATATGTATTCATGTGACCATTCTCATCGTAGATGGAAAATTGTATAGTGCCCTTGAACGGGGGCATATGTGGCATATACTAGCCTGTCACTACAGATTGGTGAATTACGTCAGCATATGTCTAGCCACACATTTCCCATACGTACTAAGTTGTCTCAAATTGCATTTCACATAGATGGTTAGCACACTGTATTTATTTTATTCAGTAATTTCTATTCAGTATTTACATACTTGGCATGTTATTTTCTTGTATCTTGTTACGTCCCTCTGAGGACCTGGTTCCCTGCCAGGTTTAGCTGAGACATTCTACCCCACAGTACCTGGACCTGGACAGGAGTCTGGACATGCCTCGGAGACGGAGTTAGAGGAGATGCCGTCAGAATCTACCTGAGTGCACCAGGAGTTGGAGCTACATATTTTTGAGGATGTTGTGCTAGTTTATCTTATTTCACTTCTGTTTACTTTTTTTAGTGGGATTGTTCCCACCTGACTTTATCTGGGTTGTATATGACATTTCAGATATAGCATCTATATATTCAGCATTTTCTCTGTTATTCTTGTGGATGAGATAGATTTACCTGTATTTAGACTTGTAGTATTTTAGGACAGCGTAGCACATCACTTCGGGTCCATTAAATTGGGTAATCCCTTAGTGACGTGTCAGCTGGCCAGTGACACGTGGCCTAGTTCCGTATATTTCTGGGACTGGGGCGTGACATATCCCAAGGATCTCTCAAATCCAACTCTCAGTCAATAAGCCAAATCTCCAACACACATCTGCCCTCGACGCATTCCCAAATACGCCGCCTCAAGGGTCTTTCTATGGGTCTACCATATTCATATCCGATCTGCGGGCAAGTCACTAGGGTCAGCTGTCCCGAAGCTACGCTCGATAATTGTAATCATCACGATGGACAGTTACTATGAACCATGTTATATCTCATCTGCAAATCCGAATCAAAATCCAACCATTCCAACCGAGCGAACTTCCGAATCCGAGAACTCATGCACTACCTCTGCTGATCTGTCAACTAATGCTGCTTAACTACCTAGAGTCTTGCTATCTATCCGAGCCACAATTCGAGAACTGTGCTCGTTTGAAACCGTCTTCCATCAATCCGCCGTTATGCCCTGAATCCATCAAATTTTCTGAACTGCCATGTTCGTCTTCTCGCACTACCACTGCAATGATTTCCAAAACTCAAGACTTGCTCCAATTCTTATCCCCTTGCCGCATTCTACAATGCACGTCCAACTTGCTCAAACCGCATAGTGATTTGCTCCGACGTTGCTCCCAAGTTTAGCTATCTTCAAAAGTCTGTCCGCCACAAATTCTTGCCTTTAGTTGTTGCCTCAATCCGTCCACGTCTTCCGGAGAATCTGTTTACTATCGTTGCACCATCTTGCCCAAAATTTCATTTCCGCTAAACCTGAGTCAACTTCACGAGCAGCAACATCCAAAATCTTTCAAGTTTGTGTGAATCCATCTCATTGTCCCTCCAGACCAATATCGTGTTTCTTGCTCAACCAACAGCTCAAATGTGTCGCCCAAAATCGTAGTTCGTGCTCGCTATCATTTGATTCACCCATTGCTCGTTCAAGCGCATCCCAGTTGTTCGTTCCGATCTCGTCCATCACTTAAGCCCAACGATGCTTTCATTTGCATCAGTCCGTTCACGATATGCACAACTCAATATTCGCTTGCTCTATTTTCATTCTTCCCAACTCAACCGACGTGCACCAACCAACTGATCCATTGAGGCAATCAGAAACTCCCGAACGCTAAGCCAAGCCAACCCAACAAAAGCCCACACTTGTTGCACAAATGCAACAACGCCAACCAACTTGCTGCACGAATGCAACAACGCCTAACGAGGCTAAGCGATCCTACGAAAACCAACCAAGGCAACCCAACAAAGAATAATATGCAGCCACAACTAGCAATAAATAGACTTATTGCATGAAACATCCGATGCGGCACCGAGTAGAGTCAAGAGCTAGACGACACGCAGAAGCTATTTAGAGTTTGTGATGAAGCGAAGGACCAAGTCCGAGAAAATGAACCAGGCGCTCTGATACCAATATGTCACGCCCCAATCTCCCGCAAGCTCGATAGTCCCCGCTGAACGTGAATCACCACGTTTACAGCTCTCCCGCAGGACCATCGTTCTCATCGGGACGTGATGCCGTACGAGCCTGGAGTTGCGCTCGTACAAGGCAATGTTGTCAAACACCAAACGTTATCATTGAAACAACCAAGTTGCAGCAGAAGTCAAGTATTGTGTACCAAGCACACAATCAGAGTAATACGCAGCGAAGCTCACGATAGGGTCAAATAAAATGCCTCATCGAAGACAAGGCCACGAAGGCGATGCCACGAAGGCGATGAAATACTCTTGCTCTTTTCTCTAGCCCACAAAGGTACTTACAGTTCATACATCATGTCCCGTATATCCAAGCAGCGCCACTACGCCTACGTACCTGAAATATTGCCCACAAACGTGGGTCAGTACACAACCGTACTGGTGAGCGGGGTAACCCACTCGCCTAAGCCGACACTAAGTAAAAAAATAGTGAATGCAAACAGTTATATGGTGATCTTTCTAGTTGAATCCTAGATTCATTTTATGGCATAGGGATGACATGTTAAGGAAAGCTGTAAAGCAGTTTAAGCATGCAAGCACTCAACTCAAACCAAACAACAAGCAAATATATAAGCAACTCGAGGAAAACTAGCATGCAAACCATCCTACTCAAGTCCAAGCAACACGATAACATGTCGAACCATCAACCAAGCCTCAATATCCATCCTCAACCAACACTTATAATCCAAATCTCACAGTGCACACTCTTGCCGAGGCAAGGTGGCCGCGCCTACACGAAAGCCAAACCAACAAAAGAAAAGCAAGCCAACACTATACTATATGAAGTCACTGGCCAAGCCATAAAGGACTTTGATCGGACTGATCAAATACGGTTCTCCTCGAAACAGCGCTAAGTAGCTAACCCACCTGGATTGATTCCAACCGCTGGCACCGCGCCCAAGACGCGTTACCCAATTGTCTCCTCCATGGCCGAACGGTCCCGGTGCCCCGGAGTACCCGTTCGAGGAGACCAAACCCTGTGCAATACAGGTTGTCCGTGACATGCAGACACCAAGTAGGTATGACGAGAGGATCAAACATTCTCGCCCCACCAAACGATCCTAGACTCGTTCCATGAATAATCCAACCAACGCATCCATAACCATTCTTCCAACATATAGCCCAAGGCACCATTCACAAGTTATTCCCATAGGCACAATGCCTCTTCTCAACACAGTATTTCCAATGGTGCAACACCCATGCTCAAAGCTAACCCATGGCACAATGCCGTTTCAGTGGCACAATGCCCCATTCGTGGCACGATGCCCCATCAAGCGGCACAACACCCTCGCCGATGCAGTTGTTCGATTTTGAACCATAACTGCTCGCTTTGCAAGACAAAGCGACCAAGTGATACCCGTGCACGGATGCACGCTCGCTCGCCCAAATCTTAATGTTCCCAATCTCTCAATGCATCATTCCAACTGTCCAAGCATAATCCCAATTGTTCAACCAACTGCCTCAAATGTAATATTCCAACTCTAGCTCCAACTATCTAACGCGTAAACCATATCAAGCCACAATCCTACCAAGCCAATGGCGTACACTCTATGCACTCCTCAGTGTAGTGATTCCCAATGTTTCATCCCAAGTGTTCAAGCCATTTACGTGTTTTCCATATTATTAGGCATGAAGGAGTAGAGGAGAAGGAAAAGAGCCCACTCACAATGATTAATCCCGTTAGGCATCATGTCCTGCCGATACGGCCAATCCCTTGAACCCGTGGTCCGATGCAAGCGCGATCTACTCAACTGGTATAACCGTGCGAGCAGACCGTGCTCTACAAATCATCCGACCGATCGGACTAAGGAAGATGGCATTATCATTCCAACTCAGCTATCTCAGTACTGCTCTGAACGAACACCTGATTTCCATCGAACCCGCTAGCCATCTGCACATGAAACAACTCAATCAATACTTATTTCCAAAATCCAACAAATCAAATGGAACCAGCATTTGTTTCATTCAATCCGACTCAGCGTAACGCTCCGAGCGGTTGCGGGGCGTTACAGATTCTAAGTGCGTGTGCGTTTCAGCCACGGGCCTAGAATCGATGCGGTAGCATTTTTTCTAGGATCTAGACATTGTTTAGAACCCGTGGGTAAATTTTGGACCGATTCCGAGTTCGTTTGGTGTGCGTTTCAGGAGGTTTTCCGAACCGCACATCGCGTGTTCGTCGAAATGACCGAACGGCCATTTCGACTTGGTTTCCTTGTTTCGGGCTTGTGCGCGCGTTGGGTTAGCATCGGAGAGTGTGTGCTAGATTTCTCGAGTTATATTTTATATATTTATAGGTATTTGTGAGTGTCGGGGTCGTTGGGCGTGAGTGGGGCGTGTTGTTTGTGTGTTGTGTGTGTTGTGTGGTGAGTTGTGTTAAGTGTCTATATATTTATATATATATATATATATATATATATATATATATATATATATATATATATATATATATATATATATATGTATGTGTGTCTATATATATGTCTATATATTTATATATATATATATATGTATGTGTGTCTATATATATGTATATATATTTATATATATGTGTGTATTTATATATGTGCTTGTGTATGTATGTGAATGTATATATATATATATATATGTATATGTATAGGTGTGCTTGTGTATATGTATGTCTGTATATATATATATATATATATATATATATATATATATATATATATATATATATATATATATATATATATATATATATATATCTTAGAGTGAGTGTGTTGATATATATATATATATATATATATATATATCTTAGAGTGAGTGTGTTGATATATATATATATATATATATATATATATATATATATATATATATATATATATATATATATATATATATATATATATATATATATATGTATATATATGTGTGTATGTGTAAGTGTTTGTGTTTAAGTGTGTGTGTGTGTTAGATTATATATAAGTGTGTGTATATATATATATCTAGTTGTATATGTATATATATAGAGAGAGATATGTATGTTTATATATATATATATATATATATATATATATATATATATATATATATATATATATATATATATATATATATATATAGGAGTGTGTGTGCTCGTGTGTGTGGCGAAGCGAGGGGGGGAGTAGCCCAGGCCAGCAGCAGCAGCAAAGCATCAGCAGAAGGAGCAGCAGCAGCAGCACTATGAAGCAGCAGCAGCAGCATCAGCAGGCATGCAGCAGCAGCAGCAAAGCACAGGAGCAGTAGCAGCTTCGCTTGCGCGCCGCGTTGGCTAGAAGAGTACTAGTGAGGGAGAGAGAGAGTGATATATATATATATATATATATATATATATATATATATATATATATATATATATATAGTTAGATAGATAGATAGATAGTTAAATAGATAGTTAGAATAGCTAGATTGATAGTTAGTAAATAAGATAGATAGTTACTTAGATAGGTAGATAGATAGTTAGATGGATAGATAGGTAGCTAGGTATTAGATATATATCTATCTAATGGTATAGATATCTATATAAATATAGTTATATACATATCTATAGATATCTAGATAGTTATATACGTATATATTTATGAGTTGGGTAAGGTATATATGGGTATGTGTATATGTGTGTGGATATCTATATATATATGTACATAGGTACTTAGATATGTAAATATACGATAGATATATATATTTTCTAGCCTAGATTAATAACTAGGTATATATTTATAAGCCTAATAGCTAGTTAGAGGGGTTTGAGAGCGGTATCTCAATAGCTTGAGATACCGAGGTATCTCAATACCTTGAGATATCCAAGGTATTGAGTTTCGAGCGGGGTATTTGAGCATTAGCCTAGGAATAGTATTGGAGTAATTTTTATATGTTTATGTATATATATTTACGCGTGCTAGCATAGGTTTTAGCGGGTTTAGGTGGGGTGCGTGGCCTAGAGCGAGGTATCGGATACCGAGGGTATCCCGATATCTCGATTAGGCGAGTTTGTGAGTTAACTGGCTTAATGAGCTCGATTTGACCTAGAATTTCTGGGGCACCCTATTTTGACCTAGCTTTGACCATAATTGTCCTCGTTGACCGTAAAAGTCAACGTTTGACCTAGTTTTGACCCTGGGTTGACTTTTTGGACCTCGGGTTGACTTTTTGACCCGAATTTCACCGGTTTGACCCGTTCGACCTAGAATAGCCCTAGAAGCCTGTTTTTAATTATTTTATATCAGTTTAAATCCTTAGAACCCTGTTTAATTCTGCTTTTCGTATTAGGTTCTTGCGACACCGGTCCGGATCTCGATCCTCATCAGTTGCTCGGGACATAAGGCGAGTACCTACCTCTGATAGTTTCCATTTCATGATAGCGTTTATATCACCTGTTCTAGAACTGTAATACTTGATTCTGACACATTGTTACACGATCTGGACTAGTGGATCCCGTCATGAGATGCTATCCTCCTTACCGTGTTCAGCGGGTACTCTATCACGTGTATTTCATCATGTGCTTCGGGTATTGATTCTCATGTGCTATCATGTGCTTCTTGTGCTCTCGCCTTCGTGTGCGCGAGCTATTATCATGTACGTAGCGTGTTGTGGTTGGATCCAATGGTATTAGTGGGGGAGGGGAGTAGGAGTTGGTTATGTGATCAAAGCCAAACAGTATTCATGTGTATGTCGGTTATGCAACTCACGTATAACGGAGTTATCGTAGTATTTTTCATGTGCAACCTAAGCCGATCACATAACGAACTTGTGCTCAAGGCACTTAGCTAGTATTCATGTTTCTCACCTGCAGTTACTTTTCCACTACTTGTATTGTTCTCCAGTTTACTTTGCAGCTACTTATTGTGCTCCAGCATATATTTATTTCATGTGCATCTTGTATACTTTTCTATTGCTCGTCATATACACCTTACCATGTATTTGGAGTTGCTTTCAGAGTTATGTACTTCGCTCCAGTCCTGACTGGGCATATTTTTTCCAGAGGATCCTGAGGACTATTGCCCGATGTTCTACGGGCTGGGTGTTGACGAGGGTTGTGACCCCGAGACTAAGGAGGAGTGTGCCGAGGAGACCGCCGTTAGCGCCCTAGTTAGCTAGGTGGGTTTCCTGGGTTGTTCCCAGTGGTTTATTTTTGGATGATTGTACCTATTCTTTTGATGCTGTGAGATGTTATAGACTATTATGGCCTTGGACTGTATATTTTTGGATATTGTCTTGCTCTCTTGGTTCTGTTTCTTTGTTGATATCATATCGTGCTTTTATTCTTCCCCTAGATTTTGTGATTGAGAGTTCATATATATATTGCGTGGTTGCCCTCCTTTTGGAGAGAATTATTCATATATATATTGCGTGGTTGCCATCCTTTTTGGAGAGGTCATGGCAGATTTTTTGTGAGATATATAGATAGTTGGTTGACCTAGAACGGACCTTTACAGCGTTCTACTGCCGATTCTGCGGCGTAGGCTGAACGTACCCACGGCTCATGCCCGATTTTCGGGTGCGGGTCGTGACAGCTTATGCCCTTTCTTTTCTTGGCTCTGTATGCTTTCTATTCCTCCTCTCCTCTCTGTGTGTCTCTCCTTGGGCAGGCTGCCTGGGTATATATAGTCATCCTTGGGCACGCATATGTTTTGGGCCGCATGGATACTGGAGGGTGCCATGTGTACCTTCTTAAGAAGGTTCAGATGTCACGCCCCAGTCCCAAAATACATAGGACTATGAATACGTAACATGCCAGCTACGCATTCGACCAGACTCCGGTCTGATTCGAATACGTATAAGCTATGCTAGAATGGTCACCATCTATATAATCAAGTAACTATGAATATATATACCTCAATCCACAATGATCAGAATATACAAGAATGAGCTACATGTGCTAAAGTCGGCCGCCAGTAACCCATAAGCTCGAATAGACTCTAGAAAGAAATATGAGTCTATAAAACTAGGCTATATCAGCAGATGAATAAACAATATGAATAATAACCATGACTTCGGAAGAATTGATATAAGTACCTGGCACCAATTCCTGCAAGATAAATCAATACACATCAGCAACTCCGGGCAGGCTCCACAACGGTCTATGTTGCAAAATTTCCAAGGGACCAGGTCCTCAGAGGGACGTAACAAGGTACAAGAAACAGCATGCCAAAATAAATACAGTATATAAAAATATATCAGCAGGACAAACTAGGTAATCAGCTATGTGATATGCAAATAAGAGCATTAATCATACTCAGGCTGAGACTACTATAGGCTCTGTGTCGGGGAAATCCATACCAGCATTTTCACGAAGGGCCAGTACATGTGCCAAAGTTCTGTGTCAGAGTCTAAGGCACCTCCAGATAACTATATATATATATATAATATAATCAGTCTTTAGTATGGTAAGACTCTTCCCACCCAATGTAATCACACGTCTCATGTCCACGATGTCTCATGTCCATAACACGCAAGATCAAGACCTCTAGCTAATGCAGCGAGTCGTAATGATAGATATATATAAGATCTATGGCACGAATCCTGTAACCTATACAGAATCACCATGAATAACTCAGAAAGATTATGTTCCATGTATAGTGTCAAGTGTTCTATGGTATGACGTACTTGATAAAGCAAGCACGCAAATATAGGTTCGTAATATCAACTCTTTAGGTGACGTTACACGACTCCGCGTACGGCGTCGACACCCGAATATTATTCGGGCGTTAAGCAACGCTCACGGTCCAGGGTTGAATATGTACATCACAGAAGTATATATATATATATATATATATATATATATATATATATATATATATAACTCAAGAACAATATCAGATAACTACTGCAAGTTTGACAAGGTACACTTGCCTATGGTTTGAACTCCTTCAGTTGCTCTGGTGTATGTGGAATCTTCAGGAACGCCTCCGGATGCTGAAATAAATATTACCATCACTCTCAGAAGACATGAAATAGCTAGAATTGCCTACCCATAAGTCTCATTTGGATACAGGGGCAAAATTGACAGTTTATGGTCAAAGCGGGGTCCACATGTGGCCCACTTCGCACCGAAAAATGTGTCAGAGACAAAATTCTTCAAATTCATCAAACTTAGTGTCTACAAGTCCAGAACGACGATACGAACCCAACGGAATATCAAGAACTGGATTCCGATGAGCCGATCACAAAATTGCCCGTCAAGTGGAGCCGTGGGGTCCACGATACGGGATTTCGTCAACGTTCTCAGAATCGAACCAAACTTGGGTCACAGGACCAGTGTAACGCTACGATTCCGATGGCACACGTTTTGTTTCGAAACGACGAGCACACACAAAGTTACAACGAGTTTCAGAACAGGGCCGATACGGGACGTTGTCGACGGATACGCGTTGATTCCGGTGTGCACGCACATCCAAATCAACTTCCGCAAAATCCCACACGTCCGTATTGACGGTGCGCACATTTCGGTGTAATTTGCACACGACCAAGTCGTCTCGTTTAGCGGGGCACACCCAGTTCAAGAAATTTTGGATTTTATTTAACCAAGTTTTTGGTCAATTTCACCCACGAATAAATCCCACACGTCTGTATTAAGGCCAATGTCTAAATAAATTTTAAATTTAGTTCAATGTGGTTTTTGGACTATGGATAGGTGATGCAATCCCAACCATATCTTGTAGATGTTTTGCCCTTAAAATAATTTATGCAAAATGATCTAAATGCACAAACCATGCTCTTATACCAAATTGATGTAATACATGTCTTGATTAACTCTAATTTATGTCTATATGTTGTGCAGGTTATGAAAATCAGCAGAATGAACGAGAATCAATGACAAGTTATAAAGAACGACTAGTTAAGTAGAAGATTTAAAGTTCAATGTTGGGATCTCAATGACTCTCTTTTTAAGAAGAAGCACAATCGTAGCTGCAAATCTTGTATTCATTATTTATTAGAAAATTAATGTAATAAATTATACTCAATTTTAGTTCCAAATTTAATGTCAGTTCTTTAGCAAATTTAATGTCTTTTATCAAGCATATCTGTTCCTCATAATCAAAGCAGGATAACAACTATGAATGATTGAAAATATTAAAGAGATTTTTTTATCCTAACAGTGATGATTTCGCAAATATTAGAGAAGTTGGAATGGTGCACCTGAATCTTTAGATAGGAAGAAGAATGTTGGTTGCCGGATCTGCGACCAACGGTAGATGGGCGGCCTGGCGACGACGGCCTGACGGCGGGTGGCCTGTCGGCGGACAGCCTGGCAACGGACGGCCTGGCAACGGCGTGCAACCCGACGGCGAATGGCCTGCTGCACCAAGGGAGGAAGGCAGACGACCAAGACGGGAGGCAGAACAGCGGGGAGCTGCTGGTACCTCCTGGGTCGGACGGCGGCCGGCTTGGCGATGAGGTTGGGGCGAGGAGAAAGTCGAAGACGCTCAACAGACGACCATCATAGGGTTTCACACGCCCAGGGAGGAAGGGGGGAGATTAGGTTTCACACTCTAATCTCAAAAAAAATAGCTCGCAAGAGTTTTTTTTTCTCACAATTTTTAATTGATTATTTCATGATCTCATATGAAAAGAACAAGCCTATATATAGGCATACAAAAGAGCAAAGTGCTAACCCATAGGCAATGTGGGACTAAATATGTGAACAAAAAAAGAAAAACTCTCCACAAGTAATGTGGGACTAAGATAAACCTAATAAAATGTCAACTCAAACTCAAAACCACATGAGCAATGGTGGGTCTTTTCCGAAATGTTTCCTGCGTCTGTACACGTATCGAAAATCTCGTGCGCGCGGTTCAATGTCCTCATCAGGAGACCACTGCAAAACCAATGTCACATTACAATTAGAAAGGTATGTACTTTAGATTGAAATTTTTGATGAAAGGGTTTTGATATAACATCTAAAACGCACCAACTGGGCTGATCCTGGTTGGAAAAAAATGGCAAAAGCATAACCAATACCAGTCACACAGTATACAAGTGCGATCAAAACAATGTAGATGTCAATTATTGATGACCATGGATTGTTGAAGAAATAGAACATTGAAAGGTAAACTATTGGCTTGATGACTGTATTGAAATGGTCAATGGTGTCCCTTGAAAGAAAATAAGCAAGTGAACTCATTCCAGATGCTCTCTCTCTCTCTCTCTCTCTCTCTCTCAAATACAGCATCTTTTCAAGTGAAAATGATCTCAAAGCTCCAATCTTGCACAAGAGAGCTGCTAAGAAACACAATGGTTTTTACCAGCTAGAAATCAGACTAGGATTGGACAAGGAAGAAACTCTACATAACTCTACTTTTCACAAGTTATGATAAGAAATTGCTGATTTCTAAGACGACGGTCCATGTATTTTAATATAGCTGAATTTTACCATAATTAACAGTACAAAATGATCCGGCAAGCTTTTAGGAGTTTACTATAAAAGATGATCTACAAAGAAAAGTAAATAATATATCTGAAATTATAACTCTCAGCAATTACTAATTCATGAGAGAGTCCATTATCAAGCGGTGTCAATGGAGAATAAACAAAATGATCCGGCAAGCATATGCACTTTTTATCTTAATAAAACGGGCAAAATACCGATCCTCATAAACTAGTTGAAGTGATGATGATACTTAGGTTAAAGCTCTATAAAATCCATAAAGGATCAACAAAGATTTTTAACAATAAAGAGGAAAAAAAATAAAAGTCATAGCAAGACCTAAGATACAATACTAGTAGGACAAAAGTTAACAGAATCTCACTTTCAAACAGCAATAACTGCGTATGTGTAGCCAAGGGTCCCGAATGTTTCATCGCTCACTTTAGCAAGTGTCCCTAAACAGACTCCAGCAGACCTACGATACAATAATCAACTCCATGTATTCTAGCTTCTCGTAACCGCTGCTTTCCAACCCTAAGATAAAGAGTTCCAAACATTGTTACGAGTTGAAGATATTAAACCCAAGTTTAAATTCTAGTAGAAGAGTGTTTCTGTAAGAAGTTAGAACTACAACAAGTCAGCATTAGAAAACTTTGATGACAAATGTACCTTCCTAAAATGTACTTATATTGCCGAAGAACACCTGAAGTTTTGTGGCTTGAAAAATCTTTTGATTTTGAAAAATTATTATGAAAAATATCACTCTTTAGCTAAAAAGAAGCAACAGACACGTCAACAGGTCCAGCACCAGCAGAAGTTTCACCACCCCTTACTGATGTATCCTCTGAACCAAGAAGTTGCTGCATATCTGGAGGTATGTCGTACCCATTGTGCAGCATCCATCTGAGTGGCAACTGTTTGACATTTACCCCTGGTGGCTTTACTATAGCCTCTAAAATGTCGATGAAGTAGTCTGGAGGATGGATTCACACGCTCCGGAATATTGATCCCCAAGCCTGGAAAGCATTCTTCGACTTCCTTCACTGATCCATGATATACAGTTATACCTCCTTTTGCTAAAAGTATCAAATCATCGAACATCTTGAACAAGGCATATCTGAAGATAAAGGGAAAGCCTGATGCATGTTATGTAAATGCCTAGTCATGAAATGCAAAGCTACGATCTAAGCTATAAATATACAGTTGCATGCTAACATCTGGATAGGTGATTAGTGGTGTAAAAAAATCCCAATATTGCATCAATGAATCTGGGTAGTGCAGGTTTCTTATACTTCCTGTATTATTTTCCTGATCGAAATGTAAATAATATATGCTACCTCATCCAACCCTTCTATTCCAATTAATGGTAACATTTGCATATTACAAAACTGACTTTACAAATAAGAACAATGGGATTTAAATAGATTGGTAATGTAGCACAACTTCAAATAGCAAGGCCACACTATATTCAACAAATCTGTATTGGTTACCAACCAGATCCTAGTCAAAGGGAAAGGTTTTCTCTGGTGTCTGTTTGCGGATGTCGAAAGAAAGGAGGGTGTGGTTGTGGTGAGAAAACAAATAAACTGGCAATGAAAAACTTCAAATAAGAAATGTCTTAGCAAATCTGACTGATTGCCAACCTGGTCCTAGGCAAAGACGAGCTTTCTCACTGGTCTGAGCATGTGGGTATCAAGGGGAGGGAGGGTGTGGTGGTTGTGAGCAACACAAATAAACTGGACTTATTTCAGAAATTATGATTCTTTGTTTATGACACAGCTCAAGGCGTACTATTGCAACCCAGGCTGTTATTTTCAGCCATTCACTCCAATTCTCCCAATATTCATAAGCTTAGCAGATGCATATAAGGAAACAGACACTTGTTGCACCATGTTGAAACACTAAAGACTAGTCTGCGCAGATGAATGGCTCTAGTCGATGACTAGCCAGTAAAAAAGTACTGATATTTTATCCAGTAGTGACACTAATGACAAGCCATGCTATGTAAACTACGTTGAGATAGTTTACATATTCTATATGAATCAAGTTTGCAACAAAAAGACTGACATGGAGTCGAACCCTAATATGCTCCCCAGAAATCTTGACCTAGCTTGCCTAGACATGCACCGGAGTGGCATTAGGTGAGGGTGGAGCTGCTGCAATCGAACGGTTCCCCCTCTCGGACCGGCTGTTCTCTGCAAACTTGATGTTTCCGTGGTGCAGTCCCTTCTCCTTCTCCGACCACTCCGAACCGTAATAAGACTCCTCCCTCCGACCACTCCGAACCGTAATAAGACTCCTCCGAAGCATTCCCCGGCGGCAAGAACATGCTCCCCCACTGCAGAAAGTACACTAAAGTCACAGGCACCGCACATGCCAATGATGCCATGATCATCAACCCCATCAGTGAAAGACCCGTCCCGTCGAGTATTTCGAACTTGTGAAGAAGAGTGGAGGTCAACTTAAAGTTTTAAGAAATAAAAGTATTTAGGTCAAATTTAAAAAGACAAAAACTTATAAATATAAGAAATAATATGCTTTATGTCTCCATAATTTTTAGCAAGAAAATAACTCCAAAGTCATGTCACAAGCTTGAAAGAAGTCAGTTATCATCTATATATTTAGTACTAAGAAATTTACCCAAGCGAAACCTTGACAAATGCAGATAGCTGCCACTTTTAACATAATGTTGAAAAAAAATCCGAGTATTACATACAACTAGCAGCGAGGTACTTGTGGCAGAAACACATTCAAAGTTTATAGCATAAGATCTCTTAATAATAGTTTAAAACAAAATAACCTTCAACACTAATCATCTCCCATCAAATACAAATAAAATAAATCAGATTATTATTTATTTTCAAGGGTACATCACGCTACTGCAAGGACACCTCCATCCTACAAGTTCCCCTTGAGATCAAGTGCACATTTCTAAGTCTCTTTTGGTAAGAATACCATCTTAAAAACCACCCTTTTAGGCACTTGCAGCCACCTGAGTCATCAAAGTTGATTCATTGAGGGCCATGTTGATCAATCTGCCAAAGCAAAGAAACTTCTTATAAGAACAATAAGTAGCAATATGATACGACGCAAGATTGGTATCATAACTCTACTGCTTGGATTATATAGCTATGACAAACAAGGCCCTGGCCTCAACAGACCCTAATTAAGTTTGGTGAAGAGGATAAAACCAGCCTACGAAGAGATACAACTGGGGCTGACAGAAACAAAATCCCATGTAGCAGACCTTTTGACTAACATGGGCATCATTCAGGAAGATCCCTTGAGAGAATATAGCAGTTCTCCTGTTGAGCTATGGCTCTTGCTTAATGGAGACATGGCAGGAGTTAGATTCCTGCAAGTTTAATTATGGTTTCCCTTTCCCATGTAACCAAAATAATAGTGACCCAAAATAGATAGTACATACTTAAACATTAAGGCATGGGCCAAAATAAGATCTGTATTCCTTAAAATCCTGGACACCCTCCAAAATATTCAGCCTGGGTGTTCCAAATGTTTTTTTGTGACTGAATCGTGATCAATGCTTTGCTAGTAAGCATAGACATGGCCCGAAAGATGGACCGTGTCAGTGTCACATCATGTGAAACACATACTGGACACAAGAAAGACACTCCAGAATACACTGACATACCAAAATATGCGTTGCGTCCGCGTCGTCGTGTCCATATTGTGTGGTGTCGTATTTGTATCTTTGCAACATAGATGCCACAGAATCCAAATAAGACGGTAACCCAAGGACCTTAACATAGAACTGCAACACATGCTATCCAAATACTAAATAGGGTAGACGTTGAGATGCATAAACTTCTTGGTTCTATTTCCTACTATAGTCAGGTTTAGTACTTTCCTCTTACAAATCATTATAACGTGATGTTTGGAATACTTTGAAGTGTTATAAATAGATTACCAAAAAAACTAATGCTTACCATTTGCTCAGTGTTAATGCTGGCAAAATGGCTGTCGCTACACCATCAATAGCAAGACATTCTCCACTTGTATAACATTTTGTTGACCATTTGACACTGTCATATAAAAATAAAATGGTATGTCAAATTTTGGTGAAGAAACATATCCCTGACCATGAAATGAGACGAAGAAACAAACCAGAATCTCTTCTTCATTTCACGAATATATGTTGCTTGTACCTCAGCAACAACCTCATCCTCAATGTAGATTGGCAGTTTAAACTGCAATGTTTGGGAAGCATATATGGCCCCAGGCTGTCCAGATAGATACAACTAATAAGCAAAGAGTATTAAAAAAAAACATGATGGATGGGAGAATGGAAAAGGAACATGTACGCACACATACATGTCAACAACACATCAGGACAAGAGCACATTCATGGTTCCACACATGCATAAAATCCTGAACACAAACTACAGATAAAAACTGTATGCATAAAAAAAATACAGGAATACACATATATGAGGATGCTGACTTCAAAATAAACAGTATTATAGAAGATAATCGCAAAATCAAGTCAAATCAAGTCCAGAGGCAACATGACGAATATTAAAGAAGAGGTTGAATTGCATAAAGTTTGGCTACGAAATTAACAACTATGACCTGCACGATGTGACGATGATGGACACTATATAGTGTACCAAATAGTGCATACTTCATTACTGCAGTTATATCATCATCAAAATCTTGAACCGTAATTATTAACTAAAACTATGGTGAGCTTTCAAGTATGTGTTGCAGTCTCAGTTGGCCATAAAAGGACTTAACAAGTTTTAAGCAAAACATTGTAACGTCTGTTGGCCTGTCTGTTGTATGTTGGTAGTAAAGCCAAGCAGATGTCTAATCATATTCAGTGAGTTGCCCTTCCAAACATTGTACAGTGAATTAACACCAAACCATTCTCTCTTCCTTTCTTTTCTGCTAAGCTGATAAGCTTTCTAGAAAAAATTTGATCAGCAGGAGTGATTTCTAGGTCTCCTAAACGATGTCATTAGTGGCAAAATTCACCCCAATCGCATCCTAGTCTGAATCCTGGTATCGTCCCTATTGGACCCATTGAAGATGGTGTATTATTCCATGATGCAGTCAGTGGATTTGAGATGTTCATGCAGCACGATAGCTGCCAAGCATTTAGGCGAGACATGGTACAGTGTTGTTCTCTATCATCATTGTTCATATCCACCGCGAAAGTTGTTTGGTGGAAGCAATATTGTAGTCTCATTTTGAAGCTAAGATAACTATAAAAAACGGCCCAGATAAGATCTACTTTCTAGAACATTGGTGTTACGCAACAGTCTTCTTTCTGGCACTTATTTAGGAGAGCGTTGGTAGCTCCACAGTCTCCACCCTCACCAAACACGGTGAGAAATATGACTCGAACAAGTGCGCTAACCCATGAGAATTAACATCTTAATCAAAGTCTCAAGTTTCCTATGTACGAGCACAAATACGGTTTTCCTTGGTCTCTGTGTTACTATAGAAGCAACAGGGCTCCGATTTTTGCATCTCCTAGTGTAGTTTGGAGTTACTGATACATGTCCGACAACATGACAGAGACGACACCCATTTTTGGAGTGCAAGAATCCTAGAATTTCCGGATGCAGTGCATGCATGTTGTAGCAAATAGAATGCAAATCCTTGCCTTAGTAAGCATGCCATCGTATGCATCCGCATGGGTTTGTACTTATTTTAAGTTACAGTAGGTTGGCTATAGCTTTCTCTAAACGGAAATTGTGTTGAGCTCCTACAAAAGAAACTCGACATTGTTCTTAAGGAAGGAACTAACCGGTCGCTTAATCTGATTGATCGTAAAGGTGTTTGATTACTCAAAAATTCCAAGTGGCCGCGCGATTACAATCTGTCGGATGCTTAACATAACACTGCAACGAGACTAACTAAAACTCCAACTGTGACATCAGTACGTGTTTGAACATCAGAACAACCAACATCTACGAAGCACGGACACTTGGGAAATCAGTGTCATGTCGGTGCCATGTTGTGTCGGACTATTTTCGAACACAATAGACCAAAATCAGTGCAGTGTCCATGTTTCCGTATCCGAATCTTGCCGGTCATAATAATGAAACAATCTACAATATTCAGCTACGCATTGCTTCGAACACCAACAGAGCATCATAGAATGCAGCTACGAAAAAAAGGAGAAAAGAAGCGAAGATCTTACGAAGTGGGAGGCAATGACGGAAGGAAAGAGGGAGGCGACAAGCATCCCGTGGACGACTCGGCCGCGGTCGAACCCGCCAACCGTCCGAGCGAACTCGGGGTCGAGATGGACCGGGTTCCGGTCACCGCTCACCGCGGAGTACGCGACCACGTCTGCATCAGTGAACCGGCGCGATTCTCTCAATACATCGCCGGGTTTCAGGAGCCGAGTAGAGGAGGAGGAGGAGGAACATAAGGCCGCGGCGAGACGAGGGATCGGGATCCGACGGTTGTGTTGCATCGTAAGGAAAATAACAAGAAGATCCAACGATCAATTGGTATTTTTTTATTAGCACCCACCCCTTGATAAGTACCTTCACAAATCCATTAGTATAGGAATTGCTTAGGGGGTGTTTGGTTGCACGAAAGTGGGCTGAATGTGGGGAAAAATTTGGTAACTGCTCGGAACTCAGATGAGATCCGTTGTTTGGTTGCAACACTTGAAACTCAAAAAAAAAAAATGTAAGTGACCGTTAGCAGTTCCTGTCCCCCCAACTTTTGTTCCACTTTCACATCCTCACTTCTTTTCTTGAAACTTCCTCTGATCCGGAAGGAAAGATAGAGAGAAGTGAGAGGATTTAGAGAGAAGAGAGAGAAGTGAGAGGTTTTAGGACCGGTGTTGGGTGGAGGCCACCCATGGAGGGGTCCGGGGCTGCCGCGCCTGGAGCGGGGAATCGGGCCTGGGCGGCGGCGCTCGAGACTTGTGTGAGGAATATGTGAGGAAAGAGGAGTGGTTTGGTGAGTATTTGTGAGGAAATTTACTCAACATCCCCTTTATTCCTTTTTGCACAAATAGAATTGTAAGTGGGTTTCTTAGAGTCTCTACTCTCCAATGCAATTTGGACAAAAAAAAAAAATCAAAAAAAATAAAGGTAAATATATAATGGGTTAGATTTGTTTGAGAATAGTAGAAAATGATAAAGTGATCTCCGGTCTCAAATATTGTGTGGTCAAAAAATAATGTGGAAAAAAAATAATTAAAATCTAAAATATAGAAAGTTTAGTTCTAAATTGGGACTTTCTATTCTACAAAATGGATTCCAACAATCTAGTATGTAGAAATTGAGAGGCTCAACATATAGCTCTCATGGGTGGGATGGGACCCAAAATCTAAAAGTTGAAACTATGAATAGAACTTACTATTCTACAAAATAAGCTCGTACATTTTAAATCTATAATCTAAAATGCGGAATGGGCCTTACTAATGATGCTCTTATAAGACACTTGTGTTTGGTGTGAGACTTTGAAATTGTATCATCTCTATCTCTATCTCTATCTCTATCTCTACTGAGCATTTTGTTGTAAACTTAGCACTTTTCTTTGAAATGACAATGCGGGTGAGCATTCGGTTTATTCGGTTTGAATCGAAGAATAAACAAAAAGTTCTAAAAAACAAAATTCAAAATCGAATTAAAATTAAAATTAAAATTAAAATTAGCCAAAACCTAAAACGAACCAAAACTAATAAGTTATTCGGTTTATTCTGTTGGATTATTGCTATTGTTTAATAGATCGGGGCAAAACTTGACATTGTAGATAAATTATATTAAAAATTATATTTTTATATACACATTTGTTGTATTTTGAATTTGTGCTTCAAAACATATACATAAAATTATTATTTTTGAAATATACATTTTTTTTATCACAAAATATGTATACAATTAGAATATTTACATAATTGTATAAATTTCAATCGGTTTTCGATTTTTGACCGAACCGAAACCCAAAATCGAAACTGAATAAGAAATTTTAGTATTTTAAAAATCGAAACCATGCCGAAGCTTTTATTCTTTTCGATTTTCAGTCAAAAATCGAATAATGCTCACCCCTAGTATTCACTACAGACTACTGCAACGACAAAAGTGTAACAAAACGAGTTTTTGACCTTGGTGATACCGAACGCAATTCGACTAAATGTTAACTTGATACCCTCGACTATTCAAAATATTCAAGCTTTTTAACTTAGATATCCTAAATTTCAAAACCCTACAACTTGATACCATAAACTGTTGAATTTTTGTATGTTAATACTCTTCGTAAATAAGGATTAATTATTCTGTTAAAAAAGCTGGCAAAATTATCCCCTTCTTCACACCATCCCCAACTTCACTTGTCACGACCCGCACCCGGAAATTCGGGCACGAGTGCGTGGGTACGTCCAGCCTACGCCGCAGAATCGGCGGTAGTACGCTGTCTAGGTCAAATCCAGATTTACTAACTAGCTCATTCACAAATAACATAGGCAAGATAATAAATAATGAGAAATGAAACTTAAGATTGCAACTGAAATAAATGTGACAACAGATTCAAATATTTTAGTACAGGAATCAGAATGAAATCGGGGACAAACCCGATTGCTAAGATAAAGAGCAAAACTAAGATAACTACTGCTAACTACTCAGCAGGAGTAGCTTCCTGTGCGGGAACTGGCTCTGCAACTGTATCACCTGCTGCCTCATAGGGGCCATAATAGGTGGGGGCAAGGTTCTCCTCATCGCCTAAACAACAGATCCAGTCAGGAAAGAAGCAAAGTACACAGTGCACAACAAGATTAAACTAAATATTTTATGACAATTAAATATTGGATATCATGTTGAGAAACGGCATTAGCAGAACATTATTATCTCAGAGTTAGTTGTAAACAGGAATATGAGAAACAGAAATAGATGAAACAAGAAATGAAACTACAATAGCCAGCAAGAAATATAACATGACCAGAACTATCTGTGTGAACTTGTGTTTGTTTTTAGAATACATAGTTGGCATGTAGGGGTTTATAAGGCTAATCCGGCAGTCATAAACGGCTATTAGACAATATAATCGAGATCCGGCTGATGGACAGTCGTGTACCAACAGCTATTAGACAATCCAGGAAAAAGGGTAAACTACATGCCTCCTTAGTATTCTCCCACCGACATGAAAAACAAGACATGAATTCTAATACTCAAGACATGAAAATCTAGCATTTCTAACACTAAGGGTAATCATCAAGGTTACTAGTAAAGCAGGAAATTAATTATCACAATATATAGATTTAACTTGAAGTGCAGGTACTTGCCTGTTGTTTGGATCTGATTAAATTGGTTCTCGGGGGAAAATTCCAGAGATGAGTCCAAAAGCTGAAATAGACATTACCATCACTCTCAGAAGATGT